>CM060101.1:15293189-15349236 GCA_030522485.1 Stenchaetothrips biformis | reverse complement strand
TAAACCTAACCACTAACCTAACCTAACTTCTTTTTAGCTGTTTTTCGTGTCGCTCGACGCCGGAACGGCATCCTTGACACTAACCTAGCCTAACCTAGCCTAACCTAGCCTAACCTAGCCTAACCTAGTGGTTTTCGGCCGTTTTTTGTGACTTTCTTCACTAACCTAAACCTAACCACTAACCTAACCTAACTTCTTTTTAGCTGTTTTTCGTGTCGCTCGACGCCGGAACGGCATCCTTGACACTAACCTAGCCTAACCTAGCCTAACCTAGCCTAACCTAGCCTAACCTAGTGGTTTTCGGCCGTTTTTTGTGACTTTCTTCACTAACCTAAACCTAACCACTAACCTAACCTAACTTCTTTTTAGCTGTTTTTCGTGTCGCTCGACGCCGGAACGGCATCCTTGACACTAACCTAGCCTAACCTAGCCTAACCTAGCCTAACCTAGTGGTTTTCGGCCGTTTTTTGTGACTTTCTTCACTAACCTAACTCAACCTCACTAACCTAACTCAATCACGAAGCTAACGTAACTTCTTTTCAGCCGTTTTTCGTGTCGCTCGACGCCGGAACGGCATCCTTGACACTAACCTAGCCTAACCTAGCCTAACCTAGCCTAACCTAGTGGTTTTCGGCCGTTTTTTGTGACTTTCTTCACTAACCTAAACCTAACCACTAACCTAACCTAACTTCTTTTTAGCTGTTTTTCGTGTCGCTCGACGCCGGAACGGCATCCTTGACACTAACCTAGCCTAACCTAGCCTAACCTAGTGGTTTTCGGCCGTTTTTTGTGACTTTCTTCACTAACCTAAACCTAACCACTAACCTAACCTAACTTCTTTTTAGCTGTTTTTCGTGTCGCTCGACGCCGGAACGGCATCCTTGACACTAACCTAGCCTAACCTAGCCTAACCTTCGTGTCGCTCGACGCCGGAAAGGCATCCTTGGCACTAACCCAGCCTAACCCAGTGTTTTTCGGCCGTTTTTTGTGACTTTCTGCACTAACCTAACTCAACCCCACTAACCGAACTCAACCTCACTAACGTAACTCAATCACGAAGCTAACGTAACTTCTTTTCAGCCGTTTTTCGTGTCGCTCGACGCCGGAACGGCATCCTTGACACTAACCTAGCCTAACCTAGTGGTTTTCGGCCGTTTTTTGTGACTTTCTTCACTAACCTAAACCTAACCACTAACCTAACCTAACTTCTTTTTAGCTGTTTTTCGTGTCGCTCGACGCCGGAACGGCATCCTTGACACTAACCTAGCCTAACCTAGCCTAACCTAGCCTAACCTAGTGGTTTTCGGCCGTTTTTTGTGACTTTCTTCACTAACCTAAACCTAACCACTAACCTAACCTAACTTCTTTTTAGCTGTTTTTCGTGTCGCTCGACGCCGGAACGGCATCCTTGACACTAACCTAGCCTAACCTAGCCTAACCTAGTGGTTTTCGGCCGTTTTTTGTGACTTTCTTCACTAACCTAACTCAACCCCACTAACCTAACTCAACCTCACTAACGTAACTCAATCACGAAGCTAACGTAACTTCTTTTTAGCTGTTTTTCGTGTCGCTCGACGCCGGAACGGCATCCTTGACACTAACCTAGCCTAACCTAGCCTAACCTAGCCTAACCTAGTGGTTTTCGGCCGTTTTTTGTGACTTTCTTCACTAACCTAAACCTAACCACTAACCTAACCAAACTTCTATTTAGCTGTTTTTCGTGTCGCTCGACGCCGGAACGGCATCCTTGACACTAACCTACACTGTTAAAAATGATTGTTAATTTACGATATTTTGGAGAAC
The DNA here is from genome assembly GCA_030522485.1 of Stenchaetothrips biformis. Taxonomy (NCBI): domain Eukaryota; kingdom Metazoa; phylum Arthropoda; class Insecta; order Thysanoptera; family Thripidae; genus Stenchaetothrips; species Stenchaetothrips biformis. The sequence goes on along the minus strand of CM060101.1, from coordinate 15,347,433 downwards.
AATTATGTCGTTTGTAAACGATACATTTTGTAACGACTTAAGTCGTAAATATGCGACATATTTGTCGCTAATTAGTATAGCGAGACGTGTCGTTCTCATAACAAACTAAGTCGTAAATTTACGAACGATCGTAATTTTTTATGGGAATATGGCGGACAGTCATGACTTAAGTCGTACATTTCCGACTTCGGTCGGGCAGTTACGACTTTTGTTGAAAATTTACGAGACAAATCGTAAATGAACGACACAGATCGTAAATAAGCGAGCAAAATTGTAACGTTTCACCAACTTTTTGGGGATTTCAGATTTAAAAGTATTACGACATTGTCGTAGAGAAATGATTTTTTAGTCGTTCACTTACGACGAAATAGTTAAAGAACGACTTCCGTCGCTATAAAAATTAGCGACTTTTATGTCGCTAATTTACGACCAAATTTCTGACAGTGTAGCCTAACCTAGCCTAACCTAGTGGTTTTCGGCCGTTTTTTTGTGACTTTCTTCACTAACCTAAACCTAACCACTAACCTAACCTAACTTCTTTTTAGCTGTTTTTCGTGTCGCTCGACGCCGGAACGGCATCCTTGACACTAACCTAGCCTAACCTAGCCTAACCTAGCCTAACCTAGCCTAACCTAGTGGTTTTCGGCCGTTTTTTGTGACTTTCTTCACTAACCTAACTAACCACTAACCTAACTCAACCTCACTAACGTAACTCAATCACGAAGCTAACCTAACTTCTTTTTAGCTGTTTTTCGTGTCGCTCGACGCCGGAACGGCATCCTTGACACTAACCTAGCCTAACCTAGTGGTTTTCGGCCGTTTTTTGTGACTTTCTTCACTAACCTAAACCTAACCACTAACCTAACCTAACTTCTTTTTAGCTGTTTTTCGTGTCGCTCGACGCCGGAACGGCATCCTTGACACTAACCTAGCCTAACCTAGCCTAACCTAGCCTAACCTAGTGGTTTTCGGCCGTTTTTTGTGACTTTCTTCACTAACCTAAACCTAACCACTAACCTAACCTAACTTCTTTTTAGCTGTTTTTCGTGTCGCTCGACGCCGGAACGGCATCCTTGACACTAACCTAGCCTAACCTAGCCTAACCTAGCCTAACCTAGCCTAACCTAGTGGTTTTCGGCCGTTTTTTGTGACTTTCTTCACTAACCTAAACCTAACCACTAACCTAACCTAACTTCTTTTTAGCTGTTTTTCGTGTCGCTCGACGCCGGAACGGCATCCTTGACACTAACCTAGCCTAACCTAGCCTAACCTAGTGGTTTTCGGCCGTTTTTTGTGACTTTCTTCACTAACCTAACTCAACCCCACTAACCTAACTCAACCTCACTAACGTAACTCAATCACGAAGCTAACGTAACTTCTTTTTAGCTGTTTTTCGTGTCGCTCGACGCCGGAACGGCATCCTTGACACTAACCTAGCCTAACCTAGCCTAACCTAGCCTAGCCTAACCTAGTGGTTTTCGGCCGTTTTTTGTGACTTTCTTCACTAACCTAAACCTAACCACTAACCTAACCTAACTTCTTTTTAGCTGTTTTTCGTGTCGCTCGACGCCGGAACGGCATCCTTGACACTAACCTAGCCTAACCTAGCCTAACCTAGCCTAACCTAGTGGTTTTCGGCCGTTTTTTGTGACTTTCTTCACTAACCTAAACCTAACCACTAACCTAACCTAACTTCTTTTTAGCTGTTTTTCGTGTCGCTCGACGCCGGAACGGCATCCTTGACACTAACCTAGCCTAACCTAGCCTAACCTAGCCTAACCTAGCCTAACCTAGTGGTTTTCGGCCGTTTTTTGTGACTTTCTTCACTAACCTAAACCTAACCACTAACCTAACCTAACTTCTTTTTAGCTGTTTTTCGTGTCGCTCGACGCCGGAACGGCATCCTTGACACTAACCTAGCCTAACCTAGCCTAACCTAGCCTAACCTAGTGGTTTTCGGCCGTTTTTTGTGACTTTCTTCACTAACCTAAACCTAACCACTAACCTAACCTAACTTCTTTTTAGCTGTTTTTCGTGTCGCTCGACGCCGGAACGGCATCCTTGACACTAACCTAGCCTAACCTAGCCTAACCTAGCCTAACCTAGCCTAACCTAGTGGTTTTCGGCCGTTTTTTGTGACTTTCTTCACTAACCTAAACCTAACCACTAACCTAACCTAACTTCTTTTTAGCTGTTTTTCGTGTCGCTCGACGCCGGAACGGCATCCTTGACACTAACCTAGCCTAACCTAGCCTAACCTAGCCTAACCTAGTGGTTTTCGGCCGTTTTTTGTGACTTTCTTCACTAACCTAAACCTAACCACTAACCTAACCTAACTTCTTTTTAGCTGTTTTTCGTGTCGCTCGACGCCGGAACGGCATCCTTGACACTAACCTAGCCTAACCTAGCCTAACCTAGCCTAACCTAGTGGTTTTCGGCCGTTTTTTGTGACTTTCTTCACTAACCTAAACCTAACCACTAACCTAACCTAACTTCTTTTTAGCTGTTTTTCGTGTCGCTCGACGCCGGAACGGCATCCTTGACACTAACCTAGCCTAACCTAGCCTAACCTAGCCTAACCTAGCCTAACCTAGTGGTTTTCGGCCGTTTTTTGTGACTTTCTTCACTAACCTAAACCTAACCACTAACCTAACCTAACTTCTTTTTAGCTGTTTTTCGTGTCGCTCGACGCCGGAACGGCATCCTTGACACTAACCTAGCCTAACCTAGCCTAACCTAGCCTAACCTAGTGGTTTTCGGCCGTTTTTTGTGACTTTCTTCACTAACCTAAACCTAACCACTAACCTAACCTAACTTCTTTTTAGCTGTTTTTCGTGTCGCTCGACGCCGGAACGGCATCCTTGACACTAACCTAGCCTAACCTAGCCTAACCTAGCCTAACCTAGCCTAACCTAGTGGTTTTCGGCCGTTTTTTGTGACTTTCTTCACTAACCTAAACCTAACCACTAACCTAACCTAACTTCTTTTTAGCTGTTTTTCGTGTCGCTCGACGCCGGAACGGCATCCTTGACACTAACCTAGCCTAACCTAGCCTAACCTAGCCTAACCTAGTGGTTTTCGGCCGTTTTTTGTGACTTTCTTCACTAACCTAAACCTAACCACTAACCTAACCTAACTTCTTTTTAGCTGTTTTTCGTGTCGCTCGACGCCGGAACGGCATCCTTGACACTAACCTAGCCTAACCTAGCCTAACCTAGCCTAACCTAGCCTAACCTAGTGGTTTTCGGCCGTTTTTTGTGACTTTCTTCACTAACCTAAACCTAACCACTAACCTAACCTAACTTCTTTTTAGCTGTTTTTCGTGTCGCTCGACGCCGGAACGGCATCCTTGACACTAACCTAGCCTAACCTAGCCTAACCTAGCCTAACCTAGCCTAACCTAGTGGTTTTCGGCCGTTTTTTGTGACTTTCTTCACTAACCTAAACCTAACCACTAACCTAACCTAACTTCTTTTTAGCTGTTTTTCGTGTCGCTCGACGCCGGAACGGCATCCTTGACACTAACCTAGCCTAACCTAGCCTAACCTAGCCTAACCTAGCCTAACCTAGTGGTTTTCGGCCGTTTTTTGTGACTTTCTTCACTAACCTAAACCTAACCACTAACCTAACCTAACTTCTTTTTAGCTGTTTTTCGTGTCGCTCGACGCCGGAACGGCATCCTTGACACTAACCTAGCCTAACCTAGCCTAACCTAGCCTAACCTAGCCTAACCTAGTGGTTTTCGGCCGTTTTTTGTGACTTTCTTCACTAACCTAAACCTAACCACTAACCTAACCTAACTTCTTTTTAGCTGTTTTTCGTGTCGCTCGACGCCGGAACGGCATCCTTGACACTAACCTAGCCTAACCTAGCCTAACCTAGCCTAACCTAGTGGTTTTCGGCCGTTTTTTGTGACTTTCTTCACTAACCTAAACCTAACCACTAACCTAACTCAACCTCACTAACGTAACTCAATCACGAAGCTAACGTAACTTCTTTTTAGCTGTTTTTCGTGTCGCTCGACGCCGGAACGGCATCCTTGACACTAACCTAGCCTAACCTAGCCTAACCTAGTGGTTTTCGGCCGTTTTTTGTGACTTTCTTCACTAACCTAAACCTAACCACTAACCTAACCTAACTTCTTTTTAGCTGTTTTTCGTGTCGCTCGACGCCGGAACGGCATCCTTGACACTAACCTAGCCTAACCTAGCCTAACCTAGTGGTTTTCGGCCGTTTTTTGTGACTTTCTTCACTAACCTAAACCTAACCACTAACCTAACCTAACTTCTTTTTAGCTGTTTTTCGTGTCGCTCGACGCCGGAACGGCATCCTTGACACTAACCTAGCCTAACCTAGCCTAACCTAGCCTAACCTAGTGGTTTTCGGCCGTTTTTTGTGACTTTCTTCACTAACCTAACTCAACCCCACTAACCTATCTCAACCTCACTAACGTAACTCAATCACGAAGCTAACGTAACTTCTTTTTAGCTGTTTTTCGTGTCGCTCGACGCCGGAACGGCATCCTTGACACTAACCTAGCCTAACCTAGTGTTTTTCGGCCGTTTTTTGTGACTTTCTTCACTAACCTAAACCTAACCACTAACCTAACCTAACTTCTTTTTAGCTGTTTTTCGTGTCGCTCGACGCCGGAACGGCATCCTTGACACTAACCTAGCCTAACCTAGCCTAACCTAGCCTAACCTAGTGGTTTTCGGCCGTTTTTTGTGACTTTCTTCACTAACCTAAACCTAACCACTAACCTAACCTAACTTCTTTTTAGCTGTTTTTCGTGTCGCTCGACGCCGGAACGGCATCCTTGACACTAACCTAGCCTAACCTAGCCTAACCTAGTGGTTTTCGGCCGTTTTTTGTGACTTTCTGCACTAACCTAACTCAACCCCACTAACCTCACTCAACCTCACTAACGTAACTCAATCACGAAGCTAACGTAACTTCTTTTCAGCCGTTTTTCGTGTCGCTCGACGCCGGAAAGGCATCCTTGGCACTAACCTAGCCTAACCTAGCCTAACCTAGTGGTTTTCGGCCGTTTTTTGTGACTTTCTTCACTAACCTAAACCTAACCACTAACCTAACCAAACTTCTATTTAGCTGTTTTTCGTGTCGCTCGACGCCGGAACGGCATCCTTGACACTAACCTACACTGTTAAAAATGATTGTTAATTTACGATATTTTGGAGAACAATTATGTCGTTTGTAAACGATACATTTTGTAACGACTTAAGTCGTAAATATGCGACATATTTGTCGCTAATTAGTATAGCGAGACGTGTCGTTCTCATAACAAACTAAGTCGTAAATTTACGAACGATCGTAATTTTTTATGGGAATATGGCGGACAGTCATGACTTAAGTCGTACATTTCCGACTTCGGTCGGGCAGTTACGACTTTTGTTGAAAATTTACGAGACAAATCGTAAATGAACGACACAGATCGTAAATAAGCGAGCAAAATTGTAACGTTTCACCAACTTTTTGGGGATTTCAGATTTAAAAGTATTACGACATTGTCGTAGAGAAATGATTTTTTAGTCGTTCACTTACGACGAAATAGTTAAAGAACGACTTCCGTCGCTATAAAAATTAGCGACTTTTATGTCGCTAATTTACGACCAAATTTCTGACAGTGTAGCCTAACCTAGCCTAACCTAGTGGTTTTCGGCCGTTTTTTTGTGACTTTCTTCACTAACCTAAACCTAACCACTAACCTAACCTAACTTCTTTTTAGCTGTTTTTCGTGTCGCTCGACGCCGGAACGGCATCCTTGACACTAACCTAGCCTAACCTAGCCTAACCTAGCCTAACCTAGCCTAACCTAGTGGTTTTCGGCCGTTTTTTGTGACTTTCTGCACTAACCTAACTCAACCCCACTAACCTAACTCAACCTCACTAACGTAACTCAATCACGAAGCTAACGTAACTTCTTTTCAGCCGTTTTTCGTGTCGCTCGACGCCGGAACGGCATCCTTGACACTAACCTAGCCTAACCTAGTGGTTTTCGGCCGTTTTTTGTGACTTTCTTCACTAACCTAAACCTAACCACTAACCTAACCTAACTTCTTTTTAGCTGTTTTTCGTGTCGCTCGACGCCGGAACGGCATCCTTGACACTAACCTAGCCTAACCTAGCCTAACCTAGCCTAACCTAGTGGTTTTCGGCCGTTTTTTGTGACTTTCTTCACTAACCTAAACCTAACCACTAACCTAACCTAACTTCTTTTTAGCTGTTTTTCGTGTCGCTCGACGCCGGAACGGCATCCTTGACACTAACCTAGCCTAACCTAGCCTAACCTAGCCTAACCTAGCCTAACCTAGTGGTTTTCGGCCGTTTTTTGTGACTTTCTTCACTAACCTAAACCTAACCACTAACCTAACCTAACTTCTTTTTAGCTGTTTTTCGTGTCGCTCGACGCCGGAACGGCATCCTTGACACTAACCTAGCCTAACCTAGCCTAACCTAGTGGTTTTCGGCCGTTTTTTGTGACTTTCTTCACTAACCTAACTCAACCCCACTAACCTAACTCAACCTCACTAACGTAACTCAATCACGAAGCTAACGTAATTTATTTTTAGCTGTTTTTCGTGTCGCTCGACGCCGGAACGGCATCCTTGACACTAACCTAGCCTAACTAGCCCCTAGTGGTTTTCGGCCGTTTTTTGTGACTTTCTTCACTAACCTAAACCTAACCACTAACCTAACCTAACTTCTTTTTAGCTGTTTTTCGTGTCGCTCGACGCCGGAACGGCATCCTTGACACTAACCTAGCCTAACCTAGCCTAACCTAGTGGTTTTTGGCCGTTTTTTGTGACTTTCTTCACTAACCTAACTCAACCCCACTAACCTAACTCAACCTCACTAACGTAACTCAATCACGAAGCTAACGTGACTTCTTTTCAGCCGTTTTTCGTGTCGCTCGACGCCGGAACGGCATCCTTGACACTAACCCAGCCTAATAGCCCTAGTGGTTTTCGGCCGTTTTTTGTGACTTTCTTCACTAACCTAAACCTAACCACTAACCTAACCTAACTTCTTTTTAGCTGTTTTTCGTGTCGCTCGACGCCGGAACGGCATCCTTGACACTAACCTAGCCTAACCTAGCCTAACCTAGTGGTTTTCGGCCGTTTTTTGTGACTTTCTTCACTAACCTAAACCTAACCACTAACCTAACCTAACTTCTTTTTAGCTGTTTTTCGTGTCGCTCGACGCCGGAACGGCATCCTTGACACTAACCTAGCCTAACCTAGCCTAACCTAGCCTAACCTAGCCTAACCTAGTGGTTTTCGGCCGTTTTTTGTGACTTTCTTCACTAACCTAAACCTAACCACTAACCTAACCTAACTTCTTTTTAGCTGTTTTTCGTGTCGCTCGACGCCGGAACGGCATCCTTGACACTAACCTAGCCTAACCTAGCCTAACCTAGCCTAACCTAGCCTAACCTAGTGGTTTTCGGCCGTTTTTTGTGACTTTCTTCACTAACCTAACTCAACCCCACTAACCTAACTCAACCTCACTAACGTAACTCAATCACGAAGCTAACCTAACTTCTTTTTAGCTGTTTTTCGTGTCGCTCGACGCCGGAACAGCATCCTTGACACTAACCTAGCCTAATCTAGCCTAACCTAGTGGTTTTCGGCCGTTTTTTGTGACTTTCTTCACTAACCTAAACCTAACCACTAACCTAACCTAACTTCTTTTTAGCTGTTTTTCGTGTCGCTCGACGCCGGAACGGCATCCTTGACACTAACCTAGCCTAACCTAGTGGTTTTCGGCCGTTTTTTGTGACTTTCTTCACTAACCTAAACCTAACCACTAACCTAACCTAACTTCTTTTTAGCTGTTTTTCGTGTCGCTCGACGCCGGAACGGCATCCTTGACACTAACCTAGCCTAACCTAGCCTAACCTAGTGGTTTTCGGCCGTTTTTTGTGACTTTCTTCACTAACCTAAACCTAACCACTAACCTAACCTAACTTCTTTTTAGCTGTTTTTCGTGTCGCTCGACGCCGGAACGGCATCCTTGACACTAACCTAGCCTAACCTAGCCTAACCTTCGTGTCGCTCGACGCCGGAAAGGCATCCTTGGCACTAACCCAGCCTAACCTAGTGGTTTTCGGCCGTTTTTTGTGACTTTCTTCACTAACCTAACTCAACCCCACTAACCTAACTCAACCTCACTAACGTAACTCAATCACGAAGCTAACCTAACTTCTTTTTAGCTGTTTTTCGTGTCGCTCGACGCCGGAACGGCATCCTTGACACTAACCTAGTGGTTTTCGGCCGTTTTTTGTGACTTTCTTCACTAACCTAAACCTAACCACTAACCTAACCTAACTTCTTTTTAGCTGTTTTTCGTGTCGCTCGACGCCGGAACGGCATCCTTGACACTAACCTAGCCTAACCTAGCCTAACCTAGCCTAACCTAGTGGTTTTCGGCCGTTTTTTGTGACTTTCTTCACTAACCTAAACCTAACCACTAACCTAACCTAACTTCTTTTTAGCTGTTTTTCGTGTCGCTCGACGCCGGAACGGCATCCTTGACACTAACCTAGCCTAACCTAGCCTAACCTAGCCTAACCTAGTGGTTTTCGGCCGTTTTTTGTGACTTTCTTCACTAACCTAAACCTAACCACTAACCTAACCTAACTTCTTTTTAGCTGTTTTTCGTGTCGCTCGACGCCGGAACGGCATCCTTGACACTAACCTAGCCTAACCTAGCCTAACCTAGCCTAACCTAGTGGTTTTCGGCCGTTTTTTGTGACTTTCTTCACTAACCTAAACCTAACCACTAACCTAACCTAACTTCTTTTTAGCTGTTTTTCGTGTCGCTCGACGCCGGAACGGCATCCTTGACACTAACCTAGCCTAACCTAGCCTAACCTAGCCTAACCTAGTGGTTTTCGGCCGTTTTTTGTGACTTTCTTCACTAACCTAAACCTAACCACTAACCTAACCTAACTTCTTTTTAGCTGTTTTTCGTGTCGCTCGACGCCGGAACGGCATCCTTGACACTAACCTAGCCTAACCTAGCCTAACCTAGCCTAACCTAGTGGTTTTCGGCCGTTTTTTGTGACTTTCTTCACTAACCTAAACCTAACCACTAACCTAACCTAACTTCTTTTTAGCTGTTTTTCGTGTCGCTCGACGCCGGAACGGCATCCTTGACACTAACCTAGCCTAACCTAGCCTAACCTAGCCTAACCTAGCCTAACCTAGCCTAACCTAGCCTAACCTAGCCTAACCTAGTGGTTTTCGGCCGTTTTTTGTGACTTTCTTCACTAACCTAAACCTAACCACTAACCTAACTTCTTTTTAGCTGTTTTTCGTGTCGCTCGACGCCGGAACGGCATCCTTGACACTAACCTAGCCTAACCTAGCCTAACCTAGCCTAACCTAGCCTAACCTAGTGGTTTTCGGCCGTTTTTTGTGACTTTCTTCACTAACCTAAACCTAACCACTAACCTAACCTAACTTCTTTTTAGCTGTTTTTCGTGTCGCTCGACGCCGGAACGGCATCCTTGACACTAACCTAGCCTAACCTAGCCTAACCTAGCCTAACCTAGTGGTTTTCGGCCGTTTTTTGTGACTTTCTTCACTAACCTAAACCTAACCACTAACCTAACCTAACTTCTTTTTAGCTGTTTTTCGTGTCGCTCGACGCCGGAACGGCATCCTTGACACTAACCTAGCCTAACCTAGCCTAACCTAGCCTAACCTAGTGGTTTTCGGCCGTTTTTTGTGACTTTCTTCACTAACCTAAACCTAACCACTAACCTAACCTAACTTCTTTTTAGCTGTTTTTCGTGTCGCTCGACGCCGGAACGGCATCCTTGACACTAACCTAGCCTAACCTAGCCTAACCTAGCCTAACCTAGCCTAACCTAGTGGTTTTCGGCCGTTTTTTGTGACTTTCTTCACTAACCTAAACCTAACCACTAACCTAACCTAACTTCTTTTTAGCTGTTTTTCGTGTCGCTCGACGCCGGAACGGCATCCTTGACACTAACCTAGCCTAACCTAGCCTAACCTAGCCTAACCTAGCCTAACCTAGTGGTTTTCGGCCGTTTTTTGTGACTTTCTTCACTAACCTAAACCTAACCACTAACCTAACCTAACTTCTTTTTAGCTGTTTTTCGTGTCGCTCGACGCCGGAACGGCATCCTTGACACTAACCTAGCCTAACCTAGCCTAACCTAGCCTAACCTAGCCTAACCTAGTGGTTTTCGGCCGTTTTTTGTGACTTTCTTCACTAACCTAAACCTAACCACTAACCTAACCTAACTTCTTTTTAGCTGTTTTTCGTGTCGCTCGACGCCGGAACGGCATCCTTGACACTAACCTAGCCTAACCTAGCCTAACCTAGCCTAACCTAGCCTAACCTAGCCTAACCTAGTGGTTTTCGGCCGTTTTTTGTGACTTTCTTCACTAACCTAAACCTAACCACTAACCTAACCTAACTTCTTTTTAGCTGTTTTTCGTGTCGCTCGACGCCGGAACGGCATCCTTGACACTAACCTAGCCTAACCTAGCCTAACCTAGCCTAACCTAGTGGTTTTCGGCCGTTTTTTGTGACTTTCTTCACTAACCTAACTCAACCCCACTAACCTAACCTAACTTCTTTTTAGCTGTTTTTCGTGTCGCTCGACGCCGGAAAGGCATCCTTGGCACTAACCCAGCCTAAGCCAGTGTTTTTCGGCCGTTTTTTGTGACTTTCTTCACTAACCTAAACCTAACCACTAACCTAACCTAACTTCTTTTTAGCTGTTTTTCGTGTCGCTCGACGCCGGAACGGCATCCTTGACACTAACCTAGCCTAACCTAGCCTAACCTAGTGGTTTTCGGCCGTTTTTTGTGACTTTCTTCACTAACCTAAACCTAACCACTAACCTAACCTAACTTCTTTTTAGCTGTTTTTCGTGTCGCTCGACGCCGGAACGGCATCCTTGACACTAACCTAGCCTAACCTAGCCTAACCTAGCCTAACCTAGTGTTTTTCGGCCGTTTTTTGTGACTTTCTTCACTAACCTAACTCAACCTCACTAACCTAACTCAATCACGAAGCTAACGTAACTTCTTTTCAGCCGTTTTTCGTGTCGCTCGACGCCGGAAAGGCATCCTTGGCACTAACCCAGCCTAACCCAGTGTTTTTCGGCCGTTTTTTGTGACTTTCTTCACTAACCTAAACCTAACCACTAACCTAACCTAACTTCTTTTTAGCTGTTTTTCGTGTCGCTCGACGCCGGAACGGCATCCTTGACACTAACCTAGCCTAACCTAGCCTAACCTAGCCTAACCTAGTGGTTTTCGGCCGTTTTTTGTGACTTTCTTCACTAACCTAAACCTAACCACTAACCTAACCTAACTTCTTTTTAGCTGTTTTTCGTGTCGCTCGACGCCGGAACGGCATCCTTGACACTAACCTAGCCTAACCTAGCCTAACCTAGCCTAACCTAGCCTAACCTAGTGGTTTTCGGCCGTTTTTTGTGACTTTCTTCACTAACCTAAACCTAACCACTAACCTAACCTAACTTCTTTTTAGCTGTTTTTCGTGTCGCTCGACGCCGGAACGGCATCCTTGACACTAACCTAGCCTAACCTAGCCTAACCTAGTGGTTTTCGGCCGTTTTTTGTGACTTTCTTCACTAACCTAACTCAACCTCACTAACCTAACTCAATCACGAAGCTAACGTAACTTCTTTTCAGCCGTTTTTCGTGTCGCTCGACGCCGGAAAGGCATCCTTGGCACTAACCCAGCCTAAGCCAGTGTATTTCGGCCGTTTTTTGTGACTTTCTTCACTAACCTAAACCTAACCACTAACCTAACCTAACTTCTATTTAGCTGTTTTTCGTGTCGCTCGACGCCGGAACGGCATCCTTGACACTAACCTAGCCTAACCTAGCCTAACCTAGTGGTTTTCGGCCGTTTTAAAGCCTGGATACACCGGTTCCCATCCGAACACCGAAGTTAAGCAGGCGGCTCGAACCCCATTGCGGGAGGGAGAGGGTCGTAGGGTTCCATTTTTTATTTATTATTTTTACCAAATTTTAAAGAGAGTGGCGTATATGATTCCGCGCAAACAAAAGCTCTCCACAGTTCATGATACAAAAGCACACTCAGGTTTGTCCTTAATGTTGCATGGAGTTTAGTTATTATCATGGTATTAAGTTACTTACTTAGCATCTAAAGGAAACAAATTGCAACTTTGTTTTGCAGGTGGTGGCAAGAATAAATTGTCAGCATTTGATGTTGATCTCACAAATACTTCCAAGAGAAATTTGAAGAAAATAAGACACGAGTAAGTATTGTATTTCTTATTGCTTCATATTCCTCATCAAAACATTAAATTATAACCCGCTGACACTTTTTTTTTCTTTTTTTTTTCAATGTTTCCAGGGCTAATTCAAAGAAGAAAATGGATGGACTTCTCAAGAAGAAAATGTCAGGCATCAACAAAAATACCAAAAATGCAAAGTCCATCAGGCAAAAGATAGAGAAGAAGGGTAAGCAAGGCAATAGGAAACGGAAATAGTGCACAACTTGAGTTAGAAACTTTGTCCATGTATTTGATATGGCATATTAATTTACAATTTATTGACCACAACTGATTGTAAATAGTTCTTCTGGGGGGTAAATAATCAATAAATGTGACCTGAACTCAGTCAGATTTTCCAATTTCCACCACAGCCAGGGGTTGTAAATAGCAGAACAAGGAAAACTTTAACAGCAAGCATCTTCTTTTTATTTACTTTATTGTGTTTCCAGTTCCAAGCTGATACCTAAATTTAGGAATCTTAATCTATGTATTCAAAATGTAACAGATCACAGAAGACACTTAAAGCTAGCATCACATTAACAGTACGGTAACACACCTAATAAATACAAAGGTATACAATACAGGTCTACAGAAGCTCTTGCTCTGCTCAGTGGGCAACAAGACCGGCGCAGGCGGCCAGAACTCCAGACGCGTTGTGAGCTCCAGTCCAGAGTCACTAAACAGGACTCGAGCCGAACGTGTGACCCCACCATTGGATTCCTCGTTGGAAGAGGAATCCATAGGTGGAGTTCAGTTTGAGTCCCATTTAGCGACTCTGGAGCTAAAAAAACACATTTGGGATTTTGACTGCATCCACCGGCCTTCTGGCCCACTTTGCACTGGCAGTGGTTACAGGATACAGGGCATCAATGCCTGACCACACTTAATGAGCATGTTAATTCGGCATGGAAGCATACTGTAAACTGAGAACAATTCATTGGACAGAATGATGGTCTCCACAAGATTAATGTCATTATAATCACTTTTAAAAAATAGAAGGCAGAAACGGCCATTGGAAATAGCTGATATCATGTGTGCTACTTATTCAATAATTTAGCCCATTTTTATTCCATCTTTGAGGCAAACTTCGGAAGTGCCTTAACCCAATACAAGGCTCCTGCGGAATAAAAACATCCATAGGAAAATGCCCTGGGGTTTGTAACTGCTGACAACTGCTTTCTTTGCGGAATATTGTTGGGTCACTTAAGTAGCGATGTCAATCGTTGGCCCTCAGGGCTTCTTTTATGTGCCTTGAGGATCTGTCTTGAAGTTCACACTGTAATAGCATTATGGGTGTGTGCCCACGCAGCCAGCACCAAGTGTTCAATTTGGCATTCATTGACACCTCGCCGGATCCGGAAGAAGCCTCCCTCTCCCCACCATTCACCCCAGGAATTAGCAGCAATCTAAATCACAAAATGAAACAGAAAATCAAAAACAAAATCAGTTATTGGAAAACACACAAGTTGTAAGGTCACTCATACAAGAACAAGGAAAATGTTCTGATTTAAGTGACGGTCAAAATTATCTTGAGAAAATGTTATGTTAACTTTAAAATCTTAGCAAGTTAAAAGGCAGAAGTTGTCCGACTCACCCAGTACTTGACTCCGTCCTCTTCCCCCCAGCCAATGATCCTCACTGAATGAAAGCCTGAGCGTTCGGTCTCCTCAATTGGCACATGCTCATAGATTCCGGACCGGTAGGTGAACAGATCGTGGAAGACCTGCATTGTTGCTGTAAAATAATAATTAAAACAAATGAGATATTTTACAGAAAAAAAACAACAAAAAAACAAGAAAACAAGCATCTTTAAAGTGGACAGATTTACTAGCTTAATACATAAGACAATCAAAACCAAAAAAACTATAAAAATAATTTCCTCTACATTAAAATCGAGCTTGGACTCAGGACTCGGGCTAGTGGGCCAGAAGACCGGTGGAGGCGGTCAAAATCCCGGTCGGTTTTGAGCACAAGAGTCGCTAAATGGGACTCGAACTGGACGTGTGACTCCTCCGGGACGAGGGATACATTGGTGGGGTCACAAGTACGGCTCGAGTCCCACTTACCCTAGAGCTCAAAACGCGTCTAGAGTTTCAGGCCGCGTGCGCTGGTCTTCTGGCGTAGGGCTGTGCGATATCTCGATACATCGAGGTCGATACGATATCATCCTGATATCGATATGGAGGGCTCGATATATCACGATATCACTCGCTTCACGATATTCATTATCGACCCGAAATCTTGCGATATTTCGGTCAATATGTCTAAATATCGTGATATTTATCGATCTCGATACCATAATATTCTTTGGTATTACTCGATTTGTGTCGTGGTGCGACATATTGACCCTAAGTTCGATATCGGGTCAATATCGTATCGCTATACCGAGAAGAAGATATCGCACAGCCCTACTGGCGCACTGTGCGGCGCGGTCCTCCTGACCTTGCACAGGTCCCGACTTGATGATCTCCCTCATGATGTCCTGCTCGGTGTCGAGGCGGTAGGCCGGCCCCATCCTGTACAGCTCCGTCTTGGCCTTGCGGGAGATGGTGACGGCCCGCAGCGGGCAGCGCGCCGTCAGCAGCGTCGCCTTCTTGGGCACGTGGCAGGTGTCGTTGAGCCCGGTCCAGGGGTAGCACGCGTCGGGGACCAGCCTGCGGCAAAGGCAATGGGATATGGGGATTGCTCTCCGAACGAGGAATCCATTGGTGGGGTCACACGTTCGGTTCCAGTCCGATTGTAGCGATTCTATAGCTCAGAACGCGTCTAGATAAATGGCCGCCCGCGCCGGTCGTCTGGTCCTCAGTGCGGGCTGATCTGGCTCTTGGACGCCCCACAGTGGGCTAGAGAGAAGACCGGCGCAGGCGGCCAAAACTCTCGACGCGTTTTGAGCTCCAGAGTCGCTGCATGGGTCTCGAACGGAACGTGTGTAACCCCACCAATGGATTGCTCTTCGAACAAGGACCCCATTAGTTGGGTCACACGTTCGGTTCGAGTCCCGTTTAGCGACTCTCGAGCTCAAAACCGAGCTCTTAACGCTTCTGGAGTTTCGGCCGCCTGCGCCGGTCGTCTGGCCCACTATGCGGGCCCCCTTAGTGGGCAGGCTGCCAAAATTCTAGATGCATTTTGAGCTCCAGAGCGCTCTAGAGTAGCTAAGCAGGGACTCTGCAGCTCAAAATGCGTCTAGAGTTTACGGCCGACGGCCGCCCGCGCCAGTCTTCCGGCCCACTGTCCCAAAAAACACGAGACACCCACGAAGCAATTATAGTAGGACGTCAAAAAGACGTCATAATAATGCTTATTTTGTCGAAATTTTGACTACAATGGGTCATATTGACATCAAATTGACATCAAGGTGAGCATTTCGTGTTGTCGGGGGTGTGCGCCCTGCGAGGGGGAAACCACTTCGGTTATCCGGTGTACAGCAAAGTGATAATCCGTAATCCGGATAACCAGAAATTTCGAAGTAATCCGGTGGTAATCCGGGGAATTTTTCGATGTAATCCGGAGGTAATCTGCGGGTTATCCGGGGTAATCCCTATCCGATGTACTATCAGTCTCTAAAGTTTTGTCTGGGCGATACCCTATGCGCGAGAGACTGAGACTGCTCATAAGGAGACCGTTGAGAATCTCTCGTGCATGGGGTATCGCCCAGACAAAACTTTAGAGACTGATAGTACACTAAATTTCTCAGTCGTTTCCCCTCGGCGCCCTGCCAAGTCACTCACCCAAACTTGCGCGTGAAGTACCAGGCGCGGTCGAGGTGGCCGCCGTGGCAGCCGTGCTGCTTGCGGTTGTTGCAGTCCAGCAGGTGCTGCGCGGCCAGGCGGGGCGTCTCCCTGCCCAGCGACATGATGGCGTAGCGGTCCGAGGCCACGGCGGCGGTGGACAGCGCCCAGGACGCGCCGCACCAGCCCTGGTCCTGGACGGCCGACAGCTGGCCGGGCCAGTTGTCGCGCGCGTCGAAGGAGGACGGCAGGACGGCGGGCTCCGGCGGAAGCCGCAGGGCGGTCATGGACAGCACCTGCGCACAGTGGACCATATACATGAAAATGCCGGGGAAGTTTCCAGGAACATTGAAAAAAAAAGGTGGGTTTTTTTTCCGTTTTTTTTTTTTCTCTGGCCTCGGGAAAGTTGGAAAGATTCGTCTTGAAAGGTAGGCAAAAAGCCCGACTTCTCGCCTGTAAGTAGGCAAAAAGCATATTTTCATCTCTGTGTAAGGACGATTCTCAATCGTTCTCAATGCACTCATACTATTCATACCCTTTTATGTTTCCTTTATGTTTTTTTTTTTTGTTTTCTTTTTGGTGCTTGAAGTTGTGAAGACCGTTGAGGCGGTCAAAATTCTAGACGCGTTTTAAGCTCCAGAGTCGCTAAACGGGACTCGAATCGAACGTGCTACCCCACCATTGGATTGCTTTCCGAACGAAGAATCCATTGGTGGGGTTCTTCGTTCGGAGAGCAATCCATTGGTGGGGTCACACGTTCGATTCGAGTCCCATTTTAGCGACTCTGGAGCGCAAAACTCGTCTGGAGGTTTGGACGCCTGCACTGGTCTTCTGGCCCACTGTGCGTAGTCTCTGTATCCTCTGCATTCATGGGGCTCATGGGGCGTCCCACAGGGCCTGTAGGGGTGCGGGAGAGACTGCGGGCGAGGGGGTATGCACTCTCAAAACGAGTGACCCGACTAATACGCTATTACGCCCTATTACGCCTCAAAATTGTTGAAATTTGACTGAAAACAGTCTAAAGCAACCAAAAAACAGGCAAAATCATGACAATTTCGGGGTAATTATTCCGAATAGGGGCTCCACCTATAGGGGGCGAAAGTTTGGTATCATTGGATAGGTATTGACTTGTACTGTTCGGAACTGCAAGAAATATGCGGCGCTCTTGAAGGATATTGCTATAAATGTTTATTTAAGTACCCCACCCTAACCTCGAACCATGCATCGATATCGTGACATCCGCTCGTACCGTCAACTTACCACGCATTAGGTAGAAGGGTGAATGTTAGGGGGATGTTAGATCTACCTCGCAGACCCACAATATACCCCCAAATATTTTCCATTCTATTAATTCGGGAAAACTGGACGGGGCCGACGAACCTACAGAGGCGGCTCAAAGATGGCGCCACCTGTCGCTTCAGCAGACGGCCGAGTCAACTTTCTCGAATTAATAGAAGGGAAAATATTTGGGGGTATATTGTGGGTCTGCGAGGTAGATCTAACATCCCCCTAACATTCACCCTTCTACCTAATGCGTGGTAAGTTGACGGTACGAGCGGATGTCACGATATCGATGCATGGTTCGAGGTTAGGGTGGGGTACTTAAATAAACATTTATAGCAATATCCTTCAAGAGCGCCGCATATTTCTTGCAGTTCCGAACAGTACAAGTCAATACCTATCCAATGATACCAAACTTTCGCCCCCTATAGGTGGAGCCCCTATTCGGAATAATTACCAATTTCGGCTATTACGCTAATATTACGCGAGCTATTACGCGCACTATTACGGATTGAGCGACCCGACTAATACACGAGTGCAAACCCCCTCGACTGCGGGCTTGGATTCCTCACCGCTTCAGAGGGCTGCAGCGTGCCCAGACGCAGGCTGATGCCTTCCTTCAGGGTCCGGCCCCAGAACTGCGTGTAGTTGTGCGCCGTCCACCGGGACCGCGAGGTCCTCTTCGACGGCCACCCTTCGGACGCTCCGGGGCCGCGGCTGATGCCGTAACCGCCGCGCTCTCTCTCCCCGTCGGCGTCCCGGCCGCCCTGGTCCCGGTTCACCCACTCGAGGACCTTGGTGTCGATCAGGCACGTCTCCTCGGAGCACAGCATCTCCGCCCTGTCCACCATCTGCACGCACTTGCTGCGACGCGGGAACGAAAGAGGCGCAAGTTAGTCTGCTTGTACTTTTAATATCCATGCAGGAGGGCGACGAGTTGCGAAATGCGTGACCTCGGCGATGCTCCACGCGCAAGGGACCGGCCTTGCATGACAAGTCTCTCGGGCGCGCAGTATCGCCGGGGTCACGTTGCTCGCAGCTCGTAACTGCAACTACGTGGAAAAGGGAATGACCCCGCACAGTGGGCCAGAAGACCGACGCAGGTGGCCGAAACTCTGGATGCGTTTTGAGCTCCCAGATTCGCTGCATGGGACTCTAATCGAACGGGTGACCGCACCAACGCATTGCTCTCCGAACGAAGGATCCATTGGTGGGGTCCGGTAGGGTCACACGTTCGGTTCGAGTTCTACTTGATGACTCAAGGGCTCAAAACGCATCAAGACATTTGGCCGCCGATGTACACCGGTCTTATTCCCCACTGTGCGTGACTACCCCACGCGCGGAGCACCCCCAACGGGCATTCAAGTCTCTGGCGCGTGGAGTAGCGTCGACTCACCAGTCTTTGCAGTTGAACTTGATCGTCTCCGCAAGCGCGTAATGGCGGCCGTTGAAAAAGCACCCGGCTGCAACAGGCAAGCAGGTCAGAGAATTTGAAGAATCAAAGTTGTCACGTGGTTGACACCGCGGACACTGTAAATCAAATGGTGATACATCTCACCACCTGAGGGGTGAGACAGAACTGTCTCACCGAAAAAGGGTGATACTAAAGTGTATCACCGTAAAAAGGTCGTACACGAATGTATCACCGAAAAAAGGTCGTACTCAAATGTATCACCGAAAAAGAGTGATACTTCCTAAGGAAAACAAGGGCCCATCTCACTGATGTCTGACCATTTTTCGGTTATACATTTGTGTACGACCTTTTTTTCAGTGATACATTCGTGTATGACTTTTTTTCGGTGAGACTTTTTGTATCACCGAAAATGGGTGAGACGTCTCACCCTTTGAATTGCAGTGGACACTGGCACTGTACCAGCGCCTGCAGTGCAGTCCCGTCACGCGCCACTGCCCGCAAGGCTGCCTACGTCCCAGGCTGACCACTGTGGTGGACCACATGACCTCCGCAGGCGGCAAAAAGTCTTAACGCGTTTTGGGCTCCAGAGTCGCCAAATGGGACTTGAACCGAACGTGTGACCCCACCAATGGATTCCTCGTTCGGAGAGCAATCCATTGGTGGGGTCACGCGTTCGGTTCGAGTCCCACTTAGCGACTCTGGAGCTCAAAACACGTCTGAAGTTTCGGCCGTCTCCGCCGGTCTTCTGGCCCACTGTGCGACTGTCATTGACCTGACCGAGGGGTCACCAAGGGGGTCACCCACTTCTTTATTTTGGTGTACGCACGATTCTGGATTCCCACGATTCTTGAACAAATCCCATGGAAAAAGTGACGATATTCAAAGAAATTCCTTTGTTCCTTCGTGTTTTGGGACACTACTATTGCAAGATTACGACGACATACCATTGAAATCATAAGGATTTTCAATAAAATTTCGAAAGATTCCCAGGTCTTATGTGCACATGATTCCCGGGGTGCGTAACTAGAGACCCTCCCGTCAGAGATGCGCAGAGGGGGACCCTCTCGGCCAATCACAGTCGACTGGTAGTCCCATGCGGAGCGGGCGGCCCGAATAGGGTACTTCGGAGAAGAACTGGGACGGAAGTTGAGAAGAAATCAAGAAGATCAAAAGCCGGACTTGTATGAGAATATAGCTGTACGGAAGCGGCAGAACGGCGACGCAGACGCTCATTCTCACAAAATTCGCATACTTTGTTCCTCTTGATTTCTTCTCAACTTCCGGTCCAGCTCTTCTCCGAGGTACCCTATTCGCCCTGCGCGAGGCTACACAGGCCAGCGTCTCGAGCAGCAGCCCTTCGTCTTTGACTCACCTGTCAAGGAGCCCTGCGCGAGGCTACACAGGCCAGCGTCTCGAGCAGCAGCCCTTCGTCTTTGACTTACCTGTCAAGGAGCCCTGCGCGAGGCTACACAGGCCAGCGTCTTGAGCAGCGGCCCTTCGTCTTGGACTTACCTGTCAAGGAGCCCGGCGGCCGCGGCGGCCGGTTCACCCAGGACGTCTCCTCGCCCTCGAAGGGCTCGTAGCCGCTATAGCCGTGGCAGTGGTTGAAGTAGTCGGGGCAGCAGTCCGGGTTGTAGGTGCGGTTGCAGAAGGTGTCGCAGTAGCACAGGGTGCCCAGGATGGGCACGGAGCACTCGTCTAGCCGACCGGGGCAGCACTTGTTGATCTGCGCGCAGTACGGACCCTGCAGGTCGGGCGCCACGGTCACGACGGCCACCCTGGCCGCGGCCAGGCCGTCCAACCCGCCCTGCGCCAGCACCAGCAGCAGCCCCAGCGCCTCCAGCATCTGGGGGAGCAGGGGGAGTGTCAGCAACAACAACAACAACAACAAACTGGCTTCGCAACTGCACAACGACTGACGGACCTGACCCAGGGCAGGAGGTGCGGCTGGTCCCAGCAGGGCTAACCCATCCTAACCTAACCTTACGGGGTCGTGACAGATCTTACCCTATCGCGATGGCAGGGCGAGTAGAACCACCGCTTGCAGCATGTGGGTCAGATGCGGAACTCCTCGTCCACCGGGTCGACTGGGCATAGATGGATCCAGCTAAAATGTGTATCCGCCGCAGCGCTCCCCCCGCATGATGCCGCCCCCACCACCTGCCGGGACCAGCCGCACCTCCTGCCCCGAGGCAAAACCACGACGGACTAGCTGTCGTAAACTAATACGACAAGACCGGAATCAAAAACCCCATACGGATCCCTGACTGTACCTCTGTAGAGTCCTATAGTAGGAGTGGGTCCCACTATAGGGTCTACACCTCTGGGCCCTAGATCGTGTCGGCCGATGCTACTCCCGGCCCGGCTTCACCCAATATCCTCAGGAAAATTCTGGATCCTTCCCTGCGAAACCAGTCCGTGTGATGACCAGGGGTCCAGAAAGAGTATGGAAAAGAAGACAGAGAGGACACGCGGTCTCCTTCTTTCCTGCTATCAACATGCCGTGCCTCACTCGTCCTTGCCGCCGCACAGTGGGCTAGAGGACCGGCGCGGGCGGCCGGAACTCTGGACGCGTTTTGAGCTCCAGAGTCGCTAAATGGGACTCGAACCGAACGTGTGACCCCCTCCAATGGATTCCTCGTTCGGAGGGCAATCCATTGGTGGGGTCACACGTTCGGTTCGAGTCCTATTTAGCGACTCTGGAGCTCAAAACGCGTCTAGAGTTTTGGCCGCCTGCGCCGGTCTTTGCGCAGACAGTGTAACTGCTTTGGCACCGTGCGGAGTGCGGGTGGGTGGCGCCAGTGGCGCGCTCTACGCGGCCCAGCAGCGGCCGGCTCTGGAAGTAACCTTGTGAAAATGATTATTGTGTTCCCCTTGAGCCTTCGGAAGGTTACAAGCCGGCGACGTTTACTTCGCACATTACTCCAAATCACCGGAGCCTGCAGAGCGATGATGATTCAGAAGAGTCATTTCGCCACTCTGTCACATTCTCGCACAGTAGACCAGTACACAGGGACGACGGCCAGACACTCTAGACGCGTTTTGAGCTCCAGAGTCGCTGAACAGGACTCGCACCGAACGTGTGACCCCACCAATGGATTCCTCGTTCGGAGAGCAATCCATTGGTGGGGCCACACGTTCGGTTCGAGTCCCATTTAGCGACTCTGGAGCTCAAAACACGTCCGGGATTTTGACCGCCTTTGACACGAGTGCACCCAGCAGCAACTGACGCGGCATTTGGGACGCAACGCAGTGGGATGCAGTGCAGTGCACAACACCTCATTACACTATCCGTGTTGTGACCGACGCCTTATCGCCTTATCAAGAGCCGTTTCCAGGATATTATATCCAGATAGCCTTGTTTGACTGCCTCACAGTGGGCCAGAAGACCGAGACCAGGCGGCTTTAACTCGTATTTTGAGCTTCAGAGTCGCTAAATTGGACTAGAACCGAACGTGTGACCCCACCCATGGCTTCCTCATTCGGAGAGCAATCCATTGGTGGGGTCGCGCGTTCGGTTCGAGTCCCATTTAGCGACTCTGGAGCTCTGAACACGTCCAGGATTTTGACTGCCTCCACCCGCCGGTCTTCAGGCCCACTGTGTGGCTGTCGGATATGTAAAGAGGACGAGTTATGACGCCCTGGAGACCGCGCCTGTTCTAGGTCTGTTCTCAGGCCGATGCATGATAAGGACACCAAAGGCTGTGCCGGTCCATTTGAAAAGAGGCAGTGGGCTGATTGCAAACAACAGTGCTTATTTCATCGCTCCGCACACTAAATGTTTTTGTACAAATTTTATACGAGACATCACAGTTTTTTTTTGTTTTTTTTTTGTGCAGATGAACTTTTCGTACAATTTCGTACGAAATTTTGTACACTCTAAATGTCTTACGAAGAGATTTCCCATAATACGAAGGAAATGGCGCAAGCATAATACGAAGGTGGGTTTTTTTTTTTCGTATTACGAAGATTTTTCTTTGTATCTTACAATGAAAAAGCTAAAAAGATTCGTATTGCGAAGAAATATTGCTTCGTATTATGCTTGCGCCGAATTTACTGGAACATACGAATGTCCAATTTCATTTTAAGACGTGTACAAAAATGGGGAAATTTGTGCAGATTTTCGTACGTAAATTGTACGAAAAGTTAATCTGAAAAAAACCCTGTGATGTATCGTACAAAAATTGTTATGTCTCGTACAAAATTGTACGTAACATTTAGTGTGCGTCTCTCGCAGTCATGGTGCGCGCCTTTGGAGCACGAGAGGTGGCCTGTCGGCCTGAAAGGGCAGACGATTATTTTTGTGGTCCAGCCAACAAGCGCCTGGGAGGGAGGGAGGCAACGCGGCGGGGCTGCCAGTCCGACGGGACTGCCTACGCTGCAGGCGCTCTTCTGATCCGAACACTGATTCCGAAGGGTCGTTTCGTCTCTCTGTCTCTCTCGCATCCACACTCTAAATGTTATGTACAATTTGGGACGAGACATCGCAGGTTTTTGTGCACTCTACAAATCGAAAAGCGTACATTGTAATGCTCTAGCTTGAGCATGCCTGCAAGCACGCTCTAGCTAGCTGCCATACACGCTTACTAGAGCTGACAATTCCCATAACCCCTATGCACTAGAATAGAAGGTCCAAGATCGTGTACATGGCAGGTATGCACCTGCTAGTGCATGCCTGGCAGGCATGCTCCAGCTAGAGCATACAATGTACGCTTTTCGTTTTGTAGAGCAGATGAACTTTTCCTACCATTATCGTACGAAACTCTGCACCAAATTTCCCCATTTTCGTACATAATCTCGTACAAAATTGTAGGAAAAGTTCATCTGCACAAAATCTGTAATGTCTCGTTCAAAATTTGTAAAAAAAAAATAAAAAAAATAACATTTAGTGTGTACAGGATGCACCATGAGTGCGACAGAGACAGTGCGACGAAACGCCTCTCTTCTTTGGATTGGAATCATCAGTTGCGTCTGCCAGTAAGTGCGTGTTCTGGGTCAGCAAGGCCGCTGGCCGGTCACTGGGCCACGCCTGCTGATGCCGCTCGGTCGTCGCGCTGTCTCTCTCGCACTCACTGGCCGTCACTGGGCCACGCCTGCTGATGCCGCTCGGTCGTCGCGCTGTCTCTCTCGCACTCACTGGCCGTCACTGGGCCACGCCTGCTGATGCCGCTCGGTCGTCGCGCTGTCTCTCTCGCACTCACTGGCCGTCACTGGGCCACGCCTGCTGATGCCGCTCGGTCGTCGCGCTGTCTCTCTCGCACTCACTGGCCGTCACTGGGCCACGCCTGCTGATGCCGCTCGGTCGTCGCGCTGTCTCTCTCGCACTCACTGGCCGTCACTGGGCCACGCCTGCTGATGCCGCTCGGTCGTCGCGCTGTCTCTCTCGCACTCACTGGCCGTCACTGGGCCACGCCTGCTGATGCCGCTCGGTCGTCGCGCTGTCTCTCTCGCACTCACTGGCCGTCACTGGGCCACGCCTGCTGATGCCGCTCGGTCGTCGCGCTGTCTCTCTCGCACTCACTGGCCGTCACTGGGCCACGCCTGCTGATGCCGCTCGGTCGTCGCGCTGTCTCTCTCGCACTCACTGGCCGTCACTGGGCCACGCCTGCTGATGCCGCTCGGTCGTCGCGCTGTCTCTCTCGCACTCACTGGCCGTCCCGAAGGGTGCCAGAGAGACAGAGCGACGAAATGAGCGGCTGCAGCACAGTGGGTCAGAAGACCGTTGAGGTGGCCGAAGTCCCGGGTACGTTTCGAGCTCCAGAGTCGCTAAATAGGACTCGAATCGAATGTGTGACCCCACCAATGGATTCCTCGTTTTGAGAGCAATCCATTGGTGGGGTCACACGTTCGATTGGAGTCCCTTTTGGTGACTCTGGAGCTCAAAACGCGTCTAGAGTATTGGCCGCCTCATCGGTCTTCTGACCCACTCCCACTGTGCGTCGCCGAGCACGGTGGCGACCATCCGACGACAGCTGTAGTACTCGAGAATCAACGACGCCTTTGTTCCGGTGCAACAGCCCCCCCCCCCCCCCTTCCCCTGGCGCCACGCGCCGCCACGCCCCCCGCGGGACAGCTTATTGGAGGAGTGGGGGGCACTAAGGACTGACGGCGGCGTGCTTGGAATGCAGCGAGGGGGCGAGGGTGGGAGTGGCGAGTATCTAGTGTATTACTTTGTTTGCCACTTCGTGACACGTGCTCGTCGCCAAGCGATCTCTCTCTCTCTCTCTCTCTCTCTCTCTCTCTCTCTCTCTCTCTCTCTCTCTCTCTCTCTCTCTCTCTCTCTCTCTCTCTCTCTCAAAGTGGGCCAGAAGACAGGCGCAGGCGGCCAAAACTCGAGACGCGTTTTGAGCTCCAGAGTCGCTATACATGACTCGAACCGAACGAGTGACCCCACCAATGGGTTCCTCGATCGGAGAGCAGTCCATTGGTGGGGTCACACGTTCGGTTCAAGTCCCATTTAGTGACTCTGGAGCTCAAAACGCGGCCCGGGAGTTTTGGCCACCTGCGCCGGTGTTCTAGCCCACAGTGCCTCCCCACCCCTCCCCGCCCGCGGTGCTTATTCGGGGAGTGATTGCTCCCCCTCCCACCCCGTCCCCCTTCCCCTCCCACCCCGTCCCCCTTTCCCTCCCACCCTGAGCCTCCTGCCCCAAGCGTGCTTGGCCTAATAGTCACGCCGCCTCACCGCGTGCCATGTTTTGGCGCGCACCAGTCTCTACCTGTCGGACGTGAAGCGCCAATCCGAACCTGAATCTGAATCAGTGTCTGAGTCCGCGGCGGCTCGCGGGTGATGGATCGATATTGGGTTTCGCTCGACTTGCTGCGCTGCACTCGCTGCGCGGCCGTCTTTGACCGCCTCGCATCCGCCGCCGCGACACTTTAAAATGATGGATGCAAAAGTGCATCGAACCTGGTCTCGTACCGGGCAGGCATAGAACTGACGCACATACCAGACAGACAGACAGACAGACAGACAGACAGACAGACAGACAGACTCGCGGCCGGCCAAACTGTATCGCGGCTCGAATTATTGCTGACCAACGGGCGCACGTTTCTGACTTTTCGCACGTTTCGGTGGTAAAGGTTTTACAATCGGAACTCCGGTGGATACGAGACGCGCGACACGTCCGCTGCTGCTGCTGCTGCTTCTGCCAAAACGCATCGCCTTTCATGAGGCTGAGCACAGTGGGCCGGAAGACCGGCGCAGGCGGCCGATACGCGTCCGGGATTCTCTGACCGCCTGCGCCGTTCAAACTTAATGTTTATGTAGAATTTTGTGTGAGTCATTTGCACAATTTTGTTCATGCGGGGAACTTGCACAATATTATGCGTAAAAATGCATAAATTTATGCAAATTTGTGCACAATTTAATGCAAAACGTCACGCAGGTTTAAAATTATGCATCACCACGTACAAAATTCAACATAAACATTTAGTGTGTTCTTCTGGCCCACTGTGCGCGGCCACTTCAGAGCGAAAGGACTTCCCTCATCGGGCAGTCGCTCGGCTGGACGGGTTTTAGAGCTCGAGAAATGAAATGAATATTGAAAATAAAATTGAAATGAAATGAGGAGGACCTGCCTGATCGGTCATACTACGTCAGGTTTTAAGCGTGCCGGTTTCTTTGCGGAAAAATTTCAGCGAGGATCAAGTCTATAATTGCTTTTTTTCGGATTTCCGCCGATGAAGCGACCTCTTATTTCCGACACCGGATATACTCCGTTTCCCCGAACGCGGCGGCATGCCGTGGCCAAGAAGGGCAGCGTCACGGATGACGTCATCGCCGTGCTCCCATTGGCCGCCGCCGTGCCGCGGCCATCAAAACGACACCTCCTAGGAACAAGCTGCTACCTTCCAGGAGCTTCCAGACACTCGGCTATCTTTCAGTAGCTTTCAGACACTCGGCTATCTTCCAACAGCGTCCAGACACTCGGCTATCTTTCTGAGCACTTCGGAGACTCGGCTAACTGACTTTTCTGGAGAGGTTAGAGTTGTCCTGTCGATAGCGTTTTTCTTTGGTACACTCTATAAGACATGCTCACGCCATGTATTAATCTGCTCTGACAAACTTTTGACACATTTTGGTTAGGTCCCGGTGAGGGCATTGCAATTGGTTTAAAATATATACGCACCGAAACTCGGGAAGTGGGAAAACCAGATAGCCGAGTCTCCGAATCGCTCAGAAAGATAGCCGAGTGTCTGGACGCTGTTGGAAGATAGCCGAGTGTCTGAAAGCTACTGAAAGATAGCCGAGTGTCTGGAAGCTCCTAGAAGGTAGCCGCTTGTTCCTAGGAGGTGTCGAAAACAATGGCGCTCCCATTTACTCATCGCACCTCATCGCAGTGCCGCGCCGCCCCGTCGCTCTGTCTCTCTCGCACCCGAGCGGGACGCTGCCGGCCGCCCCGTGGCTGCGAGAGAGACAGAGAGCGCCGCCGATCCTGACATTAACCGAAGCAATCAGGCAAATCCAACCTAGTGCACTACGTAGTGCATCCTGTCATGCAGGAGGATGAATGAGCGATGGGATGGGCAACGGACCGATTCGCTCTGTCTCTCGCATTCATGCGCAGTGGGCCAGAAGACCGGCGCAGGCGGCCAAAACTCTAGACGCGTCCTGAGCTCCACACTCGCTAAATAGGACTCGAACCGAACGTGTGACCCCACCAATGGATTGCTCTCCGGACGAGGAATCCCATTATGCGTGGGGTCACACGTTCGGTTCGGTTCCTGCTCTGCGACTTTGGAACTCAAAACGCGTCGAGTTTTGGCCGCCTGCGACGGTCTTCTGGCCCACTGTGCCGTGGGGCGTCCCGTATGGGTGCGAGAGAGACAGAGCGACGCTGCAAACGACTCTCTCTCGAGGCTGACCTGCAGTTGGCGGCGGCGAAAGGAAGTGAGTCGCGTCTCGCAGACACGCTCCCGATTGGCTGTTAATCAGTGCAGTGACTCGTCTCGCTTAGGATGTGCCACCTTTGAATGGCCTGAAAGAGAGAGAGAGAGAGAGAGAGAGAGAGAGAGAGAGAGAGAGAGAGAGAGAGAGAGAGAGAGAGAGAGAGAGAGAGAGAGAGAGAGAGAGAGAGAGAGAGAGAGAGAGAGCGAGAGAGAGAGCGAGAGAGAGAGAGAGAGACCGCGCGGCCACACACAGGCACTCTCCTTCGCACTCACACATTCTCACTCCTCACACGCGCAGACAGCAGCCAATAAGGCGGCGCATTCCCGCCACTATTATCGCCGGCAAACAATCCCTGTGACGTTGGCGCGCGTGCTCCGCGCATGCCGAAGATGTTGCGGCTGAGGTGTCCTCTCGCCCGAGACTGTCCCGAGACTGTCTGAAGAGTCTGGGCCAGCACTCTCCCAATATCCTACAAAGACTTTCCCGAGACTCTCCCAAGACTCTCTTAAGACTCTCCCATGCAAGACTCTCTTAAGACTCTCCCATGCAAGACTCTCTAAAGACTCTCCCATGCAAGACTCTCTAAAGACTCTCCCATGCAAGACTCTCTAAAGACTCTCCCATGCAAGACTCTCTAAAGACTCTCCCATGCAAGACTCTCTAAAGACTCTCCCAAGACCCTCCCAAGACTCTCTAACGATTCCTCGAAGACTTTCTAAAGACCCTACCCAAGACTCTCGTAAAGACTCCACCCAAGACTCTCTAAGGATTCCCAAAAGACTGTCTAAACACTCTCAAGTCCGCTCAAATCCCAAGACTCTGCACCCGACGACTCTCTAGTCAAAGACTTTTCCGAGACTCCCCTATAGACCACCAAAACTCACCCACGACTGTTCCACGACTAGTACCCCAGGACTCTCCCGAAACTTTCCAGTTTAACGAACTGAACTGCAAAAAGGCTTAATTTTTTCGAGCCCGTCGTTTGCTGTGCTGCTGCAGAACGCGGCACTCCAACCCGCCGTAATTCTTTTTCGGCCGCGCTCTTGAAAGGCTTTATCGCGTCCTTGATTGGCGGAAATCGACGCGCCTGTCCGCACCCACCCGCACACTCATTGCCTGCAATAAGGGCGACTAACCTGGGTTCAAATACCGACAAGATCCATCAATTAAAAAATACCCCCCCCCTTTTTAGGCACGAAGTAGCCTTATAGCCTCACCGGGGTTGGGTTTTTTTTTTTTTTTTTTTTTTAATTTTTATTTCCAGTCTGGCCCCTTATGCAGTTTCGAAATTCTCTATACGATTCTGATGCGACTTGGCAGAGTGGTAGAACTTTGTACCCTGATTTCAGTGGTGAAATCTGGTTGAAAAGTGCAGGGCCAATTTTGAGAAATTTTGAGTTGAAATCGCCGTTTCCATGGCAAAACTCGACTCGTCAGCGAAAAACACAGGGAGAGGGGGGAGCCGAGCCACCGGAAATGGAATCCGACCAATAGCAGCGCTCCTTTTCGCCTCTGTACAGCTTACACCAAAAACGCTCGCTCCCTTGAAAAAGCGCGTTCGAATCAAAATTGTCTTTTACTGCAGCTAGAAGAGCTCCAACAATGGTATAGACGTTGTTTTCGAACGTGGCCATTTGGATCGGCCGGTCGGTCGGTGATTGTTGGCCAGAGTGTCCCGCGCCGCTGCGCGCAGGCCCTGTTGTTTTCAGAAATACCAACCTTAAATGTTCTAAACTCTTTGAATCGGAGTGAAATAGGACATTAAACTGCGTGCCTGTGCAAATGCATTTGTGAAAAAACTATCCCTAACGTAGTTTGAGTGTGACTGTAAGTCCCTTTTCGAAAACAGTGGGCGTGTAGCTGCACCTTGTAGCGAGGTTTGATGGTACTTCTGAATCTAAGACGAAACGATGTTGACACGGGGGCTGTGCTTTTTTATAACCTTAAAGCTGGGTGAACTGGGTGAACTGGACTATTTTACTGCACGTTTCTGTGAATAACTTGTCCTTCAGGTATTATGAGTCTGTCTTAAATGTCTGTTTTTGACACAAATTGATACGCAGCTGGTCTTTACGTAAGTTTTAGTATTATTTATAATGGTCTGACAAACATAAACAGAACTACACACAACGCAGTCCTAGCCTTAGTTATCTTTGTTAAACCAGAACATAAATGAAAATTAACTTCGTGACTACCAGGATTTCGTGAAATCGTATTTTTTTCTTTTTGGGGGTTGTTGGTAGTTATGGAATTTATCTCCCTGCCTCCGAACCTATCTTCCATGGTTTCGCCAAAGACCTGACACATTTCGTCATGAGACGATGACGAGGTCCTCGGCCGCGGCCTGTCCGCGCCCTGGGTTCGCGGCACTGCGCCGCTTCGTACGTGTGCCGCGCCTTCTCTCTTCTCGTGCCGCGATTAATTGGGGCGGATTCCCTGGCACGCCGGCACGTCTTGATTACCATGGTTACGGCTCTGTCCACCGCGGTCTTTGGTTTTGACCGACATTTTCTTAGTCTTGACAACTGGTCTTTGGTGTTGACCACCTTGGTCCATGATCTTGACTTGTGATCATCATGGTCATCACTTTTTATCACCATGGTCGTCACTTTTGATCACTATGGTTATCACTTTTGGTCACCAAAAGCATGGTCATAAGACTTTTGATTACCATGGTCATGACGTTTGATCACCATGGTCATCACTTTTCATCACCATGGTCATGAGTTTGGATCACCATGGTCTTGAACTTGACCGCACGACGCAAGCCAAGCAGCGCGCCACGCCGAGCAAGTGCCTGCCTAAAAACCAATGAATCAATCTGATGGTATGGTGACGCGTCGCTGTTTACCACGGATGCGTGAGATAAGCACCTCGCAATGGCGCTCTCCCCCCCCCCCCGCACCACCACACACACACACACACACACACACACACACACACTCACACAAAACTCTGTGACCAATCTACGAGTTGCATTTAAATAATGGTTATTTGATTGAAGGTGTTGGTGAGATGCTACCGAGTTGGTAGTAGTAGTTCATCATGCGCCTGCCCGCTTGGCCTGACCGGTTCTCAATAAATACCAACTCTTCAATTTTAATAGTGACTAATGATGCATCGCGGATTCCCACAACCCATACTACCATCGCTCGGCCCGTCAGCTAGCAGCTAGTGGCGATCGAGGGTGACAGGTGTTATGACTGGTGTAATGCAAACGTTCCGAGATGAATTATAGCAGTAGCAACCCTCCCCTCCTCCATCTGAAGATTAATACTCCGTAAACTTTGTAAAAAAAAAAACCAGTGAAGTTAAACCGACTAGAATTTAAGGGCCATTTACAATACAACATTGCCTAAGGTAAGCTAAAAGAACTGCTTTGCTCCTGTAAGTCGGCCAAAAGAAATGCTTTATATCCTCTCCTTATAAAAAACCTGGATCCGCGCCCGTCTGTCCGATGAGAATATGAATCTGCAGCTGGCATGCAGCCTTCGAGAGCGACAGCTGCTCGCAGATTGCCCAGGTACGCGGGTAATGCATTACCGACCTTTGCCAAGCCTATCATTTTTCGGGTACGCCGGAAGTGCTCTGTTTTGGCGCCAGAACGGCACCAGATGCTAGCAGGAATCTGCCATCAGATAGGACGTGTCAACACACAGCCACAGTGGGCCAGAAGACCGGCGCAGGCGGCCAAAACACGAGACGCGTTTTGAGCTCCTGAGTCGCTAAATGGGACTCGAATTCGCGTCCGAATCCGGTTAACCGACGAGGACCCCATCAATGGATAGCTCTCCGGACGAGGAATCCGTTGGTGGGGTCACACCGCGTGACTGACACGTTCCGTTCGAGTCCTGTTTATCGACTCTGGAGCTCAAAAAACGCGTCCGGGATTTTGACCGCCTACCAAGGGGTTACCCACCTCGTATTTTGGTGTACACACGATTCCGGACTCCCACGATTCCTGAACAAATCCCATAGAAAAAGTGAGGATATTTAAAGAAATTTCTTTGTTTCTTAGTGTTTTGGGACACTATTGCAAGATTAAGACGACATACCATTGAAATTGTAAGGATTTTTAATAAAATTTCGAAAAAATTACAAATGATTCCCAGGTTGAGTGTCCACATGATTCCCGGAGTGGGTAACCTCTCGCCGCCTACGCCTGTCCTCTGGCCGACTGTGCGCGGGGCACACTGTACTACGGGGCTTCCCTTATCGCACGAGGCCCGGCCGACGAAACGCTCCGTCTCTCTCTAAGAGGAAACTTTGCATTTAATGATTTAATGACCCTCTGGGTCTGCCAGCTCTGCTGAGCACGGCGAGCGTCGCACAGTGCGCCAGAAGACCGGGGGGGGGGGGGACGGCTAAAGCTCTGCATCCGTTTAGATCGCCTCTACCAGTCTTCTGGCCCACTGTGCGAGGGTCGCAGCGAAAGGTGCATGCTAAGCATTATAAAGTCAATCAAACAATTATTAAATTTCACGACACGAGCTCTGCTATAGGCTAGGCCGTGTGTGTACCCCTGCAGAGTTATTGATTGGCTCTCATGACGAAGACGAGTGAGATTCTACGTGTCACGGACATGAAATGCAAAAGCAGCAGCAGGGAAGACCACGGCCACTGATAGAAAAAAGTACAGAAATTACACGGAAAATGTATGGTCAATTTTTTACCTTGCCAACCACGGAGGTTCTGTACATGTTCTCTGTAGCAGTTTTCATGAGATCCTTATGGGGACCACAGAGAACCAGTACGGAGGGTCCGTACTGTACGTACCTTTTCTGTACCCCATTTTCTGTACATTTTCCGTACCAAAACACGGAATTTTTTGCAGTGGCTCACAGTGGGCCGGAGGACCGGCGCATGCGGCCAACACCCTGGTCACGTGTTCAGCTCCATAGTCGCTGAATGGGACTCAAACCGAACGTGTGCCCTCACCAACAGATTCCTCGTTCGGAGAGCAATCCCTTGGTGGGGTCACACACGTTCGGTTCGAGTCCCATTTAGCGGACTCTGGAGCTCAACACGCAGGAGCTTTTTTTCCTGCGTGTACTACTGACCGGCAATGCAATGCCTGAATGAACACCCCACGCATCTCATTCCGTCACTCTGTCGCTCCGCGTGTCACTCTGCGTGTCACTCTGCGTGTCAGCCAGTCATGCGCTCTCTGTCACTCACCTTTGCAGTGGGTCAGCTCTCTTTCACGACCGGCCGCGCGTAGCCGCAGCTCCTCTTCGGAGCCTGGATGTCGAGTCGGAGGTTCGATTCCCGCCGCCGCCAAGGCACATGCTCGGGCGGAGGATCGTTTTCTGCGGATAGAATAAGAAAACCGTCGATTAGGCAAGACAAACGCAAACCAGCTCACAGTGGGCTAGAAGAACGGCGCAGGTGACCAAAACTCTAGATGCGTTTTGAGCTCCTGAGTCGGTAAGCAGGACTCGAAACAAACGAGTGACCCCACCATTGGATTGCTCTCCGAACGAGCAATCGATCGGTGGAATCACACTTTCGGTTCGAGTCCTGCTTACCGACTCAGCAGCTCAACACGCGTCGGGAGTTTTGGCCGGGCCTACTGTGCAGCAACCTACTCCTTGCATCTCGCACTGTACTAAAACCCAAAGTGTAGTTTTGAAAGGTTGCTTCTTTTCCCTAGGGTATTAAATGACTCTAGAAACCAATCTGCAGGGGCGGGCCACTGTTAGCCGGCCTTACCCCCTAAGTGCCGCGTGCACCGTGACCGCGCTGCTTTATCTGATTAGTCTCCGCTGCCGCTGCCAACTCACGATTTCGCTAAAAACCAAGAAAGGAGCGAAAAAAATTCGCGGCACCTCTTTTTTTTTCTGCGTGTAATAATTTTGAATCAGCGTGACAGAATTTGAACGATTACAGTCGACCTACTTTGGCGTTGGTGGAATGCACCATGTCCCCCAGCATGAAGCAGCGAAGGTCAGATCACGCCGACCATCGGAAATCACTTTTCTCCCTCATTGAGGCGATAGTTATCATATCACGATGTTAATTTGACGGCATCGATACTAGATTAGATATACAACCGAGCAGCCCGATTTGATTAGGCGCTCGCTAACCGCCATGCAGTGGGCCAGAAGACCGGTAGAGGCGGTCAATATTCCGGACGCGTTTTGAGCTCCAGAGTCGCTAAATGGGACTCGAACCAAACGTGTGACCCCACCAATGAATTGCGCTCCGAATGAATCCATTGGTGGTGTTACACGTTCGGTTCGAGTCGTGTTTAGCGACCCTGCAGCTCAAAACGCGTCTATAGTTTTGACCACCTGCACCGGTTTTCTGGCCCACTGTGCGCCAGTTGAGCCTCCGCATGATTTTCCACAAGAGTACTTAACCTAGTTAACGAACGTTTAACCGTGTCGTTGAAAATCGGACGGCGGTGATTAGAGGTCGTCTGCCGAACTGATTCAGCTTGTGGGACATCGGGAATCATAAATTGGGTAATTTTCTTTTTATTTTGACCATCGCGCCGCCCGCCGCCGGTTGTCACTATAAATCTGTCGATTATATCAATCGATTAATCGGTCGTTAAAATAACCGTCAGCCGCCTGGAGGGCTCGGGGGGGAAGGGAACGTCCAGAGAAGCGAGTCTGTCACTTGGAAAGCGCGACGCGACAGCGACGGACTCGCCGCCGCCTCCGTGACCACCTCTCTCTCTCTCTCTCTCTCTCTCTCTCTCTCTCTCTCTCTCTCTCTCTCTCTCTCTCTCTCTCTCTCTCTCTCTCTCTCTCTCTCTCTCTCTCTCTCTCTCTCTCTCTCTCTCTCTCTCTCTCTCTCTCTCTCTCTCTCTCTCTCTCTCTCTCTCTTTTTCTCTCTCTCTCCCTATCTCTCTCGCGAAAAGAAACCCTGTGATACAGTAACGTGAAGAAACAAACTTGGGTGGGTGCGTCTAGAGTGTCGTTCGCATAATGTCTCTGTCACACACATACCCTTTACAGAGACCAGATTGCTCTCCGCCTTGGACAGGTGTCATACAGGTGCGGCCCAGTGCCAGAGTGCGTATGTAGGTGTGTGTGTGTGCGTGTGCGTGTGTGTGTGTGTGTGTGTGTGTGTGTGTGTGAGTGGGGAATCGGTGCGATTAAGGGGTGGTAGTAGCCATTACACGCACACTGGCGCCGCACAAACACCAATCTCTCTCTCTCTCTCTCTCTCTCTCTCTCTCTCTCTCTCTCTCTCTCTCTCTCTCTCTCTCTCTCTCTCTCTCTCTCTCTCTTTCTCTCTCTCTTTCTCGCACACACACACACACAAATCGAGCGCATCGTCGCATGGCTGCTCGTGAACTACATTTCCTCCGTGACATTATGCAACACGCCCTCTCCCGGTCCGTCCCCCGCCACGCCCCGCCACGCCCCGCCCTGCCCTGCACAGTGGACCAGAAGACCGGCGGAGGCGGTCGAAGCCCCGGACGCGTTTTGAGCTCCAGAGTCGCTAAATGGGACTCGAACCGAACGCGTGACCCCACCAATGGATGCCTTGTTTCGAGAGCAATCCATTGGTGGTGTCACACGTTCGCTTCGAGTCCTGCTTGCGACTCTGGAGCTCAAAACGCGTCTAGAAGAGTCTCGGCCGCGGCCTGTGCCGGTCTTCTGGCCCACTGTGCGCCATGCCCTGCCCGCGTTGTGGTGAGCGTGCGGCACATCAAGTCAGTGCGCGAAATGCTTACCGGGTGATTCACCGCAGTAAGTAAGGCCCGCGGGCTGGCGGCGCCGGGCGGCGCACTGCACCCGCATACCACACGGCGGCCCGTGGCCCTGGCGTGCCGAAGTCTCCAAGGCGCGGAAGGCCCGCGGAGGGTGCCTTACTATGAACTGTACGAGACGCCGCACAGTGGGCCGGAAGACCGGCGCGGGCGGCCGAAGCTCCAAGACGCGTTTTTGAGCTCCAGTCGTCATTCGGAGAGCAATCCCTTAGTGGGGTCACAACGTCTGGGCCCACTGTGGCTGTGAACGACGCCGTTGGAAAGAGACGCCTGTTGAATCCGCTGGCCATCTGCCGGACACAACGCAGATGCCTTTTCTCTCTCTCTCTCTCTCTCTCTCTCTCTCTCTCTCTCTCTCTCTCTCTCTCTCTCTCTCTCTCTCTCTCTCTCTCTGGACAATAAAGTCACATCAATTCGGCCGGGGCTACCAGCAGATTCGTTAGCGTTATGGCGGACCGCCTCATAAACGAAAGGATTTGGAAGTGGCCGTGACACTGAGACTGCACTCGCAAAAAAAAAATTATTAACTAGGGGTACGCGCCGTTTAGTTTGGGCGCGTAGTAGGCGAGCGATGCGACTGAGCACATTCTTATGAAAGCACTTGGGCAGTCAAAAATATTACACGCATTGTAAAAGACTGGGATTGTTCCTGAATAGTGACACGCTCGTTGCCTCCTGATGACAGCTTTCAAATTTGTCTGGTTGTTTGTCTCATGTTACGTGCGGGAGAGCCCCCCCCCCCTCTCAGTTTGGGGAAGTACTACGGTCGTTCAACAACTAGACTACGTATAAAATTTTGGTTCAAAGTGAGCCCAAATGGTTCTAAGTATAGGTCTCGGGTGGAACTTGCAGTCGTTTTCGTGATCAGTACACTAAAAACAGCAGGAAACAATATACAACTGAAATATGAAATTTGGGTCCGAAATTGGCCAATTTTGGGTGAAGAAAAGGTCTAGGGTAAGATTGAATGTCATTTTCATGATCAGCACACCGAAAACTGCAGGAAATAATGTAAAACTCGATTTAAAAAATTTGGTCCAAAATTGGCCAATATTGGGCAAAGTATAGGTCTGGGATGAAATTGGAAGTCAGTTTCGTGATCAGCACACCAAAAACTGCAGGAAACAATGTAAAACTCGAATATAAAATTTTGGTCCAAAATTTGCCAATATTGGGTATAGAAAAGGTCTGGGGTGAGATTGGATGTCATTTTCGTGATCAGCACTCCAAAAACTGCAGGAAACAATGGAAAACTCGTTAACGAAATTTTGGTCCAAAATTGGGCAATATTGGGTAAAGTATAAGTCTGGGGTGAGATTGGAAGTCATTTTCGTGATCAGCACTCCAAAAACTGCAGGAAACAATGTACAACTCGAATATAAAATTTTGGTCAAAAATGAGCCAATTTTAGGTGCAGTACTTATATAGACCTGGGGTAAAATCGTATGTTAGTGAGCAGCTCTGGTGCCACCAACCATAACACTGTAACTCAGTCGAGGAACACAAATGCTTGAGTCACCGTTTGATATCTTTTCTTTATGAAACTTGTGAATACGCAATGTTATTGGTAATACCTGAAAGCGTTTTATCTTCCTTTTATTTTTAACTAGTGGTCTATTTAATAATATTGATTACATTATTTTATCATAGTTAAAATAAAGAGGAACAGTTAGGCAGGCTATTTGGTACCAGTTTACGAGAAGACCTATAGTCAGATCCAATGAATCGTCTCATCAAATCCAATGTCAAAGCCACATGTTGCTGAACAAAAGTTGATCTTTTCGTAAATGAGTCTTAATGTGATAATTTATCTTTGAAGTAAAGATACAGCTCAGCATAAATATTGATCTCATTTTCTGTGTTAATTGGAAAGGCAGCCAGTTTAAACAAACGACCGACACTGAGTATCAGTCGTCGCAGACAATGTATGACACAGTTGTGTGACACGTCTCCTTAAATCCAATGATCTATTCACTCATTGCTCAAAACCTAAATCACTTCACTGAATTTGATGTCTATGGCAAAACCAGCTATGGCAAAACCACTCACTCAACCATATAATTAAAAAAAATAAAGGTCCCATTTAGCAAAGATTGATGTCTGGTTTCAAAAGAATATATTTATGTATTTCCCAATTTTATTAAATAAGTAAACAACTAAAAAATGAATCTTCTGAGAAAAATAAGCAAGTTCAGACTCACTGAGTATGAAAGGCAAACAGTATTTTATCTTGCAAATCTCAAAAACACTGCACTGACCTGGGTAAGATTCCCCTCTGGCGGGGGGAGGGGAGGAGGACAAAACGCGTAATCATTTTCAATTTCATTTTCCTTATTTCACTGCGTTGACACTCCAGAGGTGTTTCAATCATTCTATAATGTTGAAAAACTATCACCGAACTCATTTTGTAACCCTTCTGCTCTTTATTTTGTTTAATTTGCCTCAGTCCCGTATTTGAGAGCCGCGGCCGCAAGTATGAGAAATTGGTAACTGCTGCCAACCTAACAACGCTAATAACCTAATTCAAAAAGATGTTTTTAATATTTCAAACGATACTAAACAATGAATGGAAACAAACTCGTGTTGGGAGAAACTAAGTTGATGTCAAATGCAAAATTTTGTAACTTTAGACAGTGTAGTTGCTGAGAATCGTTGGTGAGTACAAACGGACTGACAGACAAACAGACACACGACCAATCGCTTTTCGGGGCACCCCAATCACAGCAAGGGCTCGCTATCGCTCGCCAAAAATTCAAGTTGATCTATCAGTATTGCCTTAAAATGAGAAAAACTTTTCGAATTCTGGGTCAAAATATCCGAGTTCACCTGACAAACCAACCTATGTAGAAGCAAGTCCAACGGCCGACTCCTTGAAAGCCCACGAGTAAACACCGGTCAAAACAAGCGGGTAAAAGCCCAGGCTACAGAGAAAAAAAAGGCTGTGACCCTAAAAAAAAACCAAATTCATTCGATGGTAAAAAATTTTGCACGGTTTCAAAGTACTACAGTCAGTTCAAAAACTCCCTAAACGACGTTCACAAAATTGGCTGTTCGCCAAATTCGCGGCGTCGCTGTTCTCCATTCCGCATTTAAATTCGCGCGCGTGCCCGAAGGTAGAACAAAGTGGGCATCATCATTAGGCGTGCTAACCAACGAGGCTGATTCGCGTGACTCGAAAACGGGGACGACGAATCTGGAGTGGCGAACCGCCGCCGCCGAAGGGGAGGCGAGCGAGGCAGCGAGAAGACGACTCGATCCATTTCCCCGCTCTCGAGACGGACGATTTGTTTACTTTGGGTGCGAGGGTCCCGTCTGCCCGACACACACACACACACACTCTCTCACACACACACACACACACACACACACACACACACACACACAGAGCGTCTGCGTGCGGCCCGGCTGAGTAAATGGCAGCAGGAATGTCGTGCAGACAAGTACTCCCCCTGGGGACTCCCTCCAGGACTGCCTGCAGGACGCACAGTGGGCCAGAAGACAAGGTGGTGGCACGCAAAATCCCGGACGCGTTTTGAGCCCCAGAGTCGCTAAATGGGACTCAAACCTAACGAGAGACCCCCTCCGAACGAGGAATTCATTGGTGGGGTCGCACGTTTCGGTTCGAGTCCAGTTGAAGCGACTCTGGGAGCTGAAAATTACCAGTCTGGGATTCTGTCCTCCTCCACCGGTCTCTTGGCCCAATGTGGGACGCCCTGGCTCCAGGACCCCCTCCAGGACCCCCTCCAGGACCCCCTCCAGGACCCCCTCCAGGAGGCCTCCATGGCAGGCCCGACCGGATCACAGTCAGCACACGTCCGTTGATCCGGTTAGCGATAATAGAGCTTTCATGCCCCGTCGTTCCCCTCCCGTCCCGCTCGGGGCGCTGCACTGTGTACCGCACGGCACATGCATGCACGCGCTGCGGCTGCATCAATGGATTTAGCCAGAGGAATCCCTCCCATGCGTTCAAATCCTAAAGTGGAGTCCTCCGATGCGTTTCCTCCTTGCTGTCAGTGGCTAGGTCCAAAAGTGCACCAATGATTCGGCAGTGTTCAAGAAAAATTTAACTAGGGGTACGCGCCGTTTAGTTTGGGCGCGTAGTAGGCGAGCGATGCGACTGAGCACATTCTTATGAAAGCACTTGGGCAGTCAAAAATATTACACGCATTGTAAAAGACTGGGATTGTTCCTGAATAGTGACACGCTCGTTGCCTCCTGATGACAGCTTTCAAATTTGTCTGGTTGTTTGTCTCATGTTACGTGCGGGAGAGCCCCCCCCCCCTCTCAGTTTGGGGAAGTACTACGGTCGTTCAACAACTAGACTACGTATAAAATTTTGGTTCAAAGTGAGCCCAAATGGTTCTAAGTATAGGTCTCGGGTGGAACTTGCAGTCGTTTTCGTGATCAGTACACTAAAAACAGCAGGAAACAATATACAACTGAAATATGAAATTTGGGTCCGAAATTGGCCAATTTTGGGTGAAGAAAAGGTCTAGGGTAAGATTGAATGTCATTTTCATGATCAGCACACCGAAAACTGCAGGAAATAATGTAAAACTCGATTTAAAAAATTTGGTCCAAAATTGGCCAATATTGGGCAAAGTATAGGTCTGGGATGAAATTGGAAGTCAGTTTCGTGATCAGCACACCAAAAACTGCAGGAAACAATGTAAAACTCGAATATAAAATTTTGGTCCAAAATTTGCCAATATTGGGTATAGAAAAGGTCTGGGGTGAGATTGGATGTCATTTTCGTGATCAGCACTCCAAAAACTGCAGGAAACAATGGAAAACTCGTTAACGAAATTTTGGTCCAAAATTGGGCAATATTGGGTAAAGTATAAGTCTGGGGTGAGATTGGAAGTCATTTTCGTGATCAGCACTCCAAAAACTGCAGGAAACAATGTACAACTCGAATATAAAATTTTGGTCAAAAAGCCAATTTTAGGTGCAGTACTTATATAGACCTGGGGTAAAATCGTATGTTAGTGAGCAGCTCTGGTGCCACCAACCATAACACTGTAACTCAGTCGAGGAACACAAATGCTTGAGTCACCGTTTGATATCTTTTCTTTATGAAACTTGTGAATACGCAATGTTATTGGTAATACCTGAAAGCGTTTTATCTTCCTTTTATTTTTAACTAGTGGTCTATTTAATAATATTGATTACATTATTTTATCATAGTTAAAATAAAGAGGAACAGTTAGGCAGGCTATTTGGTACCAGTTTACGAGAAGACCTATAGTCAGATCCAATGAATCGTCTCATCAAATCCAATGTCAAAGCCACATGTTGCTGAACAAAAGTTGATCTTTTCGTAAATGAGTCTTAATGTGATAATTTATCTTTGAAGTAAAGATACAGCTCAGCATAAATATTGATCTCATTTTCTGTGTTAATTGGAAAGGCAGCCAGTTTAAACAAACGACCGACACTGAGTATCAGTCGTCGCAGACAATGTATGACACAGTTGTGTGACACGTCTCCTTAAATCCAATGATCTATTCACTCATTGCTCAAAACCTAAATCACTTCACTGAATTTGATGTCTATGGCAAAACCAGCTATGGCAAAACCACTCACTCAACCATATAATTAAAAAAAATAAAGGTCCCATTTAGCAAAGATTGATGTCTGGTTTCAAAAGAATATATTTATGTATTTCCCAATTTTATTAAATAAGTAAACAACTAAAAAATGAATCTTCTGAGAAAAATAAGCAAGTTCAGACTCACTGAGTATGAAAGGCAAACAGTATTTTATCTTGCAAATCTCAAAAACACTGCACTGACCTGGGTAAGATTCCCCTCTGGCGGGGGGAGGGGAGGAGGACAAAACGCGTAATCATTTTCAATTTCATTTTCCTTATTTCACTGCGTTGACACTCCAGAGGTGTTTCAATCATTCTATAATGTTGAAAAACTATCACCGAACTCATTTTGTAACCCTTCTGCTCTTTATTTTGTTTAATTTGCCTCAGTCCCGTATTTGAGAGCCGCGGCCGCAAGTATGAGAAATTGGTAACTGCTGCCAACCTAACAACGCTAATAACCTAATTCAAAAAGATGTTTTTAATATTTCAAACGATACTAAACAATGAATGGAAACAAACTCGTGTTGGGAGAAACTAAGTTGATGTCAAATGCAAAATTTTGTAACTTTAGACAGTGTAGTTGCTGAGAATCGTTGGTGAGTACAAACGGACTGACAGACAAACAGACACACGACCAATCGCTTTTC
The DNA here is from genome assembly GCA_030522485.1 of Stenchaetothrips biformis. Classification (NCBI taxonomy): domain Eukaryota; kingdom Metazoa; phylum Arthropoda; class Insecta; order Thysanoptera; family Thripidae; genus Stenchaetothrips; species Stenchaetothrips biformis. The sequence goes on along the minus strand of CM060101.1, from coordinate 15,305,823 downwards.
GGGGCACCCCAATCACAGCAAGGGCTCGCTATCGCTCGCCAAAAATTTAAACATAAGAAACAAAAAACAAGAAACAAGTCTTATTAAAATTGTATATAAAATTTCAGATATGCCGTAAGAGGCCAGACTTATGATGAAAAAAATTAAAAATTGAAACATCCTGAGACAAACTTAGAACACTACGCTTCGTTCATTATAAAACTAAAAACAAAACTTATCTAAAAATTCTTATAAAAATCATCCCTTTAAAAAGGCACAGTATTTACTACAGTGCACTTAGCACAAATTTCAAACTTTTCCCCCCAAGTTAATAGTGGAAACAAACCGTAGCGGCGCTAAAAGCAGTGCGGATGGACAACAGTCGCACCTTTGTCGCCAAGCAGGACGAAAGGCAGGCAGGCAGGACTCCACGAGCTAGGTGCGCAAGGTTACGGCCGAGTGGCGAGGCAGTAACTAGGGGGAATGCCACGTTTTATGTGTCCCCTATCGGCGACCAGCGGGAGGCTGGCAGGACCTTGAAGGACCTAGCATGACCTTGAAGGGCCCAGTTGGACCTTGTCAGAGTCTAGCGGGACCTTGTAGGACCCAGTTGGGCCTTGCAGGGTCTAGCGGGACCTTGCAGGACCTTGCACGACCTTGACGGACCTTAAAGTAGGACCTTGCAAGACCTTGCAGGAACTTGCAGGACCTTGAAGGGCCTAGGAAGGCCTAGTAGGACCTTGAAGGACCGAGTAGGACCTAAGGACCTAGTAGTAGGACCTTGAAGGACCTAGTAGGACCTCGAATGACCTAGTAGGACCTTGAAGGACTTAGTAGGCGCTGGAAGGGCCTAGTAGGACCTTGAAGGATTTAGTAGGACCTTGAAGGACCTAGTAGAACCGTGAAGGGCCTTGCAGGACACAGTGGGACTTTTCAGGGCCCAGCCAGGATCCAACCAAAACTTCGGTGATAAACCCTACCCCAATTACGGTCCAAATCAAGACTCTTTCATTCCCAGTGTGGAACCCAACCAAAGCGGACTGGAGCCCGCCAGGCTATTCAAGTTCAAGTTCAACTCGACTCGGTTCCTTTCTCACAAGGTTTGCCTAGCTCCACGCGGCTGGCTGCCGAAAGCCCCAAACACACACCGAGTGCCTCGGCACTCGATGCATGACTGGGGAATGCACAGTAAAAATTTGTTGTCACTTAATGACAAAATCTTGGATGATTCTTTCATCACGCTTTTAAATAGTGACAATGTCATCGCACATTGATGACATTTTCATCAAAGCTCCAGTACCTTTTGCATGGGCGTGACAAAAATGTTATCATGACAAAAATGTTATCAATAGTTTTAATGACTTGCTTGTAAAAAAAAATGGCACTGTCATTAAGTGACAACCAAAATTTTTACAGTGTGGGCGCAGCAAGACACACAGGTACACCACACCACTCGGCACGCCGAGATGCGTGCGGGTGGAACTTAGCTGACAGCACTGCCGAACGCCCAGTGGGCCAGAAGACCGGCGCGGGTCATGTGGCCAAAACTCTAGACGCGTTTTGAAGCTCCAGGGTCGCTAAATGTGACTCGAGCCGGAACGTATGACCCCACCAACGGATTCCTCGTTCGGACAGCAATTAATTGGTGAGGTCGCACACGTTCGGTTCGAGTCCCGCATTTAGCGACTATGGAAGTCGGAACGCGTCCGGGATTTCGACCGCCTTCACATCGGTGGAGGCGGTCAAGATCGCTTTCTGGCCCAGTTTGCACAAGGACGACAAGAACGCCCGATCACTCCGCACGCTGGGATGCGTACGCGCGTGGAACTTTGCTCACAACACCAACACTGCCAAACGGTATGCACATTGTCGTAACGGTGCTAGTACTGACCCTGTTGCGCTCCGTGTAGCATGGACGATAGCATTTTAACGCTGTTGCGCCCCTAACTTTAACTAAAACTCTCAAAACTCACTAAGACGGAAACAGTAATAATCAGGACTAAAATTTTGGGTGAAGTTTTTTTTAACACCTAGATTGGGGTGATACATTGTACACCGTAAAAATTTGTTGTCACTTTATGACAGAAGCGTGGATGATCTTTCCATCACTTTTAAATGATGACAATTTCATCGCAAATTGATGACATTTTCATCAAAGCTCCTATACCTTTTGCATGGGCGTGACATCAATAATTTTGATGTCATACTTGTAAGGAAAATTAGTCTTGGTATTGTCATCATGTGACAAATAAAATTTTTACAGTGATACCTCCCCAAAAATTTGGTATCGATAAAGACTTTTTGATTGTCAGTGCGGTCACACTGCCGCACCGCACTGTCACACCGTCACACTGTCACACCATCGCACCGTCACGGCTCTTACCTGAGGCGTCACCAGCACGCGGCGAGGCGGGGAATTCCCTCGATCCAGTGGAGCGTCGCGGTGCGTCTCTCCACCACGCGGGTCTCTCTAGCGCCTCTCCGAGCGAGCGTGTCTCTCCGCGCGACGCGTAGGTCTCTCCGTCCGTTCAGCGGCTCGCGTCGCGGCGGTCGCGGCTTCGCGGCTCGGCGGTGGCGTGGTGCCGCGCCAACGGTTCGCCGCGGTGTCCCGTCGCGTTCTGCGCCCGTCGCCTCGCTGCTGCGTCGCTGGCTTCGCTGGCTTCGCTGGCGTCGCTGGCGTCGCTGGCGGCGCTGGCGTCGTCCTGCCGGCGCTTGGCGCGCTTCGTGTCTGGCCTGAGTGGGCTCTGGGGCCGGCGCGGCCGGCGCGGCTGGCGCGGCTGGCGCGGCACAGTAGGCCCGCACTGCGGCGGCGGTGCACCACCACCGGCGACTCGCTCGCCGCGCCTCGCCACCACCAGGCCGCCGAGCAGGCCCTCCTGATAAGCGTCTAGCAGCGTCTAGCCTAGCCGAACATGTCGTCGTCTCCATGCCGACCCTCCCTACCCAGCGCCGCCGCGGCCCCTCACAGTGGGCCAGAAGACCGGTGCACAGTGGATCAGAAGACCGGTGCACAGTGGGTCAGAAGACCGGTGCACAGCGGGTCAGAAGACCGGTGCACAGTGGGTCAGAAGACCGGTGCACAGCGGGTCAGAAGACCGGTGCACAGTGGGTCAGAAGACCGGCGCGGGCGGCCTGAAGATTAGACGCGTTTTGAGCTCGAAAGTCGCCAAATGAGACTCGAACCGAACGTGTGACCCCACCAATGGATTGCTCTTCGAACGAGGAAATCCATTACGTTCGGTTCGAGTCCTGCTCTGGAGCTCAAAACGCGTCTAGAATTTTCGCCGCGCCTGCGCCGGTGCCTGCTGCAGCAGAGTCGTTTCAGTCGAACTGTCTTCGTCGCACCCACACGCGATGCCCTATGAGTGCAAGAGAGAGAGAGAGAGAGAGAGAGAGAGAGACGGACAGACGGACAGACAGACAGACAGACAGACAGACAGACAGACAGACAGACAGACAGACAGACAGACAGACAAAGAATCAGTCTGCAGATGCACACAGATGCACAGACTCTTGAGGGGCGCTGGGCAGGCAAGGCAAGCACCACCTGAAACATTCAGTTTGGCATCTGGCTCGTCAAGCAGCGTGTGTTCGGGGTCAGGTTCGCCAGGTTCGCGGGGCGGCGCGGGGCGTGGCGGGGCAGGGCGGGGCGGGGCGGGGCGTGGCGGGGCAGGGCGGGGCGGGGCAAGGGCTATAAGCGAGGCTTCCTTGCTCGTCGCCAAAAAGACTAAAAATAAGAAAGCTGGTGTAAATTGGATCAGGATTTTCTGATCATTTCCCCATTTTTCTGATAAAAGTTTTGATTTTCTGATCACCGATGCATTATCAGAAAAATTTGCATCAGCGTTTCAAGAATTTCTGATAACTACGAAGTGATCAGAGAAAAAGTCTGATCCCATGCAAGTGATAAGGAAGCAAGTTTGATGACGTGAGCGTGATCAGAATAGAGTCATCAGAAAACGAGGGCATTCTGACGACATGCAAAACCATCAGAAAACCCTGATGACTTGAAAAATCTAGATGCTTGTAAAATATGAAGTTTCCAGAATTTTGGTTTAAAATTTGGTGAGCGGTATGTTCACAACATTCGGCTAAGCCATTTTCAAGGTCATGAAATTTGGACCATATCTTATGTCATTTTGATAACCGATGGCAAGCTAGCGAAAAATGAATTGCAGAGGATCGGACTCGGTTTCGATCCCCCAGAGCTTTTTCTTATCCCCGTAGGTGTTCGAAAAAGCATCAGGTTCTTTTCTGATCTTCTATTTTCTGATCCAGAAAGTGATCAGTGCTACGTGATCAGAAAATCCTGATCCCATTGACACCAGTAAACCCTGCAATTGGAGGGAAAAAAATATTTTAAAAATTTATGCAGTATGGAAATTTGATCATGTTTACGATAATTGGTGATCTCTGTGACGTCTATGAAGCGTCTGCTAAACCACGAAGAAAATGGTTGATTGGATAGATGGAAGTTAATATGATTAAAATTTAGAATTGTCGTGGAATTCTTTGACTAATACTAAAAAGTGTGCTCCGTGTCTCGTCTGCTGGCAGTACCGGATACGTAGAGTATTTGCATGATGGAGTGTGCTAGTTCACTGCTGCAGAAAAGTCCCTTGGGCTAAATGAAGGAAGAGGCGCGTTGAAGGGGAAATTGGAAGGCGGGGGCAGCTCTCTCTCTCTCTCTCTCTCTCTCTCTCTCTCTCTCTCTCTCTCTCTCTCTCTCTCTCTCTCTCTCTCTCTCTCACCTATCTATACACGGGCCGCCCTGCGAGTGCGAGACAGAGCGAGAGATAGATAGAGAGAGAGAGAGAGAGAGAGAGAGAGAGAGAGAGAGAGAGAGAGAGAGAGAGATAGAGAGAGAGGACTTTCGGAAGCAGTCTGCTGGAGGCGGCGGCGGCCGGGGTTGGGGGGAGGGGGGGAGAGAGAGATGCAGTTGACTTGGCGGTCCTCTCAGATCGCCATGCCGATACCCCGCGCCGCGCCGTGGCGAGCCCTGCCAGGCCCTCTCCCTCCAGGGTGTTGAAGAAGATGCAACACAGTGGGCCAGAAGACTAGATCATACCACTTCAATTGTTTCGCATTCAATAATGGTAAAATATAACAGTACAACGTTTGTTTCGGACAACCCAGACAGATAGACAAACAGACAGAAAGATAGACGGACGGACGGACGGACGGACAGACAGACAGATCGCAGGCGACAGGAGGCGGACTGGTGCAGGGAGGGTGAGCGCTATCCTGACGCAATGGCCCGGCAACGACGCTACGTACAAGGACTTGCGTTGGACCCTGCGACCGCGACCGGACCGGCCCACCGGCCCAGGGACAAGTGTGCTGTACTGGCTTTACGAGGTGCACTGTCGATAACACTATGGCCGTCCACAGTGGGCCAGACGGCCGGCGGAGGCGGTCCAAATCCCGGACGCGTTTTGAGCTCCAGCGTCGCTGAGGGGAACTCAAATCGAACGTGTGGCCCCACCAATGGATTGCTCTTCGAACGACGATTCTATTGGTGGGGTCACACGATCGGTTCGAGTTTCATTTAGCAACTCTGGAGCTCAAAACGCGTCTTGAATTTCGGCCGCCTGCGCCAGCCCACTGTGCTGTAATCACGCGGTCCGGTTAGGACGGGGTGATCACAGGGGAAACCGCTTTGGATCATGCGAATCAGACCAAAAGACTTATCTTTGTACACTGGTAGAAAAAAGTACGGAACATGTCTGGTCAACAATTTGCCTGGACCGTCCGTAATTGCCAAGTACGGAACTTTCTGTACTTTTTTCCGTACCCGTTTACATGAGCTTATATGGGACAGGTACGGACGTTCCGTACTTTTGTCCGTACTTCCGTACTATATTCTTCCGTACATTTTCCGTACAAAAGTACAGAAATTTTTACAGTGTAGGAACACAAGTTTTCAAGGCGGTTCTTCTTCTTTACTCAAGGCAGCTTCCTTGAGCCCTTGAGCCCCGCACAGTCGCCAGCCTTTAAATAAAAAAACTTCCAATTTAATTTTTACCAGTGAATTCCATTTTTGTGGGTGAGGCACAAAACTCATTAAAACTGGCCACCCGTACGAAAACACACACTGGCCACTTGGCGCCTAAGCGCATGAGTGAGATGCGGGAGACGAAGAGACAGAGAGAGAGAGAGAGAGAGAGAGAGAGAGAGAGAGAGAGAGAGAGAGAGAGAGAGAGAGAGAGAGAGAGAGAGAGAGAGAGAGAGGAGAGCGCGGTCACGCTACGCAGGAACGTGAATGACATCCATTATCGGCCTCAATGAACCCCAATACGAAAGTGACACTATGCTGCGGGCCTTTTACAACACGCAGCGTAATTAATATTCGTATTCGGGAGCGCGCCGAGGCTGCCGCGCCTTATCAAAGGAGGGCCTCGTATCGGTGATGCACGCAGGGAATGACAAGGCAGCCGCCGCATTCCACCAAAACCTACCACTCACCGCACAGTGGGCCAGAAGACCGGTGGAGGCGGTCGACATCGCGGACGCGTTTTGAGGTCCAGGGTCTCTAAATAGAACTTGAACCGACCGCGTAACCACACCAATGGATTCTTCGGTCGGAGAGCAAACCACACGTTCCGTTCGAGTACCATTTAGCGACTCTGCAGCTCAAAACGCGTCTAGAGTTTTGGCCGCCTGCGCCAGTCTTCTGGCCTACTGTGCACCGGCTGAAGCGGGGAGGCAAACTAGCTCACATTCCACCTGCCGCAAAGTTTCACCTCCCTCTTTAAAAATTGCTTTATGACTTAATAATTGGAACAAAATAAATGTTTTTAACGTCAGTGCGCGGATGTGAAGCACGCAACTATACACACCAAATATTATGTACGATTTTGTACGAGACATCACAGTTTTTTGTGCAGATGAACTTTTCGTACAATTTTTGACGAAAAATTGCACAAATTTTCCCAGTTTTTTTTACAAAAGTGCGTACAATTTTGTACGAAAAGTTCATCTGCGCAAAAGACTGTGATGTCTCGTACAAAATTTGTACAAGAATATTTATAGTGTGTATGTAAAGTTGGATTCATTTCCGGTCGGCTCGGTCGTGTTTGACGGACTCTTCCCGCGGTGCTGGCCGACGCCACTGTCCGGCTCCGTTTCCCAGAAAACCTGCTCGCCGCGTCGCGGGACGAAAGTGTCCTCTTACTCTGAGGCACGCTGTCGCAGCCTTCCTCCGCGAAAAGCCCTCCGCACAGTGAACCACAAGACCGGCGGGGCAAGTGGTCAAAACTCTGGACGCGTTTTGACCTCCAGAGTCGCTTAATGGGACTCGCACCGAACGGGTGACCCCGCCGATGGATTCCTCGTTCGGAGACCAATCCTTAGGTGGGGTCACACCTTCGGTTCGAGTCCCATTCAGCGACTCTGGAGCTCAAAACGCGTCCAGAGTTTTAGCCGCGGTCCACTGCGCTCGGGATGGCCTCCGCGAAGCCCTTTCGAAGCATCGACAGAACAGATGCAACAGTAACAGAGGCGGCCGTTTTCATTATTGAAGGCGGGCGCGTCGATAGACTGGTGACAGGACTGTCATAGGGCTGTCACAAAGACTTGCCGCAGACACAGAGCGTGCCAGCCGCTCACGGTCACCACAGGGCCCGCACAGGGCCGTCACTTGGCCGTCACAGATACGTCACGAAGTCGTCACGCGGATGTCTTGGCGAGCACCTGCAGAAGGTGGGTAGTGGGTCACTCTATCTGTGCAGCAGCAACGCGACCTCGTGAGAACGTTTTCGAGGTCTCATTTTCGGTGCCCTTCCCACAGTGGGCCCGAAGACCGGCGCATGCGGTCAAATGTCTAGACGCGTTTATTGAGCTCCAGAGCCGCTAGGCTAAATGAGACTTGAACTGAACGTGTGACCCCACCAATGGATTCCTCGTTCGGAGAGAAATCCATTGGTGGGGTCAGACGCTTGGTTCGAGTCCCATCAAGCGACTCTGGAGCTCAAAACACGTCAAGAGTTTTGGCCGCCTGCGCCGGTCTTCTGGCCCACTGTGCAGCGAGCAGCAAGATAACGAAGATGAAGCCGAAATGATGAGGAACTTGCCGCGAGTCGCAGCAGGGCAGAGCAAGGCGGCATTCCTAGATTGCTCTAGATTGCGGCAGAGTCCGTAGAAATGTGGAAGCAAGGCGCCCGTTTCCTTCAGCAGAGACCTTGCCCTTGGATTGACGCGCCGCCGCGCCCCGGGGCCGCGCCCCGCCCCGCCACACCCCGCCCCACCCCGCCGCGCCCCGCCCCGCCCCACCCCGCCCCGCCCCGCCCCGCCCCACCCCGGACTGCCGCGCCCCGCCGCCGCGCCCCACCGCGCGCTGAATACCGCACACGTCTCGAAAGCGCTTAGCGAGAGGCAGCGTGGAGCCGCGGATGGCGTTTACTGCATTCTTACTGTCACATAGGGGAACCTCCGCTGCGCCCCCTCCCGCCCCCCAACTCGCCCCTTCCCCCTCCCCTCCTCGGCCCCCCGCCCCGACAAGCCATCCCTCCGGATGATAAGACACGAGCGATTCGAAACAGAGTCATCACCACGCTGGCGTCGTTGAGCTGTCTCTGTTGTCGCACTCGTGGGGCACTCCGTTAGGGTGCGAGAGAGACAGAGCGACTGCAGGCGCAGGCCGACTGAAAAGTGCAGCAGGCTGCCCGCCCTCCCTCCGCCCTAGTCTGTCTGTCTCTCTCTCTCTCTCTCTCTCTCTCTCTCTCTCTCTCTCTCTCTCTCTCTCTCTCTCTCTCTCTCTCTCTCTCTCTCTCTCTCCTCTCTCTCTCTCTCTCTCTCTGTCTCTCTCTCTCTCTCTCTCTCTCTCTCTCTCTCTCTCTCTCTCTCTCTCTCTCTCTCTCTCTCTCTCTCTCTCTCTCTCTCTCTCTCTCTCTCTCTCTCTCTCTCTGTCTGTCTCTCCTCTACTCTCTGCGTCTTCGCTCTGCCATAGTGACCAGTTTTCGTCATTCGTCCGTCGGTGTATTCCCCTTATCTTCAGCGGGGGCGCATTTAATCCTCATCTCAATTTTGCATCAGCAGCAGCATCACTGCATCAGCAAAACAAGCAGTGGGCGCTGATGCACTTGTGTTGTGTGTGGGAAGGGGAGGGGCAGAGGTCTATCTAACACTAACACTGTCACGCTTTCGTACTACGCCACACGCCACGTAGTGCGAATACGACATGTACAGGTACGGGGGTACTCACAGAGGGCCACACCTAGAAAAAATGATTTCTTGAATCAAGTAAAATTTACTTGATGCAATTAATTTTCTGCATTAATGTGGCCTAGGTAAAATTCTGCCTTGAGTAAAGTAGAAATATTATTGATATCGTTAGAGTTGAATGAATGCAAAGGCTATTGTAGTATATTGATCTGACACTCAGTTTAGCTTGAATCAAGAAATCATTTTTCTGGGTGAGGCATGGACCGGCGCATGCGGCCAAAACTCTCCTCGTTTGGGGAGCAATCCATTAGTGGGGTCACACGTTCGATTCGAGTCCCATTTAGCGATTTTGGAGCTCACAACCAGTCAGGGATTCTGAACGCCTTCCACCACCGGTCTTCTGGCCCACTGTGGCAGAGACGGTCGAGCCTTCAGCCAGTGAACTGATCGAGTGCTCGAGCCCCATTTTGGCGCGGCAGCGCCAAAGATGCTAGCCGTGACATCAACCTCTCTCTTCGATTGATTATTGCATTAAAATGGCATCCTCTGCGCGGCACCCAGTCCCCAAGTCCCCTCACGTGCGTCCTCCGCGATGATCGAATCGAAAGGCGCGGCCCTCTGTCTCTCTCGCACTCACGGGGCGTGCCGTGAGGCGTGCGAGAGAGACAGAGCGATACCGTCCGCAATCGCTCTTTAGTGAATGAAACGTGCGCGGCAAAATACTTGCAGCACGCCAACGCCATGCACTTGACTCGTCAGCAAAAATTTTACGGCATTTTGATGGCGCATTTTGATTTGTGTCTCGTGTGTGTGTGTGTGTGTGTGTGTGTGTGTGAGTCGGTGTGTGTGTGTGTGTGTGTGGTGAGTGAGAGAGAGAGAGAGAGAGAGAGAGAGAGAGAGAGAGAGAGAGAGAGAAAGATGTGTCTGCCTGTCTGTGTGTGTGTGTGTGTGTCCGCTGCATGTGCAACCTTCCCACTCCCTCCTTGAGGCAGCCACGTGCCAGCCTGTCTAACTTGAGGAACATCGCGCGGGACCTCGAAAAGCAGCACATCTCGAGAGAGTGGCGCCAGGTCAGTGAGGGTAAAAACAGAACGGCGGTTAAAAGAAGACAAAACCGAATAAGCGGAGCCACCCACGCACATCTGACTGCGGACTGACTATGACTAGTGGTGAGCACTGACGTCAAATGCGTCACAACCTCGACGGTCAAAGTTGGTGCAATGTGACGGCAAAGTCAAATTGATGACGTCATCGGGTATCCTTTGATAAAATGAAATTTTCCCGCATTTTTCCTGGACATAATTTTGACTCTTCCTTGCGTATTATATCCTCACACTAAGTGTGTTATGCGTAAGCGTAAAAATGCGTAAATTTATGAACATTTTCAGCATAATTTTCTGCTAAATGGCAGGTTTAAAATCAACACGTGCAAAATCGTACATAAACATTTAGCGTGCAACTGGATGACGTCATCGGGTATCCTTTCTTATGATGACACTTTTTGGCATTTTTAATTTTGTCTGAACACAATTTTGACTTCCTTGTGTACCTCCTCCTCGCGAAGTTTCGCCGGCAGGGTTCGAGCCGAGCCGCGAGCGGCCGCGAGCGCCACACGCCGACGACACTGCTATCTGTCACGTCGTTTGTCGCGTCACGGTCCGGCCGCGGGTTCGAATACTGGCCCAGTGACGGCTTTTTGCAGGCGGTATCGCCGCATAGGCGCATCGTGCCCCGCCACTTGAGATGATTCATAGCTTATTTCCCGCACTCCGCGGCGCGTGATTTATCCATTCGCGGATTTATTGCGAAGCCCCTCCCTCGCCGAACCGCGCGGTCGCTCTGTCTCTCTCGCACCCTTACGGGCCGCCCCATGAGTGCGAGAGAGACAGAGTGAATGACTCGGCTAGGTGGGTCCGGCTGGTGCGCCTACGAGCTTGCTCCACGCGACACCGAGTCTCTGCACCCAGAAAAATGATTTCTTGAATCAAGTAAAATTTACTTGATGCAAGTAAAGTAAAGTTCTGCTTTGAGTGAAGTAGAAATCGATAGAAATATTCTTGATATGGTTAGAGTTGAATAAATGCAAAGCCTATTGGGTACTTAACTGGCACTCAGTTTAGCTGAATCGAGTATTTTTAATGAAGAAAAATATTTTACTTAAAACATAAAATCACTCTGGGTGTGTGACGATGAGGCCGGAATGCCGGAGGGGGTCACACAATGTGGCACTGAAATTCCTCATGGAAATTTCTCACAAAAAAATTAAATGTGTTCACTCGGAAAACATTGCGTCGAAATGAACACGACAATTTTTTTTGTGAAAAAGTACGTCATACGATTATGACCTGCACTGTAAAAACTGTTCCTTGTTTTTCCAGGAACTCCCTGGAAATCGCGCGGAGACTCGCGTACACTATGTGCCCTTAGGGCACCTGGAAAAACCAGAAACCGTTTTTACTGTGTAAATTTTAAAAAATCGCAACTCGTAGAATTCCAAGGTTTTGCAACAGAAACCGAGTTTCGGTACCTTTTTGAGTCTAAATCGTACCCCAAAAATTCACTCTGCACCCATCACATTTGATCCACACACTCCATCCTCCTCAGACAACTCCCCCATGTCGGACGCCGCCGGACGAGGCGGCTCCCCTACAGTTCCCGCATCCGGCTTCCTGGAGTCCGAACGACTCGCCCGGACGGAGAAGGAAGGAAGGGGGTGGGGGGGGGAGTATGAATGGGGGATAGAGAGGGGGCGCTGAGCAACTAGGTAAATTTAGAACAATGGGTGGCTTGTATTACGCCATCAAACTGGTGCGCTGAGTACTTGCCCCCCACCCCCGCGAGTCCACGCGCTGTCGCGCGCTCTCGCTCGCACCCGCAGCGCGCTGGGACGGACAGTGGGCCAGAGGGCCGGCGCAGGCGGCCAAAGCTCATGACGCGCTTGGAGCCCTGGAGCCGCTGAACGGGACTCGAACCGAACGTGTGACCCCACCAATGGATTCCTCGTTCGGAGAGCAATCCATTGGTGGGGTCACACGTTCGCTTCGAGGACCATTTAGCGACTCTGGAGCTCAAAACGCGTCTAGAGTATTGGCCCCCTGCGCCAGTCTTCTGGCCCACTGTGCGGCGAGGATGGCGTATGTCGACGCACGGGTCCCGATCTGTTTCCGAACCCAGCCCCGCACGAGGCGCCGTGGCCGCAGGCTGCCGCAGGCACGGTCAGTTTGGGGAGGGAGGGGGCACTTTGCATCTGACGATGACGTCACTCCTCTCATGCCCCGCGGCTAAATCAGCTGGGCGATGCCGCGAGCCACGCGTTTGGACAACGCCGAGCCGAGCTATGTGACCTCAGCAGCAGCCGCGCCGCACCTGCCCGCCGTGTGCCCGCCGCACAGTGGGCCAGAAGATCGGTGCAGGCAACCAAATCTTTACACTGAAATTCAAAAGGTGAGACAGCGGACCAATTTTTGGCAATACAAAAAGTATGACCGCTAAA
>CM060101.1:15215689-15288189 GCA_030522485.1 Stenchaetothrips biformis | reverse complement strand
TCTCTCATGGGACGTCCTGCACCACCCGCACAGGTGCGAGAGAGACAGACTCTGCAGCCAGCAGCGTCCGTCCTTCAGCTAGCGCGTTCGTCTGAGGGGGTAAACACTTCCGTAATGCCCTGTACAAAAAAGCCGCGAATGACGCGTGATACACTGACAAAATTTGGCATTTTAATGCCGTTATACGGTGCCATACCGTAATACTGTAATACCGAGTAGTCTGTACACGATTTCTTGAAGTGTTTACCCCTCGCTTTCGTCCGTGCCTGTCGTTCTGGCGACAAGTGGTCCAGGAGGCCTGCCCCACGACTACGTGCCGTCTGGCTGCGTCTTGCATGGAGACAAGCTTGTCCTGCTGTAGGGCTGTGCGATATCCACTTCTCGGTATCGCGATACGATATTGAGCCCATATCGAACTAAGGGTCGACATGTCGCACCCCGATACATATCGAGTAATATCAAGGAATATCGTGATATTGAGGGTATCGAGATCGATAAATATCGCGATATCTAGGCATATCGACCGAAATATCGCAAGATATCGGGTTGATAATAGACATCGTGAAGCGAGTGATATCGTGATGTCGCGATATATCGAGCCCTCGATATATCGATGTGCTTCAAAAACGAATATCGTACCCCTCGATATCGGGATGATATCGTATCGACCACGATATATCGCGATATCGCACAGCCCTATCCTGCTGTGCCATGCTGCCTGCCTGCCTGCCTGTGCAGGCAGACACAAGTGCAGGCGGCAAAGCCATTGATCTCGCGGCTTTTCCGGCAATTTATTACGGTCGCTCGGGTTTGTTTTGTTCTGGGCCACGGTGGAGGGGTGGAAGGAGATGATGGACAGACGTTTGCACTTTCCACTTTGACCCGCCCCGACTAAGCCTGGGGCTCCTCGAATCGTGCAGGGATGTGGCGAGGCTCGCAGTCTCACGCTCCAGCAGACTGTTTCCGAGAGTCGTGTCCGTCGCTCTGTCTCTCTCACACTTACGGGGCGTCCCTACAGGTGCGAGAGAGGCAGGGCGAAGAAAAAGACTCTCAGAATCTTCGCCAGTGCCCTCCACCAAAAAACTCGTGTAGGATTTGCTGCAGTCTGCTGACTGATACCGGGAGGGACCTATGTATCGCCGAAAGGGGGCTTACTATTTTGGTGTACACACGCTGAAAACCTCACGAAGTATATTTCCGACTGATATCCAGGAATGGTGTACACGTGATTACCAGAGTAACCGCCCCCTCGCCTGTCGCTCGCACTCACGCACTTACCTCTCCTTCTCCTTCGTCTTCCTCTTCTTCCTCTTCCTCCTCCTCCTCCTCGCCGCCGTCCGCCGCCTCCCGGCAGCACTTCTTGCACCTGACCCTGGACCACAGGCAGCTGAGCCAGCACTGCTGTCCCTCCGTCAAGGCCGTCAGGGAGGTCAGGGACGCGGTCCGCGGCGGCGACGTGGTGCGCAGCGCCGCGCCCTCGGGCCCGCAGGGAGACTGCAAGCGGCAAAACCCCTTACTTTCAACGACAACAAATTAATTGGGAGGCACCGTCGATCTGTCTCTCTCGCACTCATACCGAATGCCCCATGAGTGCGAGAGAGACAGAGCGACTCGACTCGGACTTGACCTGGCTCTGCATACGGACCTCATGAAACCCCGGGCGGGCGCGCAACTGTGTGTTTGCGTTACGGTTGTCGGACTTTTTCTCCGTGCACAGTGGGCCAGAAGACCTGTGGAGGCGGTCGAAATCCCGGACGCATTGTGAGCTCGTCCCAGAGTCGCTAAATGGGACTCAAAGCGAACGTGTGACCCCCACCAATGGATTGCGCTCCGAACGAAGAATCCATCGGTGGGGTCACACGTTCGGTTTCGAGTCCCATTTAGCGACCGTGGGGCTCAAAACGCGTCCAGAGCTCCGGCCGCCTGCGCCGGTCTTCTGGCCCACTGTGCAGCAGCGCACTGTAACCGTCCCTGCATGCGTGCCGCGCAAGCAGTTCGAAAATTAGCAGGCCAGTACACTGAAAGGGGCGGCCGACGATAAGCAAACGCGAAAGGAAGCGACGGGCGGACGGTCGGACGCCGCGACGCCGCCATGAGGCTATAGTCTCATGACGCCGCGACGCCGCACCCGACACCGGACCGGCCGGCGGCAGGGCAGACTGGCGGGCGGACGGTTTCCGCAGCGCCGTGCCGACGCGCTGTCTCTCTCGCACTCATGAGGCGCGCCGTAGGGGGGCGAGAGAGACAAAGCACAGCGGCGGCTGTTTAGGAACGGCACACGACACCGCCTCATTTGACGATGCACGCGGCGCGCCGGGCGGGAGACTACTGACCCCGAAAGTCGTTGTCGTCGCTTTGTCTCTCTCTCTCGCACCTGTACGGTAGGGTGTTTCAAAAAAATAGATTTTTGAAAGTAGTCGATTTTCCGGTTCGTTTAGGTCATACATGATCCCCAACCAAGTTTGAGCGAAATCGGTGACCCCAAGGACCAAGCCGCGACCCCAAAATATTTTTCCGCGACCCAAAGTGGGGTCGTGACCCCAAGGTTGGGGACCGCTGGCCTAGGAGGTAGGCAATGTGAGTGACACGTACTATGGTTAGCCTACCTTCCAGGCAGTTTCTCTGTATTTTCCCTGGTTTCCCTGCGAAGATTTGAACCAGTTAGTGTCCTCTCCCCCCGACGCCGTGCTCTCCCCCCGACGCCGTGCTCGTCGACCGACGCCGTGCTCTCCCCCCGACGCCGTGCTCGTCGACCGACGCCGTGCTCTCCCCCCGACGCCGTGCTCTCCCCCCGACGCCGTGCTCTCCCCCCGACGCCGTGCTCGTCGACCGACGCCGTGCTCTCCCCCCGACGCCGTGCTCTCCCCCCGACGCCGTGCTCGTCGACCGACGCCGTGCTCTCCCCCGACGCCGTGCTCTCCCCCCGACGCCGTGCTCGTCGACCGACGCCGTGCTCTCCCCCCGACGCCGTGCTCGTCGACCGACGCCGTGCTCTCCCCCCGACGCCGTGCTCGTCGACCGACGCCGTGCTCTCCCCGCGACGCCGTGCTTGTGAACCGACGCCGTGCTCTCCCCCCGACGCCGTGCTCTCCCCCCGACGCCGTGCTCTCCCCCGACGCCGTGCTCGTCGACCGACGCCGTGCTCTCCCCCCGACGCCGTGCTCGTCGACCGACGCCGTGCTCCCCCCGACGCCGTGCTCGTCGACCGACGCCGTGCTCTCCCCCCGACGCCGTGCTCTCCCCCCGACGCCGTGCTCTCCCCCCGACGCCGTGCTCTCCCCCCGACGCCGTGCTCTCCCCCCGACGCCGTGCTCGTCGACCGACGCCGTGCTCTCCCCCCGACGCCGTGCTCGTCGACCGACGCCGTGCTCTCCCCCCGACGCCGTGCTCGTCGACCGACGCCGTGCTCTCCCCGCGACGCCGTGCTTGTGAACCGACGCCGTGCTCTCCCCCCGACGCCGTGCTCTCCCCCCGACGCCGTGCTCTCCCCCCGACGCCGTGCTCGTCGACCGACGCCGTGCTCTCCCCCCGACGCCGTGCTCTCCCCCCGACGCCGTGCTCTCCCCCCGACGCCGTGCTCTCCCCCCGACGCCGTGCTCTCCCCCCGACGCCGTGCTCGTCGACCGACGCCGTGCTCTCCCCGCGACGCCGTGCTTGTGAACCGACGCCGTGCTCTCCCCCCGACGCCGTGCTCTCCCCCCGACGCCGTGCTACCCCTTCGACGGCATGCCCTCACCGGCAGGAGGATGGCGACCGCGGCGCACGTGAAGCAGAGCAGCAGCGCGGCGACGCGGCTCGTCGTCGCCATCCTCGGCGAGTGCGGCGAGTTCTCCGGGAGCGGCGAGTGCTGCGGGAGCGGCGAGTTCTCCGGGAGCGGCGAGTGCTGCGGGAGCGCCGAGTGCTGCGGGAGCGGCGAGTTCTCCGGGAGCGGCGAGTTCTCCGGGAGCGGCGAGTTCTCCGGGAGCGGCGGGTTCTCCGAGCGGCGAGTGCCGGAGTCCTTTGTCGAGTGTGCCGGCCCGCGGCCTCGGCGTCGGTTCTTGTAGCGCGCCCTTGGCCGGCCTTGGCCCTCGGACTCTGCTGGGCAGGAAACGGCGGCGGCAGGAACAGCCATGAAATTGCGCCCGAGGTTGCGGTAGGAGGCTGAGCTGGGCGGGGACAGTGGGCCAGAGGACCCGGTGGAGGCGGTCGATGCTCTAGACTGAGGGGGTAAACACTTCAAGACATAATGTACAGACTACGTACTCGGCATTAATTACGCTGTACTACTGGGATAAAACATGTGTATTACGGCCTTAAAATGCCAAAATTTGGCTCATTTGACCCAAAAATGGTATTACGTTCACGTGCACTACGCGTAATACACGGTTTTTGTGTACACACACTAAATTATTATGGAATTTATTTTAATAGTTATGCACGATTTTGCACATGCATTTGTTATGCATAATATTATACATTGTTGAGCATAATTTATCCATAACTATGTATCAAATATAAGTTGTTATGCATAATATTATGCAGACGCTTACGCCTGTGCAAAATCGTTCATAACAATGTACAAAAAAAAACTGCATAATAAGGATTTAGTGTGCAGGGCGTATTGCGCGAGTGTTTATCCATCCCCTCGCTCTAGACGCGTTTTGAGCTCCAGAGTCCTGCAGTATGATTGGCGGCCTACTCTCCCCCTCCCCTCTGATGAGGCCCCTCTCACGGCGGGAAGGGCCCTCGTTCCCTGTGAGGGCCCTCTCCGGTGCGCCGGTCCGGCGGCTGACCGAGTCGGGCTGGGCGGCGTACAGAACATAGCACAAGGGGTTCCTAACCGTCGAAATAAACGGTGTACGCGGGTGAAAAAGTCATTGGAAAAGTCATTAAAAGTCAAAACAGTCTAAAAGTCGCAAAAGTAAAAAAAAACAACAGAAAAACCACCATAAATTTTCAAAAAATTCACGAAACAGTCTTTAAAAATGCTTAAAGTCAGTGAACGCTGCAGGAAAAGTAATTTTAGAAGTGAAAAAAGTCATCAAAAAGTCACTAAAAAGTCATTAGTCAAAAAAGTTCCAGCGCAAAATAGACGCTAAAAGTCAAAAAAGGTTATCAAAAAGTCACAAAAAAGTCATTTAAAAAAAACGTTAACGCTAACGCTAACGTGAAAGCAGATGATACTAATGAGAATGTTTATGGTAATGCATGGTTGTTCTAGACGCCCCATGAATGCAAGACGAAATGCCCTGAGTGCGAGAGAGACAGAGCGACAAAAACGACTATCGGAATCAGTCTGCTGCGGCTGCGCGCCAGCGATGGTTCAAAGCAGCGTAACCGGGTGATCTCACGCTAGGTGCCAAGGGAAAATTTCGACTTTTGAGAATTTCACTGGTGCATTACAAAGAACGGGCGAAGACGATTAAAACGATATACAGGTTGTGTATGTGTAAAATGCATCGTTCGACCGCTAGAAGCGAATAGAGACGAAAAACCGCAAAATCCGACTTGAGAATTTCGAGTTTTGAGAATTTAACTGGTGCATTACAAAGAACGGGCGAAGACGATTAAAACGATATAGAGGTTGTATATGTGTAAAATGCATCGTTCGACCGCTAGAAGCGAAAAACCGCAAAATGCTGGCGACGCGGCGACGCCGCGACGCCGCGGCAGCCTCCGCCTGTGTAGAGAAGAGTATGGATGCGGGGTGGGGGGGTGGGGGGGGGGGGGGGCTTGGGGCTGAGGACCGAGGCGGATGCTCCTAGCCTGCTCAAGTGTTTATCGCTGCCCCGGGTCGGGTGGTCGGTATACGATGCCGGTGCCCCTGCCACAACTGCTACTCGCTACAACTGACTTCTCGCTACAACTGCTACCGCAACGTGCCAATGCAACGTGCAACTGCAACATTTGCAACTGATTTGGTACATTTAATTGCTAAACTGTCGAGAGTCAAAGCTAGCTGATTAACATCATCTGCTAAAAAGTCACTTTTGACTTTTTCAGTGTACGCTCGCCGGCTCGGTTAGGAACCCCTCGACATAGCAGCATAGAACGCCCTTCTCTCATGGTAAGTAGCTGCAGACTGATCCCGCCAGATTCCGCACAGTGCGGAGGGACCCGCTGCGAGAGAGACAGGCCGAGACCTGCCCATGAGTGGGAGAGAGACAGAGCGATGCGAGTTGGAATCAGTCTGCAGTCGGGCCGGAGAGGGCCCTCCCCGGCGCGAGAGGGGCCCATCAGAGGGTAGAGGGAGAGAACGCCGCTGTATGGAATCCAGAATCCAACTGCACTGTCCCAAAAGTAAATTCAAATCGACAAAATTTTCGTTGAATCGACCAAAAATTTTCGTCGTTTCAGGGGGTGACGAAATGTTTTAGTCGCTTCGTCTGAAAACTAGTCGAAATGACGAAAAAAAGTTCTTTTGACTAAAAAAAATCAGTCGAGTTAGCTAAATTTTGGTCTAAACAACCAAAATTTAGTGACTCCGGCCGGGAAACGACATTATATTTCTCTCAGTGTGCTGGGCGGGGCACAAAGGGCCAGAAGACCGGTGGAGGCGGTCGAGACTCGAGACGGGTTTTGAGCCCCAGAGCCCTGCGCGGCAGTCGCGTGCACTGATTTGGCAGCGTGGCACGGCGTTGCCATGCATAGGCGTGGCGTCGTCGTCACAAACAATGTAAAGTCCTCGTTCGGAGAGCGATCCATTGGTGGGGTCACACGTTAGGTTCGAGTCCTGTGTATCGACTCCGGAGCTCAAAACGCGTCTAGAGTTTTGGCCGCCTGTCTTCTACCCCACTATGCGGGACCTGCGTCAAAACAATTTGGTTACACACAGTCCGTAAGGTAAAACCGTTTTCAGCCAAACTATAAAGCCAAAAAATTTACATTTTTTAATCCGACATTTTTCAAAATTTTTGGTCAAAAATTACGGACATTAAGACAGCGACATTGCGGACCGACCGCATTGCCACTCGAAAGTCAAAAATGCCGCAATTTTTGTCGAGAAGAGTGATTTATAGGGGGCGCATGTTAACCCTTCTTTCCTTCAGCCAGCCTAAGTAAATATCACGTGCCCTTTCCGCGCCTTTCTCCAGACATAAGAAAAATGGGTTCTTTTACAAGGGCTCAAAACACGCCGTCGTCGAACACGGTCTGGTTAATGTCTTGCTATTATTCCACAAAAGTGCTTCCTGCGTGGCGGTCGTGTGCATTCACTTGGCAGCGTGGCATCATGGCCAGGCCATGCATAGCGTGGCGGCGTCGTCACAAACAATATAAAGTAAAAGATCTTGGAACTAAATGGCTGCCAGTCTCCTTCAGGGACAGTAAGACAGACAGACAGACAGACAGACAGACAGACAGACAGACAGACAGACAAAAAGAAAGCATGCAAACGAGTCAGCAGACTCCCCTACCCCACAAAACGAACAACGATGCCCCCCTGACACGCGTGAACTAAAGCGGGACTCGTAATTTTTTTTTTTTCGCCTCTAAAATCGCCAAAGACTCCATCGCGCGGGTCGCTTTCCGGCAACTGGAAAAATTTCTGCCCAAACATTTGTAGGCTGTGAAACACACGACTAATAAACCTGGGATATTTGGTCCAGTTGTGAAACGTGTCCCATGCTTCTTTGTCAGGGTAGAGTCGGTTTGTTTTGGGTCCGTTTTCTGTCTGCTGGTGCCGGGCCCGTGCAGGCCAGGTGCAGGCCACCCCGAGAACACAGTGTCGGACGCGTTTTGACGACGTTTTGAGCTCCAGAGTCGCTAAATGGGACTCGAAGCGAAGGGTCACGCCGCCAATGGATTGCTCTCTGAACGAGGCATCCATTGGTGGGGTGACACGTTCAATTCGAGTCCCATTTAGCGAATCTAAAGCTCGAATCGCGTCTAGAGTTTTGGCCGTCTGCGCCGGTATTCTGGCCCACTGTGGGGATGGGGCCCAAATACAGCCACCCTCAACCACCCACAGCCACCCACCCACAGCATGTCTAGACAGGTTGCCATGACGACACCTCACCTGGATCTCGCCGCGTACAGGCACGCCACGCGCTGCGCCTGAGAGGGAGTAAGAGAAAGAGAGAGAGAGAGATAGAGAGAGAGTGAGAGAGAGAGAGAGAGAGAGAGAGAGAGAGAGAGAGAGAGAGAGAGAGAGAGAGAGAGAGACGCAGTGTGGGGCAACAGGGAAGGCAGCGGCGGAGAGAGAGAGAGAGAGCGCAAACGAGGCGCACTCGACAAAGTTTGGATTGAGCCGGCCAAGAGAGCCCGCTGTCGTGCGTGAGCAGTGGCGCACAGCTTCACCACCGTTTTTCCTTCCACGCAGTTCGATTTGGCTGTCGTCTGCCCCTACAACACCTCACCCTTCTCGAAAGCAATCACGAGGCCTTGCCTCTGTTGACTCCTCTGTTCTGCTTTATCCTTGTTGCCCCCAAGGGACTCCTTTTCGATCCGGGGCGGAAATTGCTTCTTTTGTCAATACGAGCATGAGCCGGACGGCACAACGGCAAATGATTCAACACTTGCACGCTTATAAAACCTTACGAAGTATTTTGAGCAAGCTAATTTACTTTGTTATACAAAGAAATAGTTGGTAAATTACGCTCAGCATACTTTGTAATAACAAAGTATTCTTTCTTAGGCCTAAAATAGTTTGTAAGGTTTTCTCAGTGTGAGCAACAGATGTCAATACACACCCAAGAGAGAGAGAGAGAGAGAGAGAGAGAGAGAGAGAGAGAGAGAGAGAGAGAGAGAGAGAGAGAGAGAGAGAGAGAGAGAGAGAGAGAGAGAGAGAGAGAGAGAGAGAGAAACGCAGTCCGTAGCCCGCACTTGAATCACTCGAACACATAGACCCCACCAATGGATTGCGCTCCGAACGAAGAATCCATCGGTGGGGTCACACGTTCGGTTTCGAGTCCCATTTAGCGACTGTGGAGCTCAAAACGCGTCCAGAGCTCCGGCCGCCTGCGCCGGTCTTCTGGCCCACTCTGTGCAGCAGCGCACTGTAACCGTCCCTGCATGCGTGCCGCGCAAGCAGTTCGAAAATTAGCAGGCCAGCATTACACTGAAAGGGGCGGCCGACGATAAGCAAACGCGAAAGGAAGCGACGGGCGGACGGTCGGACGCCGCGACGCCGCACCCGACACCGGACCGGCCGGCGGCAGGGCAGACTGGCGGGCGGACGGATTCCGCACCGCCGTGCCGACGCGCTGTCTCTCTCGCACTCATGAGGCGCGCCGTAGGGGTGCGAGAGAGACAAAGCACAGCGGCGGCTGTTTAGGCATGGACTATGTTGTCTACAATGCTCCAGCACCGCGCAGCTATGTAAGCTGATAAAAGATTGATTCGAATTCCACGCAGCGATGCACCCCACAGCAAGAAAATCATTTTTGATATAGCAGGCTCGTGTCCATAGTGCGAGAGTGCTGAGACCGGCTGTAATATCTACTAGGCCGAATTCCGGTGTGCTGAGAATGCAACCAGCGTGCAACTCAACAGGTGGGCCACCCAGAAGCAGGCCAGCAAGGCAGTTGGCATCTTGGACGCGCAAAAACTGCGCTCGGCTGTAAAACAATAATTATCACCTTTCTGCGGGAATAAAAGTTGCCTGCTTCTATTCTTATTTTTATTGGCACAACTACCGAAAAGTGGAGAGGGAGCGCGTGAAGCCCGGCGCCCCACTTGCATCCTTTGTCGAGTCCTTGCCCCAGGGGCGTGGGATCCAGTCAGCCCGCGCTGGTCCGCGCTCACAGTGGGTCAGAAGACCGTTGAGGCGGCCAAAATTCTAGACGCGTTTTGAGCTCCAGGGTCGCCAAATGGAACTCTAACCGAACGTGTGAACTCCAACAATGGATTCCTCACTCCTCGTTCGGATATCAATCCAATGGTGGGGTCATATGTTCGATTCGAGTCCCACCGACTCTGGAGCTCCAAACGCGTCTGGCATTTTGGCCGCCTCAACGGTCTTCTGACCCTCTGTGCAGTGCAGAGAGAGTCTTCTCGCGCTCCTTCGGTTGCAGTCGCCATCGAATTACGTACACTGGTGAAACAAAGGCATTAAAATTATGCCCTTAAGGGGCGTTAACGATTTACGCCCTTAAAGGGCATAAATCGTTAATGCCTTAGGGAAGGGCATTAAAATTTTGCTTGAAATTCCTATACCATTTACGCCCTTTCCAAGGGCATAAAATGAATTATGCCCTTGCAAGGGCGTAAAAGAGTATTTAAGCCCTAAAGGGCGTAATTTTTATGCCTTTGTTTTACCAGTGTACGCAATGAAGTGACAAGTTGTCGCAGATTTGCAGATCCGCCGCCTCCGCCTCCCTCTCCTACCGCCCCGTGATGGATTACCAACGAGCTACTCCTCCCCCCACCCCGCGCCCCCTTCCGCCTCAGCCAGCGCAACAGTAGGCCAGAGGGCCGCCAAAAAGGGCTCGAACTGAACGTGTGACCCCGCCAATGGATTGCTCTCCGAACGAGGAATCGATTGGTGGGGTCACACGTTCGGTTTGAGTCCTATTTTAGCGACACCGGAGCACACCGGCGCGTCTAGAGTTTTGGCCGGCCGCGCCGATCTTCTGGCCCGCTTAGCTGTGCAGTGGCACGGCACGGCTCACGGGGCGAACGGCAGCGAACGGACCGCCGCCCTCCCTCCCCCCTCTTCCCCTCTTATCCCCGCGCCGCGCGCCGCCCAGGTCACCCGCCCCGCCGCGCCGCGCCGCCCGCCCCAGTCCAGTTCAGTCCTGTCTGTCCGTGTGATGAGATCACTCACTCCCCGCGGCGTCTCTGCGCAGTCCGCGGTCCATGCCGCCCTCCGCGACGTGACCATGTGACAGTGACACGACAAGTGTTTCCCATTCCTGTGGATGTGAGTGGTGTTGTTGACTCCGTGCGAGTGTGTCTGTGTGTGTGCGTGTGTGTCTGTGTGTGTCTGTGTGTGAAAGTTTGCAGTGTTTGTTTACGTCTGGTGGCGTTGCGACAGGTTAGGGTTAGTGTCTCGTGCCGTGGTGCCGTTGACTGTAGAGACTGGTGGGTGCGACAGAGACACCAATAGCAGAAAGGTTCGAGTTTGTGCGTCCCTCTCCCTTGTGTTGTGTCGACGCACACGCGTGTCCTTCTGGCGCCTTGGACGCCCCGCGGTAGAAATGGTGGAAAGTTTTCGCCGTGCGTCGACGGTTCACAAGTGGGCCAGAAGACCGGCGCCGGCGGCTAAAAACTCTAGACGCGTTTTGCGCACTAGAGTCGCTACTTAAATGGAACTGGAACCAAACGTGTGACCCCACCGATGGATTACTCGTTCGGAGAGCGGCGGCGAAGATTGAACTCTAAACAGAGTCTGTTTGTTTCAGATTCGAAATTATGAGTGCATCAACCAAACAAATGGAAGGAAGTCCTTCGGCAGCCCCGGGCCGGTGGCATCACCAAGTACAGGTACTTTCACTTTCATATTGACGTTCACGCTCGCACCGCCACTGTTCCGCGCGGTTTCGGAGCTGGCAACTTGAAACTTGATGTTTTACCCGTGTTTTGTGGTTCATTTTCGGCGGGGCGCTGCCGATCCGCGTCGAGGGTCAGCCGAACCATTCCGACGCAGAGACTTTCTTTTGGCGCTCTGTCTCTCTCGCACTCCTACGGGGCGCCCCATGAGTGCAACAGGGAGTGAGTGAGAGCGACGATGCGACGGAATCAGTCTCTGTCGTCGTTAGGGTAGGCCGGGCGCAGTGGCCGCGCGCGACATTGTTGATCGGCTGTCCACAACCCTCCCCCTTTCCTTTCACCGTGCGCAGGCGGCGGCCAAAACTCTAGACGCGTTTCGAGCTCCAGAGTCGCTAAACAGGACTCGAACGCAACGTGTGACCGCACCAATGGATTGCTCTCCGAACGAGGAATCCATTGGTGGGGTCACACGTTCGGTTCGAGTCCTGTTTAGCGACTCTGGAGCTCAAAACGCGTCCTGAGTTTTGGCCGCCTGTGCTGTTGTTCTGGCCCTACCCCTTGCCCGCCCCCACCAGCCCCACTCCAGCCCCAGCCGCCCGCCAGCACTTCACCACACTGACCACGACCACACCGTGTCCAGCACCCCTGCCCAATTAATTTTAAAGTTGATGTTGATTTTTGATCTGATTTTAATTGTTTATTTGTCCATTTGGTGTTGCAGAATGTGGGGAAGAGTACGGGGCGCCCCCCTGATCACCTGGCCGCCAAGGAATCAAAGACGACACCCCTCGTGGACGAAAATGACAATCTCTCTAGCAATACTATGGGTGAGTTGAGTGAGGTTTTTAATTGTGAAGCATGGTTTGTCAGATTCACGTTTTGACTTTCTCGCTACATGTTTGTGTAGTTGTTAGTGCAGTCAAGGTTAAGTATAGGTATAACTTCCTAAAGTTCAACTTCCTTAGCTACGGTTAGCTCCATTTCATAATGGGGAAAGCAAAAAGGAGGACTCTCACTTAGCGTTTTGGTGTAAATTTATAATGTGATGTTTAACTATTTTTCATTCACGTCTCCCTTGATTGTAAAGGTTTGGTGAAGGCTGCTATTTAACCATTTGCTTCTCTAATTAATTTCAAGTTTGGCCTGCTTCTACTCCAAGAAAACCTGGAAACATACCATATCAATTTTACAGGTTGCCCTTTCCGCAGATTACTTGCTTAATTCGTTTCTTGCTATAGTTTTGATTCGTACTGCACCTGTTTTGTACCCCATGTATTTTCGTTTTGTTGGGGCCTGTTTGCAACCCATTTGTTGATGAGGCCCACAAGACACGAGGGCAGTGGTTGGGGGTTCAAGGTTGGACTTCCAACAACGGTGTGCACAGAAATTTCTAAAGGAGATGGGGGTGTCCAAGGGGTGTCAAGCCATGTTTTTTTTTCCCCTTTTCTTTTTCCTGCCTTCAGCTGGCGGAATGTTTCATCATTTGCTTATCTTTCAGGCGCTTGTCTCAAGGGTGGGTCCAGAGACTGGTTCAAGGGGGGCACGGGGGTCAAAAGTTGCCTATTGATAGGGGTGAAAAGTGTAATTTTTTGCCTACATATCTGGTGGCTTTGCCGCCTTCGGGTGTCCGTCCATCCGTCCGTCCGTCTGTCCGTCCGTCCGTCCGTCTGTCCGTCCGTCTCTCTGTGTCTGTCTGTCCGTCCGTCCGTCTGCCTGTCTTCTCTCTCTCTCTGTCCGTCCGTCTGTCTGTCTGTCCGTCCGTCCGTCCGTCCTCCGTCCGTCCGTCTCTGAAGGAGACATGCAGCGGCAGCCATTCAGTTCCCAGATCTTTTAGTAAATATTATTTGTGACGACGCCGCCACGCTGCCAAGTCAATACGCCCTATCGCCTCTCCCTGGATCGGCGCTTGGCTTGTCTGAAGGGTCTCGAACCCTCCTCCCTCCCCTCCCGCTCCCTGACCCCTCCCTCCCTCCCCTCCCCCCGCCCGCTACATCTGGAAGCTTTTGGACTTGACGGAACAGAAACTCAAAGATCCCTCGCCTTGCAGATGACCGCGATGGCGTCGCGGCGTCGCCTAGGGAGTACGACGAGGACATGGGGCTGGAGTCGCTGACGGAGGCCCTCAGCAGGGAGCAGGAACGCATCGCGCGCTGGGACGCGGCCGACCTGGTGGTGCTGTCGGACCTCAAGGACGACGACCATGACGGCGTCCCCGAGGCCGCGCCGTGCGGCAGCACGGACAGCGGCGCCACAGTGGGCCAGCTGTCGGCGTCGTTCGCGCGCCGCTCCATCTCCATGTCCATCTCGCCGCCCAGCGGCGGCAGCAGCGCCGCGCGTGATCGACGGCCGAGCCTCAGCGACAGCGAAGCCGGCCGCAGCCGCCTGCCCACTAGGAGCCGCAGCCGCAGCCGCCTGCCCACTAGGAGCCGCAGCCGCAGCCGTCTGCCCACTAGGAGCCGCAGCCGCAGCCGCCTGCCCACTAGGAGCCGCAGCCGCAGCCGCCTGCCCACTAGGAGCCGCAGCCGCAGCCGTCTGCCCACTAGGAGCCGCAGCCGTCTGCCCACTAGGAGCCGCAGCCGCAGCCGTCTGCCCACTAGGAGCCGCAGCCGCAGCCGCCTGCCCACTAGGAGCCGCAGCCGCAGCCGCCTGCCCACTAGGAGCCGCAGCCGCAGCCGTCTGCCCACTAGGAGCCGCAGCCGCAGCCGCCTGCCCACTAGGAGCCGCAGCCGCAGCCGCCTGCCCACTAGGAGCCGCAGCCGCAGCCGCCTGCCCACTAGGAGCCGCAGCCGCAGCCGCCTGCCCACTAGGAGCCGCAGCCGCAGCAAGAACAGCTCCAACAGCCGCTGCCGGCTGCGCTCGAGGAGCAGAAGCACGGAACGATCCAGGAGCCGCAGCTGGCGGCGCTCGACCAGCCGAAGCGGGAACCGTTCCAGCAGCCGCAGCAGGAGACGCAGCCGCAGCCGGCGACGCTCGAGGAGCCGCAGCAGGAAGAGCCTCCGCAGCCGCAGCAAGAGCTCCAAGCGCAGCCGGCGGCCGCGGAGGAAGCATGGACGAGAGAAGCGGCACCGGCGGCACCACCGGTCGCGGCGCAGCCGCAGCAGCCGCAGCTCGAGCAGGGAGCGCAGCCGCAGCCGCAGCCCGGACCGCATGGTGACGCGCAGCCCGGACCGCATGGTGACGCGCTGCACAGTGGAACAAGTGCAGCGCGGGCGGGGCCGCGGCGGCCGCATCAAAATCAACCTGCGGAAGGGCTTCCTCAGCCCGGGCGGCCAGAGTCCGATCCGGGGCCAGGACGCCGACGATGACGTCACCGAGAGCATGCGGTTGGTTGTCCGCCGCGTGCAGGAGATCAACGAGTTGCTGGAGGACAGCGGCGCCGCGGAGCCGCCGCCGCCGGAGCCCGCGGCCGTGGACACCCGCCTGGCAACGCCCACTGTGATGAAGAAGGACCTGAGCCGGACGCCGGCCAGGACGCCGTCCACCGCGGAGACGGTCTTGTTGAAGCGGGAGCCGAGCCGCACCCCGGCCTCGAAGACGTCGAAGAAGTTGCCGGAGCAGAGCCCCGCGTACCGCGTCAAGGACGAGCCCAACAAGACCCCCGTCAAGCAGCCCGCCAAGGACGCCGCCAAGGATGTCAAGAAGGAGTCGGCGAGTCGGCATGGTGGAGACTCGAGCAAGACGGCTGCAGCAAGTCGCCGTGACGCCGGCCACGTCAAGAAGGAGCTGGTGATGGCCGGTGCTGGGCTTAGCCATGTCAAGAAGGAGGCCTCGGTTCCTGGGATAGAGCTGGTGAAGAGAGAATTCTTGGTTCGAGGAATCGAAGCGGTCAAGAAGGACGCGGCGGTTCCCGCAGCACAAAGCCGCTGGGATGCCAGGACTGCGCTGGTGAGACCAGCCGCGCCTACCCCTGCTGTCGTCACCAAGGGGGCTGTCATGTACGAGACAGCAACCTCGAAGGAGACTACCATCTTGAAGGAGACGGCCGTCTCGAAGGAATTCACCGTCTCGAAGGAGATTTCCATCTCGAAGGAGACTGCTGTTTTGAAGGAGACTGCCATCTCGAAGGACACTGTCGTGTCCAAGGACACGGCACGGAAGGAGATTGCCATGAAGGACACCGTCGGCAAGGATGACGTCATGAAGGATGCCTCGACGAAGAAGGACGGCTCGGTTGCGTCCAACGGGAAGCGAGACAGAGCAAGCCTGAGCCCCAGCCGGGGCGGCGACGGCGGCCCGGCCAAGAAGACGGCGCTCTCGGAGGAGCCGGCGGCGTCCAACTCGCCCCTCAGCAGCCCGGCGCGCACGGACAGCCGGAGCTCGACGCGCACGGACGGCCGGAGCTCCAGCCGCACGGACAGCCGGAGCTCGACGCGGAGCGTTGGCTTCCGTATGCACAGCGACCACAGCGACCCCGAGGAGGGCTACGACCTGCTGGAGCGCCTGACGGGGCGGTCGCGTAGTGCGCGGCGAGGCCGCGGCGGCGGCCATGGGAGTCGCGGCGGCGGCGGCCTTGGAAGCCACGGAGCCGGCGGCCTTGGGAGACGCGGCGGTGGCCTTGGAAGTTACGAAGGCGGCCTTGGGAGTTACGGAGGCGGCGGCCGTGGGAGTCGCGGCGGTGGTGGCCTTGGGAGTTATGAAGGCGGCGGCCTCGGGAGTCGCGGCGGCCGCGCGCGGTGGCAGGGAGGCGGCGGTCTGCGTGGACGCAAGATGTGCAACCTGTGCCTGAACCACGGCGTCCACGTTGACTTCTCGCCGTCGCACAAGGGGACCTGCGCCTACTCGTCGTGCTGCTGCGACGCGTGCATCTCCACCATCCTGCACCTGACCAACGACTCGAGGAGCGTCGACAGGTAGGGAGGGAGGGACGGGGCATTTTGCGATCAATCGCTAAAAATCGCGATGCAATCTTGGTTTCTGCACCTTTGCGATTTGCCCAAAAGTCGTCTAAATTTGTTTTCTGTTGTGATTTTTGCGATTTTTGCGATCTTGCGATGTATCCTATGTAACCGCGATGGACTCAAATTTTGGAAATGGCCCTTCCCTGTCGACAGGTTCCTGGAGAAGACGGAGATCGTCGAGGAGGAGCTGCGGCGCGGCGCGAGACTCGGCCGGAAGCGGTCGCCGCCGCCGCGCACCGTGTCGTGCCTGTACTGCCGCAACCACGGCTACAACACGGGCTTCACCTTCGAGCACAAGGTGAGCTGCCATCGCAAGCGGACCTGCAGCTGCGAGGACTGCCTGCGGGTGACGGTGCGGCTCCGCGCCAAGGCCTCGGCCTCGGCGCGCCTCAAGCGCGCCTGCCAGCACTGCCTGCGCCACAACCACTGCGTGGTGGGCGGCACGTACCACGACTGCCCCTTCGCGGACTGCGACTGCGCGCTGTGCTACCGCCCCGCCAGGCCGCCGCGCCCCGCCGCCCCCGGCACGCTGGTGGCGTCGTACGGCAGCGACCAGGACGACGACGAGGAGGAGGAGGAGGAGCGCGGCAAGGAGGCCACCAAGCCGGTGAGTGTTTGAGACTAACTCAGTGGACAGGGAGTTCTCGCGGCGATATTTTTTTTTTTGGGGGGGGGGGGGGCGTTAGGAGGTATCTGCCGCGAGTAGTACAAGATCTGTAGCGACAGGGTAAGATCCGTCGCGACCCCGTTAGGTTAGGTTAGAATGGGTTTGCCCTGCTGGAACCAGCCGCACCTCCTGCCCTGAGACAGATCCAGACCAAGCGACTAAGCTTGTTGTTGATGCTGGTGTTGTTGCTGCCTTTGTGACCAGAGCTTATCGCATGTCTGGGTGTCTGCCCCTCCCCTTCGCGTACCTGCTCCTCTCCCCCCGCCCCCCTCAAAGTCATGTCAATGATGTCAATACGTAGGGCGTTCGCAACGCCTCCAGCTAGCTACGGAGCCTAAAAAAGTCGACCCTCATACAGGAAGTTGTGTCAGGCTTGTCTGGGTTCAGTTCAGTGTATGTTCAAGTCAATTTTAGAGATTTCAGACCACACAGGTTTTGTCATGTCACAACTCGAACCGCTAAAGGTCTAGAAAGGCCTAGCAGCGATGATGATGGTGATGATGTAGAGAGGCTGTGCCATTGTATATATGTATCGTGTTTCGTATTTTCGCGCTCTGGCTTCGGCTTGCCAAAGCTACCTGCCGAGGTCCTGCCGAAGGTCTAGGATTCCTGGAATCCTCAAGCCCTCGGCTCGGCAGCGCCCGGCGGACGCGCACACCCCCCTGTCTCCAGCAGGCGGCATCCGGCGTTCCTCTCTCGGCGGCAACAGCGGACAGTGCACAGTGTGCCAGTGCAGGAGCTCTTCAGTCCTAATTCTGTCTCTCCCCCGCCAGGACCTTCTGAAGCAAGCCCGTGAGATGGCGAAGGACGGCGGCAAGAAGGACGACCGCGCGTCGTCGGCGAGGGTCCCGGACGAGATTGGCTTCTACAGGAAGATCGTCCCACCCGCTCGCGAGGAGGCGGCCAGACGCGGCCCCGCGGCCTCGGCGACGAAGCGCGGCGCGGACCAGGCCAAGCCCTGCGACCTGCCGCCTGTTCCTGGTGTAGACGACGTCCCCGCCGCCACTGACAGCAAGGCCACAGGTATTTATTGGCTGCGCTAGTTCCTGACATGTCGCGGAGTGGGCCAGAAGACCGGGCACAGCCGGTCAAAATTCTGGGCGCGTTTTGTGAGCTCCCTTGTCACTAAAAGGGACTTTAACCAGACTTGTGACCCCACCAATGAATTCCTCGTTCGGAGAGCAGTCCATTGATGGGATTACACGTTCGGTTCGACTCTGGAGCTCAAAACGCCTCTAGAGTTTTGGCCTCCCACCGGTCTTCTGGCCCACTGTGTGTCAGCTGTTTCACAGTATGTTCTAACCACTTCTTTGATTCCAGACCGACGATCACAGACGACACCACCACTACTGCCTGCTCCGAAGTCCGCGACGTGTCCGGCGCCTGTGCCGACGCCTGTGCCGACGCCTGTGCCGACGCCTGTGCCGACGCCTGTGCCGACGCCTGTGCCGACGCCTGTGCCGACGCCTGTGCCGACGCCTGTGCCGACGCCTGTGCCGACGCCTGTGCCGACGCCTGCGCCGACGCCGCTGCCGCCTAGCAGCGCCCCTTATCCACCAGCCGGTTCGCCACCCAAACCCGTTCCGCCGCCAAGCTTGCCACCTGGCCCACCCGTTGCGCCGGCGCCCTGCCCACCCCCTACGCCGGCGTCCTGCTTAGCGCCCTGGCCACGGCCACCGCCCCCTTCCACCGCGCGGCCGGCGTCAGCCATGGAGGAGAGCGTGGACGCCATCTCGGCGTTCCTGCTGCACGGCAGCACGGCGCCGGCGGTCGCCGTCGACGGCGGCGAGACGCCCATCGAGGACATCGACCTGGAGGCCCTGCTGGACGACCTCGAGGAGGAGGACTTTGGCTCCGCGGATGAGAGCATGCCGGACGCCGCGGAGAAGGCCGCCGCGGACCCGGGCACGCCGCCGAAGTGGACGCCGCCGAGACGGCTGCTCACGCCACCGCCATCCCTCGGCGGGGACGCCCGGCGGCCAGGCCAGCTGGCAGCCTCCCCTCGGCGCGCTGCGCTGTCGTCTCCCAGGACGTCGCGACGGGGCGCTGCTGTTCGGGGCTCGCCCAGGGGCAGTCCTCTGCGGGGCGGCAAGTCGCGGGCGTCGTCGTCGGTGGCTTCCCCGCGCACGCCCCGCGGCGCCGGCGCGGCCGCCTCGACGCGCACGCCGCCGTCCGCGCGCAGCATGCCCGTCGCCGTGCCCATCTCGCCCAGGTCGTCCGGGCGCGGGCGGCGACCCAGGGGCGCGCTCGGCGGCAAGCAACCCGGCGAGCAGCGCAGCCCCCGGCAGTGCCAGCTGTGCCGCAACCACGGCCTGCAGTCGGCCTGGGGTAACGGCCACACCCGCGCCTGCCCCTTCCGGACGTGCGACTGCGCGGCCTGCCGCAGCACCATCGCCAAGAGGAGGGACTGCGCCGCCTACGGGCGCATGAAGACGGAGCTCAGATTGCCGGAGCCCGAGGAGCAAGCCTTCCGGTGAGCACGCCGTAGTGACCCTCGTGAAGTATTGTGAGCACACGTAAGGCGCTTACTTAGCTGCGAGGAAGTAGTTAAATGTACTCGAGGGGTCCACCACTGTAGTATTCCTGTGCACATTTCGTCCAGTAATCATTGGCAATCACATGCCAAAACTGGATATTTTTGCTGTTTTTATTGGCTTTTGCGGGGTCTTCTTGTAAAAACAGGTAAAAAATGCTGTTAGCTGGCTAAAACTGTAGAGTTTATTTGAGATTTTTGGTAGGTAATCTCTGGTAATCGGTACATAATCCTGTGTACACTCCTAAGCTGAGTGGTAGACCTCTCGAATTTACTTCAAAGTAGATTTGATTCCATTTTGTCACCCTCCATGCTTCTGAGTCGCCCATTCCTGCCTTCTTTTACCTGTTCGCGTCGCGGGGCTGAAGCTGTACGTTATTACCTTCCGTGTCTCATTCGCGATTGATCCGCTACAACACCCCCATCTCGTCTCCCGCCACGCCTCGCCTGACTACCCCTCTCCCTCCGTCTCTCAGCTATATTCTAAAGGCGCACCCTCCCCCTTTCACCAATCTCTT
Organism: Stenchaetothrips biformis; assembly: GCA_030522485.1. Lineage (NCBI taxonomy): Eukaryota > Metazoa > Arthropoda > Insecta > Thysanoptera > Thripidae > Stenchaetothrips > Stenchaetothrips biformis. Next base: position 15,268,164 of record CM060101.1, on the reverse strand, counting down.
TCCATTGTCCTTCCACTCGGAGCTCAGCTCAGTAATCATAACGCCCCCCCCCCCCCCCTGCGTGTTACCTCTCGTCTCCCATTTTCATTGATCCACTTATTCTGCGTTCATCCACCTCAGCCAACAGCCCGTGTCCCTCACTCTTTCACACACATATTCTCTCTCTCTCTCTCTCTCTCTCTCTCTCTCTCTCTCTCTCTCTCTCTCCCCCTCCCTCCCTCCCTCCCTCCCTCCCTCCCTCCTTTGTACCAGGACTCCATAGTAGTCCCTCTAAGTGGACTTTAATGAAGCATTTCATTTCTCTCCTCTGTCGGTCTCTCGATCTGGATAATAATATTCTGTCTCTGTGTCTCCCTATGCGAGCCTCCTCGTCATGTAGCTGTCTTTGTCTTTCCAGGGCCGATCGGGATCTGAGGCCGTGCCTTCGCTGCCGCCACCACGGGTTTTTCAACGCAGTCAACGAGATCGGTGTCCGCCACTTGTGCAAGTTCAGCAAGTGCCGGTGCGGCTGCGAACCTGACGTGTGAGTATTCCCTGCTTAACCTATTAGAATTTCAGGTTTGGTTCCTCGGAGTTTCGAAGTTCTGTACCAAAGTTTGATATTTATTGTTTCAGGGATGTTTACACTTTCAGCGAAAATGAAGACCAGGAATTGGAACTGAAACCAAAGCGTGAGACCGATCAAAAGTGTGACATTGGTCGAAAGTCTGAAATTGACCAAAAGCATGAAATTGACCAAAAATCTGAAATTGACCAAAAGTCTGACGTCGGCCAACAGTCTGAAATTAACCAAAAGAGTGAAATTGACCGCGAAATCGACAAAGAGTGTGAAATTGACCAGAAGTGTGAAGTTGACCAAAAATCTGAAATTGAACCAAAGTGTGAAGTTGACCGAAATTCCAACAGATTAGGTGAGTTGATACATTGTCGGTGCATTGTTTTCTTTTGTGGTCCAATTTAGCTTGAACAAGATGCCGCGCATGACTGCAAGGAAAGGACGTGAAAGGGAGTGTATTGAAAAAACTGCTGAAGTCTGGTGTCAAGGGTGACTCACGGGTTTATAGAGCTCTGTTCTTTCCTGTTTCGAAAAGAGCTTCTATTAACTTTTTTTTTTCAATTTATTTTTGATTTTTTTAAAATGTATTGTGTTATTTTTTAAAATTTTATTTTTTATTTTGTTTAATTTTTTTTTTTTTAATTTCACAGATACGACTGCGATGACCGAGGAGAAGCAGGACCTGGTCGTGTTCGTGCACTCCGATCTGCCCGAGACCTCGGCGGCCCCGGTGGCTGACTCTGGCGACGAGGACGACGCCGACGACCCGTTCTCTCTGGTGATCGACCTCGACTTGGCACCGGCCGAGGCCGCCGACGACGACAAGGTCGCGGAGCAGGCCGAGGCGTTGAAGGAGAGGCTGTCTGTGGACTCGAAGGAGAGGCTGTCTGTGGACTCGAAGCAGAGGCTGTCTGTGGACTCGAAGCAGAGGCTGTCTGTGGACACGAAGGAGAGGCTGTCTGTGGACTCGAAGGAGAGGTTGTCTGTGGACACGAAGGAGAGGCTGTCTGTGGACACGAAGGAGAGGCTGTCTGTGGACGCGAAGGAGAGACTGTCTGTGGACACGAAGGAGAGGCTGTCTGTGGACTCGAAGGAGAGACTGTCTGTAGACTCGAAGGAGAGACTGTCTGTAGACTCGAAGGAGAGACCGCCCGTGGACGCGAAAGACAGCGGCCTTGTGGAGGCGACTCCTCTATTCCAGGTCAAATACTGCGCCTTCTGCCGCATCCACGGCAAAGAAGTCAAGTTGCGCGGCCACGGGGGGCTGTGCCCGTACCGCCACCATTGCAAATGCGAGGCCTGCCGCAAGAGGAACCTGATGTTGCCCAGCGCGCGTTTCGCCGGCGTACCCTCCTCCCCCAAGAGGGGCATCGCCTCCCCCAAGAGGGGCATCGCCTCCCCCAAGAGGGGCACCGCCTCCCCCAAGAGGGGCATCGCCTCCCCCAAGGGGGGCACCGCCTCCCCCAAGAGGGGCGCCGCCGCGCGCACGCGCTCCCCCTCCCCCGTCGACGGCGTGCCCGTGGTGGAAGCACCCCCCAGGAAGCGGGGCCGGCCGCGGGGCAGCGGCCGCGGTAGGCGCGGACTGGGCCGCGGCAGCAGGGGGGCCGCCGCTCAGCGCGGAAGGGCCGCCCCGGACCCGGGCGCCAGCGAAGAGGCCGACAGTGAGGTGAGGCAATGGCACTTGTTTTAGTATACAGTTATTATATAATTGCTCGGTTTTTTTTTCTTCTTTCTTTCTTTCTTTCTTTCTTTCTTTCTTTCTTTCTTTCTTTCTTTCTTTCTTTCTTTCTTTCTTTCTTTCTTTCTTTCTTTCTTTCTTTCTTGTGTATTTACGTTTGGCACGTGATTTTTCCATTCTCCCCGTTTTGCTTCCAGGATGACGTCCCCCTCAACGCGCGCCTGCCCCCGACGGGGCCCATCTTCAGAGTGGTCCCGGCTCGAGCTGATGGTGCGGATGCATTCAAATTACGGCTCCAGGTCGCTTACAATAAAATGAAGATTGACTCAGAAGGAAAGCCTTTAAGTATGACTCCGCCAAGTGAAACGGTGACCCAGGTAATTAAAAGTTGTTGGTTTCGGTTTGTTGGCCTGAGCTTATCACCTGGAAATGCTGCCATACTTTTATTTCAATTTGATCTGTGGTGTGAAAGGAGGGAAATTTCTGTCCTGGTCGCGTGTCAACAATTTGTGGTGTGAAACTTGAGAAAATTTTGTCGTAGCCGTGTTTCTACATTTTCTTCAATTTCAGGCGACTTTTACCAATGTGACTCACTCTCCGGCCACGACGCCCACAACAGCACCAATGGAGGTGTTCGTAATAGAGCCGGCACAATTAAAAACACCGGAAATGGACCTTGAAACAGACCCTCTTTCAGACGAGCTGGCCCCAATAATACCTGAAGTGGAAGCAGCCCCCAGCCAGGATAAGGTAATTTTTATCTCATTACTCAAATTATCGGGCATTTAGAGAAGAAAAAAGCCTCATCCATTTATTGTGCTATTAAATTACTGAATAGAGTGTTTGCCCTTCTTGAAAAAGAAAAGGACAAACCGCCGGAATGGCCGCGCACGTGGCTGACGGTTTACACATCTCTTCATTGAACGTGTAGGGGTATTGGTTATTTTTTTCTTAATTTAATTTCAAAGTTTTTAAGAAGATGATGATGTGTTTGTGTCACTCGGAAGCCCCTGCGAGAGCGGCAACCCCTTTGGCACGGCCATTACTTGGACCTCAAACATTTCGGCTCCAAAATTGCCCCATACATCTTTCGTTATATTTCTGCGTGCTCATGAAGGCGTATGGAATGTGATTTCTTTTAGAGCCTTTCAATAAATTATGTGGACCTTATCACTTATCACCTCCTTCCACGACAAGTTGAGGCCGTGTCCGACGTATCTCGGAACGGGGAGGAACATATCTCAAATCGATACCTAGAACTGATTTTAAAGAAACTTTTTGGCCCGGTTAAGCGGGTCATGCAGTATAAATTGTCCTTTAAATTCGCTCCAATTAATTCCAAACTTGGCTTTGCAGGCCGAGGAGTCCACCGAACCACCAAAGGCGGTACCTGCAGTGCAATGTGATGAAAGTGCTCCAGAAGATTTGTCTGGCCGAGGACTGCCCGGAGACAGCAGGGCCCTTGCCGGCGGCGGAAATGTCCTTCGCGGAGACATAGCGGTGGTGGCGCCGGCCCCCAGCGAGACGGTGGAAGGGGCGCAAGTGGTCGTGGGTGTGGTGAACCCCAACCGGAAGCCGACGCCATCCTTGCCCGCGGTGACCTTGCCCGCGGTGACCTTGCCCGCGGTGACCTTGCCCTCGGCGACCTTGCCCTCGGCGACCTTGCCCTCGGCGACCTTGCCCTCGGCGACCTTGCCCTCGGCGACCTTGCCCTCGGCGACCTTGCCCTCGGCGACCTTGCCCTCGGAGACCTTGCCCGCGGCTGCCTTGCCTTCGGCGACCTTGCCTTCGGCGACCTTGCCCTCGGCGACCTTGCCCTCGGCGACCTTGCCCTCGGCGACCTTGCCCGCGGCGACCTTGCCCGCGGCGACCTTGCCCTCAGCGTCGCGCGCGGAGGCCTCCTTACCGACGACGACGGCATGCCTGCCTTTCACGACGTCAGCCTTGCCATGTGCGGCGTCCTTGCCCGCAGCGTTCGCCCACCCAAGGATGTCTCCCTCCCCGAGAATGTCATTTACAACGTCGCCGGCCCTGGTGTCAATGGCATCGCTGGTGGCGTCTCTGCCTAGGCCATCGTCCCGCCCATCCCTGGTGGTGAATCTATCCAGGCCGTCGTCAACGCCATCTGTGGTGGTGACTGCATCCAGGCCGTCGTCAACGCCATCTGTGGTGGTGACTGCACCCAAGCCGTCGTCCACTCCATCTGTGGTGGTGAATCTATCCAGGCCGTCGTCTACCCCATCTGTGGTGGTGCCTGCATCCAGGCCGTTGTCCACCCCATCAGTGAGTGTACCCTGGCCGTCTTCCACCCCATCTCAATCGGCGACCCTACCCAGGCCCTCGTCCACCCCATCAGTGATCGTACTCAGGCCGTCGTCCACCCCGGCGGAGAGCTTGCCCATGAGGTCGTCGTGCTTGCGCTTGGCGCCTACATCCTTGTCGGCATCTGTCGCACCCATGGTGGCGTCCTCGGCCACCGCACCCACGGCGCCAACCTGCTCTTCGGAGTCCTCGGCCGTCCCCATGGCGTCCACCACCCCGACAATGACGTCATCCTCGGCCCCGGCGGTGGCGCCCGTGCAGTGCAAGTCCGAAGTGTCGACAGTGGCGGCCATGCCCTTATCACTCACCTCGGCGGCATCCAGGCCGGCCGCGTTCTCCGCGCCTGCACCGTCAGCGCCGCCAGCGCCCGCCTCGTCAGCGTCCGGCGGCGTCAAGTCACTGTCTCCATCATCACCCCTCGACCTCAGCACCTGCAGTGTGCCCGCTCAGCCGGCGACCCGCCGTCCGGAGGAGGACGCCGTCACGGACCTGAGCGTGCGCGCCACCGCGCCACCGCCGGCAGCGACAGCGGCGCAGCCCGAGCCAGAGCTGCCCCAACTGCTGGACCTGGAGGACGAGCTCGGCCCGGTGTCTGCCGCCGCGCCGGTGTCCGCCACCGCGCCGTTGTCCGCCACCGCGCCGTCGTCCGCCACCGCGCCGTTGTCCGCCACCGCGCCGTCGTCCGCCGCCGCCCCGGTGTCCGCCGCTGCGCGCATCGTCGCCAAGAAGAACCTGTCCGACGCCATCACCCCGCTGACCAAGGTGGCGCAGGTGGCCCCCCGGCAGCCCATGGGCCCGCCGGCGCCCTGGCGGCCCCGCTGGCCCGCGGCGCAGCAGCAGCAGCAGCAGCAGCGGCCCTCGCCGTCGGCCAGCCCCGCCGCGCCCTGGGAGCCCTGCGTCGGCGTGCGCGAGGGCGTCTGGGGCGAGAAGCTGCTGACGTGCGACGACTGCGGCCTGGCCGTGGACACGGAGCAGGACAAGCTGCGCCACCGGCTGCAGCACCACGCGACGGGCTACAAGCGCGCCTGCGACCAGTGCAGGTGAGTCTGACTTGCCGTCGCACAGTGGGCCAGAAGACCGTCCTGGACGCGTTGTGAGCTCCGGGACTCGAATCGAACGTGTGACCCCACCAATGGAATGCTCTCCGAACGAGGAAGCCCTTGGTGGGATCACACGTGCGATTCGAAGCGCGCCTAGAGTTTTGGCCGCCTCGAACGGTCTTGAGGCGTCTGGCGCCAGGTTCCTGCTTGGAACAGTTTCGCATCTGGACAATATATGAAGATACCAACGTGGTCCAATGAAAATTTGACGACCAACAAGTAAACTCATTTGTTAGATAGGGCTCATCAATAAACCTTGTGTAACTGAACATTCAAGTAATAGTTGAGCCCAGCTGAGCAGTCTTTAAATTTTTAGTGTATCTTTACTTCAATGGGAATATTTGTGTTTGACCTGCCTCTGTTCTCCCTGCAGTAATGTGTCGTGGTCCCAAACCCAAAATGACCTGCACACTGCCCTGATGCATCCCTCCCCAGTCCTGGAGGATTTGCGCTGTCCCGACTGCGCTGCGTGTTTCCCCTCTGCCACGATGCTGGCCTTGCACGCTGCCACATCCAGAGACGAGCTACACATCAGCAGACTGGATGGACACCTTCCCTGCCCTCTTTGCGAGTAAGAAGCTTATACTTACTAGTTGAAATTTTATGTCATGGAATCGTCTGAGGGTGATTTAAATTTATCTTTTAAACTGTTTGTGTCACTTGTTCATCTGGAAAGTTGCATTATTTTTATTCTCAGTAGTCATCTCGTCATTTTCCAAAATAAGAACACGCACTTTCTCGCCTTCTCTTGACCTAACTCATTTCAAACTTCAATTTACATTGTGTAGTCCAGTCTTAAGCTTGTTTTCAACTATATTGGGTTTTTGTAATCGTTCAGGAAGTCCTCATTTGCTTTCACTTACCACTGTACATCTCAAATTTCAAGTCTTCAAATCGTGAGGGTCAAGCTTGTCGTTTAGACGTATAGTTAACTGTCGTCGTGTCTTCCGACCTTGAGCCTATTAGAAACTTCTTGGTGTTGTCATATCTTTGAATTGTGATAGTCAATCTGTCTTTTTATGTGGATAGTTAAATGGATAATACTTTCTGCTGTCTTGCAAAGCTTTTCTCTTCTTACCTTTAGCTTAATAGATTCTTGTTGTCGTCATATCTTCAAATTGTGAGAGTCAAGCTTGTCTTATAGACATACAGTGAAATGGATGATAGTTCACTGCAGGATCAAATGTGTGCTCAGTACATGGCTGTGGGAGTGTACTTAAAGGCACGCTTCCATAGGAATGTGCTTAGACAAGCGCACTTCTACAGATGTATGCTAGGACAAGCACACTTTCATCCCACCCACTTACCTGCAGATGTGGGCTTGTCCAAGCATACTTCTATGGATGTGGGCTTGTCCACGCATACTTCTATGGATGTGGGCTTGTCCAAGCATAGCATACTTCTATAGTAGTGTGCTTGTTGGAACACACTCCTATGGGAGCGTGCTCCCCAGTACACTCCCACAGCTGTGTGCTGAGCGCACACTTGGTTTTGTAGTGTTCCTGGTGTTGTCATATCCTCCAATTCTGAGAGTCAAGCTTGTCGTTTGGACATCTAGTTAAATGGATTATATCTCCAGCTGTCGTCTTATCCTCCAATCCTGAGAGTCAAGCTTGTCGTTTAGACATCTAGTCAAATGGATTATATTTCCAGCTGTCGTGTGAATTTTTTTCTCTTCCGACTTTCAGCTTAACAAATACTTTGTCGTTGTCGCAGTGTCAAGACGACTTCCCCAGGCTCCCTGACGAAGCACATGCGCGCCTCGCACGCCCACGCGACCCCCTTCCAGTGCGACGAGCTGGGCTGTGGCGTGTCGTACGACAGCCCGCTGGAGCTGCAGAAGCACCGCAAAGCCCACGTCAGGGAGAACTCCCAGCAGCGCTGCCTGGCCTGCTCGCTGCCATTCGTGACGAAGGAACTCCTGGATATCCACTGGAACCAGGTGCACCCCGCACCGCACCACTTCGTCTGCCCGCTGTGCAACAAGGGCTTCGGGACGTGCGCCGGCGTCGCGGGTCACGTGCGGAGGTAGGTCTTAGCCAAAAACAATAACAAAACTAAGATTTTTTTTAAAAAATTTCTCTTAGTTTCTTTGGCTGGCTGGTTAGGCCCAGTGGGCCAGAAGACCGGTGGGGGCGGTCAAAATCCCGGACGGGTTTCGAGCTCCAGAGTCATTAAATAGGACTCGAACCGAACGTGTGACCCCACCAATAGATTGCTCTGTGAACGAGGAATCCATAGGTGGGGTCACACGTTTGATTCGAGTTCTGTTCAGCGACTCTGCCGCTCAAAAGGCGTCTGGAGTTCTGGCTGCCTGCGCCGGTCTTCTGGCCCACTGTGCTTGGCCGTGTGAGTCCCATTTAGTGACTCTGGAGCTCAAAACGCGTCTCGAGTTCTAGAGTCCTGAATACTGACGTATATTAAGGACTCGATGGAGTTCTGGCCCACTGTGCTCGGCCGAGTCCTGACCCTTGTTGCTTGCTTGCCTGCAGGGGACACCCCGGCACAAAGCCGTTCATGTGCCGGGAGCCGGACTGCGGACGCACCTTCATGTGTCCTCGCGACTTGCATGAGCACGCAAGCGAGAGCCGGCACATGTCGCTGAGCGGCGCCAGGCGGCACGGCGCCGCGCCGACCGGCCGTCTGCAGGCTGCAGCCCGGGGCGCCGCCCACCAGCCAAGCCAGCACCCCGGCAGCGCCGCCCACCAGCCCAGCCAGCAACCCGGCAGCGCCAGGGGCAGCGGCTGCTCCTGCGCGAGCTGCCCACGCTCCTTCCCGGACAGCTGGTCCCTGATGGACCACCAGGACGCGGCGCACATGGGCCTGGTGCCCATCGCGCAGGTGGCTCACTTGTTGTCCTTGGCCAAGGACGCGGTGCTGCTGAAGGCCACCACCACGCCGACGACGGAACCGCCCCGGCAGGCCCAGCGAGGCCTGCCTCCGCCCTACCACGCGACTGCCACCTCTCTGCCCCCAGGCTCATTCACCGCTTCATTTGTTCCTAGTGGGCCCACTCCCTTCGGTACCTTGACCAACTACCCTGCCCCGCCTGCCCCCTGTGCTCCAAGTTCTTCTCAGTTCATAGCACCCTCTTCAAACTCTTTCCACCAATCTTTCCTTCCGCCCTCTATCTCCTCCTGCCCTTCTTCATCGTCTACTTATTCCTCAACTCCGTCTTTACCCAATACCTCTTCGTCCTATCCACAGATGCATCCTGTGTATCCCTCTGTTGCCCCATCCTTTCAGTCCGTTGCTCATTCGCAGCAGGCTCAGGTACCTTCCTGTTTATCTGTATATTATAATCCCCTTGATTATAATTATAATCCGTAATCCCTTCATTATGTCTGAAGCGCTTGTATACTTTACAACCGCAGTTGTATATTATGTTTATTGTTTGCGTGTTAACGCATTCAATTTCAATAGATCTCTTTAACCTCAGTTGTATCGTAGGTTTAATGTTTTCATGTGAATTCATTCAATTTCAATAGATCTCAATCTCAGTTGTATATATAGTAGGTTTATTGTTTGCATGTTAATGCATTCAAAGTCAATAGATCTCTTCTTTTACGTAATGGTAAAGGAATGTCACATGACATTCAATGTTTAAATAACTAATTTATTTATAGTATTTAAATGTCATATCTCTAATAGAATGCTGTATTTCCCATTGAAGGGTATTTCATTTTTAAGTGATTTTTTTGTTCCTTTTCTTACGAGAATTGTGCATGAAATATGCACTATATTGTTGCTAGTTATCGCCAGCATGTACAAACTTAGTATCTTAGGCATATATTCTAATTATAATTTGCCTGGCCAAAGCACTTTGCTTGTCTTAATTCCATGTTAACTCAAGATCAAAGTCTTAGTTTTTTCTTTAAATGTATATTTCACACTGTTTGTACCTGTTAGATTGTATGTTATTGTTTTCAACAATAAAGGACATTTTGCTTACTGTCTTTGTTTCATTCCAAGAAACCCCTTTTTCCGGTAATGATCTGAAAGGACACAGGACTCCCCATGCTGCGCTAAATTTATGCTGACTTCACACAAGGTTTCCATAATTTTTCTTTAAAAAAGGAGTGTGTACTATGAATGCACGACGTTATAACTGTCATCTGTATTGCTTATATGGGTGAGGGTTTGGGTGGGTCTATGTGTATAGTTGGTTATTTATGGAACATAAATCCACATCTCTGTCTTACACCCAGGATCCCTTAGATTACTTTGCTTCGTAAAACTTAATTTAGGTTTCTTTACTTTTTCATAGTTCAATTAGTTAGACCATGGAGACATACTAAGCTTAGTATGTCTCCATGGTTAGACAAAGATTATCATTTGCGACCATTTTCTTCGTGTATCAGAAACGGTCATATTTTGGTGCAGGAAGCCTAGAGTCAGGAACGGACCCCCGCTCGTTTCAAACGCCAACGGTCTGTCTGCAACTGAAAGAAACTGATTGAGTTTTTCATTTGATAATCCGTGCCTTGATTACGATGGGTAGGACATGGGATCATTAGTAAACGTCTAGAGGGGAAAAATTTCGTCGCAAAGGTTGTTTGAAATATTGTGTGAAACCAGTCCGAGCAGAATGGCAGCCTCAGAAGATCAGAAAGTGTCTGTGACGGATCAGATTAAAGGTGAGAGTACTTCACAGAACATACACTCTTTTCACTTCTATTGTTCAAGATTTGTGCCCAAGTAGGTGACCATAGATATTACATGCTGAAACTCTCCTTGTGGTGATCCAGCAAAGTTAAAGAATATTTGGAAATTTGCAAATTACGTAGCTGGGCGTTTTCCAGAGCTCACAGGTTAAGTGATTTGTGTTCATTTGTTTTTCTCTTTTTATCATGATTCTCATGAATGCAACAAGAAATGGCTTCCTAATGTTACTCTGGACCCCAATTACCGGCAGAGTTAGTAGTCGCCGTTGTTTTTGTCTTCTTTGGCTTGCGTTCCCACCTTGTAGGAGAGGGGTGGGGGTAAGACGGGGGAGGGGGGTTGTGAAAGCAAAACCTTAGTGTCTAATGTTTTTGTGCGTTTGTGTTCTACGCTTGCTAACATACCAGTGGCACAACAGTGGTAAGTGTATCTTTGAATCCTAATTTGCCTTCGAGTTAAGTTCGAGTAATAGGAGTGTGGAATAAAGTCAGACCTAATTTTCAGCTTGGACCAAATCACGGAATCGCTGACAACGGAGGGTTTGAGCATGAGTCGGGACGACTTTCTTGCATCTTTTACCAACAGCATGGACCTTGTCGGAAGCATTGCACAGAATCCGTTGTGGACCAGCAGAGATACAAAGGTATGGAATGAATGAGTGAATGAATGAACGAATAAATGCACGAATGAATGAGTGAGTGAGCTCCAGGGTTGATAAACAACAGGACTCGAACCGGCCGTGTGACCCCACCAATGGATTCCTCGTTCGGAGAGCAATTTATTGGTGGGGTCACACGTTCGGTTCGCGTCTCATTCAGTGACCCTGGAGCTCAAAATGCGTCTCCAGAGTTTTCACCGTCCAGCCGTCTTCTGGCCCACTGTGCCGCGGCAAGGGCGGATTCATGAATGAACTCGTAACTCGTGAATGATCGTTGCTGCACACTAAATTCGTTTGTACAATATTTGTACGTGCCCTCACACCATTTTGCACATACGTGTTTTTCGTACAAATTTCTACGAAATTTCGCACAAATTTGTGCGATTCTGTGTACAACTTTGTACGAAAAAGTTCGCATGTTGAAAATTGCGTGAGACCACATACAAAATTGTGCAAATTCATTTAGTGTGTGTTGTTGCAGGACCAGGACCTGCAGGTGTTTCAGGTCGTCTACGACTCGATCGGCCGCAGCCGCACCATGGCGCACCTGCTGCTGACCGACGCGGCCGCCGGGCCCAGGACGCCGACGAGCTCGCCGCCGTGCTCGCCGCCGGACCTGTCGGCGTCGGCCTCCTCCTGGGACGCGTCCGGCGGCGCCTCTCAGGAGGACTCGACGACGCAGGGCGACGCCGTCCGCGACCACATCGCCGCCCTGCGCCGCCACGTGACGCCGGACATGCGGCTGGACAGCGTGGCCGGCATGGCGCAGGCCAAGCAGCTCCTCACCGAGGCCGTCGTCATGCCGATACGCTACCGGCACCTGTTTACGGGTAAGGCTTGGCGCACAGTGGGCCGGACGACCGGCGGCGCAGACGGCCAAAACTTGAGCCGCGTTTTGAGCTCCAGAGTCGCTAAATGGGACGTGAACCGACCGTGTGACCCCACCAATGGATTCCTCGTTCGGAGACAAATCCGTAGGTGGGGTCACACGTTCGGTTCGAGTCCCATTTGGCGACTCTGGGGCTCAGAACGCTTCTAAAGAATTTTGGCCGCCCGCGCCCGTCTACTGTCCCACTGTGCTGCACGGTCACCTTGCATGGTTGCAGGCGCGCGCAAGCCGTGGCACAGCGTGCTGCTGTACGGCCCGCCGGGCACGGGGAAGACCAAGCTCGCCCTGGCGCTGGCGGCCGAGGTCGACGCCGAGCTGTACGCCATCACCCCCGCCGACCTCCTGTCCAGCTGGTTCGGCCGCACCGAACAGTACGTGTGCGTCGCGGGTTCGAGTCCGCACAGAGGGCCAGAAGACCGGCGCAGGTGGCCAAAACTCTAGCTAGACGCATTTTGAGCTGCCAAGTCGCTACACAGGACTCGAACCAAACGTGAGACCCCACCAATTCATTCCTCGTCCGGAGAGCAATCCATTGGTAGGGTCACACGTTCTGTTTGAATCGCATTTAGCGACTCTGGAGCTCAAAACGCGTCCCCGATTTTGACCGCCTGCCCTGGTCTTCTGGCCCAACTGTGCGTAGTTGGTTTGAGCCCCACTCTCTGTCTGTCTGTCTGCTGTACCGTAAGCCGGGGTAAAATGAGACAATTTTGGGGTATGAGACACACGATTTAATTCATTTGAATTGAAATTCCAGTTTCATTTGATGACTCTTCCCTGTCAAACTTAACCTAGAATAATGATATCATCAAGACTAGTGAATGTGTTGTAGTGGTAGCCTTCTTAGTAACCAAATCGGGGGTTTGGAGTGTCTCTTGCGGAAACCCAACCTTGTCTCATATTACTCCGAAATTGTCTCTTATTACCCCGGCTGACGGTACGGCCGACAGACAGACGGACAGACGAGCAGACAGACAGACAGATAGACAGACAGACAGACAGAGTGTGGTGGGTCTGTCGATCGGTCCGTCTGTCCGTCTTGTTGTATTCATCGGTGGCTACGTGTCCCCGCAGGAACATCCGCGACCTGTTCGGCCAGTTGCGCGCGCGCGGTGCGGCGCGGCGCGTCATCGTGTTCCTGGACGAGGTGGACGGCCTGTGCCGGCGGCGCACCAACGAGGAGGCCGAGTCGACGCGCCGCATGAAGACGGAGCTCCTCACGCAGCTGCAGGGGGACGTCGCGGCGCCCACCGCCAGCAGCGCCGCCAGCGCCGCGTCCGCGCGCGGCAGCAGCGGCAGCCACGGCCACCTCTTCTTCATCTGCGCCACCAACTGCCCCTGGGAGATCGATCCCGCCTTCCTGCGCCGCTTCCAGCGCCGGGTCTTCATCGGCCTGCCCGACAGGTAGGCGCCGCACAGTGGGTTAGCCCAGCAGGCGGCCCCAACTCGAGACGCGTTTTGAGCTCTTGAGTCGCTAAATGGGGCTCGAACCGGACGTGTGACGATCCCACCAATGGATTCCTCGTGTGAAGAGCAATCCATTGGTGCGGTCACACGTTCGGTTTGAGTCATATTTAGTGACTCTGGAGCTCAAACCGCGTCCGGAATTTCGAACACCTCCAACGGTCTTCTGGCCGACTGTGCGACCGACTCGAACCGAACCTGTGACCCCACCAATGGATTCCTCGTTCGGAGAGGAATCCATTGGTGGGGTCACGCGTTCGGTTTGAGTCCCACTTAGCGACTCTGGAGCTTGAAACCCGTTCAGGATTTTGACCGCCTCCGGATCACTGTGCGCTGGCCGCTGCAGTGCAGGCTGTCTGTGGAGGTGGCTGCTTGGAGCGCCTGTGAGGTAGGCCACCACCGGCCTCGCAACACACTGGCGGGCAGAGGGTGGCCTACCCTGCCCCTCGCAGGGGCGTGGTAGGCCGGCGTCTCCACTCCGGTGTCTTGTGGGCCGGGCCGGTAGCCTACCTCACAGGCGCTGAAGGCCGCACATCAGAATGACGGCGCACCAACGGCTTTGGGCCTACGGCGTTCGCTGCAGTGAACTTTAGGGGTAGCGTATGTCGCTTGCTCTGCTCTGAGCGTTACAGACCCATTTAACACGGTTCTATAGACTCTCTTTCTCTCTCTCTCTCTCTCTCTCTCTCTCTCTCTCTCTCTCTCTCTCTCTCTCTCTCTCTCTCTCTTTTTCTCTCTCCCTCTCTCTCCCCCTCTCTCTCTCTTTCTCTTTCTCTTTTTCTCTCCCCCTCTCTCTCTCTTTCTCTCTTTCTCTCTCTCTCTCTCTCTCTCTCTCTCTCTCTCTCTCTCTCTCTCTCTCTCTCTCTCTCTCTCTCTCTCTCTCTCTCTCTCTCTCTCTCTCTCTCTCTCTCTGTTCCCCACCCGCAGGGACAGTCGCAAGGAGATCATCCGCACCCTGGCGGCTGGGGGCGGCACCACGGCGTTCTCGGGCGCGGCCCCGGGCTCCGAGTTGAACCTCCCCGCCGCGGAGTGGCAGAACCTGCTGGACCGCACCGCCGGCTTCTCCGGCTCGGACCTCTCCGACCTGGTGAGGAACGCCCTGTACCAGCCGGTGCGGGAGCTGACCACCGCCACGCACTGGATCAACGTCGCAGGCGAGTCATGGGACATTGGCTCACTGTGCATTTTCAACGGCCGTCTTAACTTGGGGAAGTCCTGCTCAGTGGGTCAGAAGACCGTTGAGGCGGCCAAAATTCTAGACGCGTTTTGAGCTCCAGAGCTGCTGAATGGGACTCGGATCGAACGTGTGACCCCACCAATGGATTCCTCGTTTGGAGAGCAATCTATTGGTGGGATCACGCGTTCGATTCGATTCCCATTTAGCGACTCTAGAGCTCTAAACGCGTCTAGAATTTTGACCGCCTCAACGGTCTTCTGACCCACTGTGTCTTGTAGTGTGGCGCCCGGAGGGAAGGCAACTCTTCGGGCTTCATTGATGGAGTCCTGCTCTGCAGTGCAGATAAGAGTGCTGTGCGTAGGAAAGGGAGACACGCACTTCACGATTTTTGCAGCCGCCCTCTGATTGTGTTTCCCTCTGGTTTGTCAGGAGGAATGTGGTCACCCTGTTCCAGCAACACCATTGGCGCCGTTCGTCGATTTCTGCACGTCATCCCTGCAGAGTCTGTAAGTGTCTCACCCTCCCAAACATTTTGTGTGTGTGTGTGTGTGTGTGTGTGTGTGTGTGAGAGAGATAGAGAAAGAGAGAGAGAGAGAGAGAGAGAGAGAGAGAGAGAGAAAGGGAGAGAGAGAGAGAGAGAGAGAGAGAGAGAGAGAGAGAAAGGGAGAGAGAGAGAGAGACGAAATATGGGCACGAGGGTGTGTGTGTGTGTGTGTGTGTTTTGTCTGGGGATGCGGCTTAGGAAAGGTACAGGATTGTCTCTGGTGCGCTTTCTGGAAAAAAAGACCGCCGTCGTTGGAAATACACAAGCGTTTCCGGCACGGCCAGGCTTGATAGCGTAGAGCCCGTCCTTGGGAATGCGCCTGCAAAGCTGTTTGCAAAGTGTGCGAGGAACTCGCGATAAGACAGGTTTGCCGCGGTACGCTCACAATGGGCCAGAAGACCGGTGAAGACGGCCAAAACTCTGGACGCGTTTTTAGCTCCAGGGTCGCTAAATGGGACTCGAACCAAACGTGTGACCCCCCCCCCCCCCCCAATCAATGGATCACTCGTTCGGAGAGCAATCCATTGGTGGGGTCAGACGTTCGGTTCGAGTCCTGTTTAGCGACTCTGGAGTTCAAAACGTGTCTGGAGTTTCGGCCGCCCGCCGGTCTCCTGGCCCACCGTGTCTAGCAATATAGTTCTGTTTTCCGCCGCCAGGTGTGTGCGCGCAGCGTCACCATCCGAGACTTCTACGACGTGATCGAGAGCGCCAGGCCGACTGTGCGTGAGGCGGACCTGCGGCGCTACGAGGAGTTCACCAACCAGTTCGGCCAGGTGGGCTAGGCCCGACTGCGGTCAGGTACTAGCTCACAGACAATAGGGACCCTTATTTTACCACTTGATTCGTCAATTGCAGAGGCCCTAATTTTACTACTGTTGACTCGTTTTTTGTAGGGACCTTAAATTTACTACCGTTGACTCTTTTGTTGTAGACATCCAAATTTTACCACTGTTGTCCCGTTAATTGAAGAGACACTACTTTTACCTCTGTTGACTCGTTAATCGTTAATCTACTGTTGTTATCAACGCACTTCATTTTGTGACTAAACTGTTTTCTGTTAAAAATAATTTTATATTTGGAAGTTTTACCAATTTTTCAACAATGTTTCAGTTTTTATTTTGTGTGTGTTGGCGGGCAATGAAATAAAGAGAAAGTGAACATTTTTGTTGGAGAGTTTATTCATTAACATTTGGTCTTGACAAAGAATATTGTTGTGCTTACTAAATCTACACAGTCATGACTATAAATGTGCACGCCTTATTTATTCTAACTTAAACTGACCAACAGCAGAACGAAATGCTGGACCTGCATTTCGAGAATCGGTCCTGCACGGTTTCTTAACGAATTTTCGCACACATATGTATGTTGGGTATTATCACGATGGAGGAATAACAAAAACGCCACCTCTTCAATTTATTGCAATCACTTACTATTCCTTTGACGACCACAAGTCGTTGAGTGCGTCTGATTGAGTGAACTGTAGGACCAGACTAAGAGTCCAAATCGTCCCAACCTCCATGCTAGCAAAAATGAGACCCAAATTTTCACAACGATCACAGTCTTTGCATTTTACCGCGGCGCGCAGTGGGCCAGAAGACTGATAGAGGCGGACCAAATCCCAGACAGCCTCTAAATGGGACTCGAACCGAACGTGTGACCCCACCAATGGATTGCTCTCCGAACGATGAATCCATTGGTGCGGTCACACGTTCGCTTCGAGCCCTTTGGCCGGTCTTTCCGGCCCACTGTGCGGCGGTGGCGGAAAGTGCGTTTCTAGTCGAGCGCCAATTTCCTGAAGCTGCCTTCGCAGCCGAAGTTGGCCTCGGTGTGCATCTGAGAGGGCCCGCCCGGCCGCCGGGACTCGTCCACCTTGAGCGAGCGCTGCAGGGCGTAGTGGTCCTCGAGGCTGCAGAAGACGGGGCGGAACACGGCTAGAACGACGCAAGGGACTTGACTAAGACAACAGGGTCGCAGCACAGTGGGCCAGAAGACCGGCGCGGCCGCTTACCCTCCGTTTCCGCGCAGCTGGGCAGGTCGCCGCCCAGCTCCTTGGTCAGGTACCGCGGCGACACGCAGCCGTGGAGGCTCTTGAGGTTGCTGTGCATGACAACCTGCAGGCAGTCACACGACAGCGATTTTGGTTCAAACATGTTCGAACGCTCTCCGCTTCTTTTTCACCCCGTGGACTTGGACATAAGGTTCTAAAAGCGGGAAAAATATTTTGAAAAATTGCGAAAAAACGGTTTTTTTTTTTCAGTTTCTTCTCATTGGTTAACTTTTCGAAAAATATGAAAAATATAATAAAGTAGGTACATTGAAGCATTTGAAGTATGCAGTTGACTAAAATAGAAAGGTAGAGCATTGTAGCCATTTAATCTCTAAGAGAAATGCATGTAAGGAAGGAGAATGAGCTATAGAACCGTTGAAAAAATGTTTTTGATTAGGAATAAAGATAATAGCAAAATAACAGCTTCACTCTCAACTTTTAATTTCAATTCACGTCAAATTTAATGATTAGCCGCTAGGGGTGCTGTATCCGCGACCAATCCATTTCTGCCTACTCCCGCCATCCATTCTAACAATTTTCAGGATTATTTTTTTTTTTTTCAAAGAAAAAAAACTAACAAAAAAAGGTTTGCTTTTTAAAAGATTTTTTTATCAAAAATATTTTTTACTTTTTTTTGGAACCCTACTGGACACTCACCCGCTGCCTCATCTTCTCCTTGAGCAAGATCTGGATGAGGTTGAAGGAGGCGGTGTAGAAGGGCGGCGCGTTCACCAGGTGTAGTCTCTTCAGTCTGGTTGGCACCGCGCCCTGTCGGCCAAACGGCATGTTAGCAACCAAACGTCCGACCCCACCAATGGATTCCTCGTTCGGAGAGCAATCCATTGGTGGGGTCACACGTTCGGTTCGAGTCCCATTCAGCGACTCTCTGGATTCGCGTTCGGGATTTCGACCGCCTGCACCGGTCTCTTTGACCACTGTGTCTTACCAGACTGCACTCGAAGTATGTCTTGAGCATGCCGAAGTTGAGGAGGGTCTGCTTGGCGTGGCTCGGCGTGAAGTAGCTCAGGTCGACGACCAGCTCGACGCCCAGGTTGGTGTCCATCCGCATGATCGTGTCCGCCTTGAGCACGTTCATCCTGCACACAAGGGGAAATTACTGTGAGTTTCAGTGTACAAATCAAAAGAATTTGAGTTGAATTTCGGTGATTTCTGAATTAAGAGAAGAATTTCGACAAATGTTTATGAATTTCAGTGATATTTTTTTTTTTTTGTGAATTCCGGTGTACAAATTTGACTGGAGCCATTTCCCCTTGCCTGCACATGCGCTCGAAGTCCTCGTCGCTCTGATCGTCGCTGGAGAGGTTGGCCACTATCACGCGCGTCAAATCCGGCGTCAGATCCTTGGACAAACTGATGGTTCTGAAAGACAAGACAAAACAAGACATTTTCATTGTTTTTCATCCCCCCTCCTTCTCTCTCTCTCTCTCTCTCTCTCTCTCTCTCTCTCTCTCTCTCTCTCTCTCTCTCTCTCTCTCTCTCTCTCTCTCTCTCTCTCTCCCCCCCTTTTCAGGTTTCAGGGAACCTTGAAAGAGGTAGAGACACTTACATGGTTTTGGCGCACTTCAGGAGCTCTTCCTCGTTGATGTTGTAGCTGCCGAAGAAGTCGTAGTGCGCGGTGCGGGCGGTGAAGTAATGGTCCAGTCCCTTCTTGGTCTTCTCCATGGAGTTCTTGCAGTTCAGGAGGTATGATTTGAGCATGACGAGTTCAGACTCTGTAAAATGGAATAAGCATCCTGAAGAACGCGCTCAGGAGTACTTTACCAACACACCTGGATTTCACTTATGTCAAAAACCACTTCCAATAAAAAAAAAAAAAAAAAAAAAAAAAATTGGGAATCGAACCGATGGTCTTATGCGCCAGTGACCGTGCCGCTTGTCACTCGGCTAACCTGGCAAGAACGGCAGGTGAGGCTGCATGTTGAACCAGTCGCGGAGGCTCCTCGCGTCCGCGTCCAGGCGCTCCTCATCGGTGCCCAGGTGAGCGAGCACCGCCTTGCGTTGGTCCGCGGTCGCCCTCCACCCGTCGGGCAACTGGAAGGCGTCGGCGCCACGGGTCGCCACCATTGTGAGGATTGTGGTGAGCCAGGGGGGCGACGCGACGAGTGTAGGCCCAGAGCGTCTTCTTCGTCTTGGCCGCTACAGTGGCGAGGTTCGACTGACTGAGGAACCCCAACGACGCGTCGCTACCGCGCCAGCCGGACTCTCGGGGGTCCGGTCTAGAGATGCCCCCTCCCCCCCCCCTCTCTCTCCTAGAGCTGGAGCACCCACACTTTAGCCAGTCCAATGCTGGTGGCCGGATTCCGAACCACCGCACTCATGGGGCGCCAGAGGGAGGGAGAGAGAGAGATAGAGAGAGAGAGAGAGAGAGAGAGAGAGAGAGAGAGAGAGAGAGAGAGAGAGAGAGAGAGAGGAGAGGAGAGAGAGAGAGAGAGAGAGAGAGAGAGAGAGAGAGAGAGAGAGAGGTTTTTGAATACTTCTTAACATGTATGTATTCAGAATTATTGGTTTGTGTCGACAAGTTCCATGATGAATTATCTTCTGAAAGAGATGCGAGTGAATAAATGGGGGGAGAGAGAGAGAGAGAGAGAGAGAGAGAGAGAGAGAGAGAGAGAGAGAGAGAGAGAGAGAGAGAGAGAGAGATAGGGGAGGGGGAGAGAAGAAACTCCATGCGAACTCGCTTATTAACACGTTTATTTGCAACAGTAACATTATTATCGATTTTGTCTTGACAAATCTGTTCAGCTTCTTAACGAAATCCTATTAATGTGCACGAACGTCAATTTTCATTAATAAAATGTTTATTGAAGATGAGAGTGTCCGGGTCATTTCCGATTCGGACGGCGCTCGGCTTATTGCTACCCGAATGAACACGCCTATCCTTCATTAAAAGCAGTCGAGTGTAGTTCCTGCAGTCTTCTTTCCTACGCGTTTAGTGCCTCGCGCCGCGACCACCGCACAGTGCGCCAGAAGTCAGCGCCGGCGGCCAAAACTCTAGACGCGTTTTGAGCTCCAGAGTCGCGAAACGGGACTCGAACCGACCGTGTGACCCCATCGATGGATTCCTTGTGTGAAGAGCAATCCATTGGTGGGGTCACACGTTCGGTTCGAGTCCCATTTAGCGACTCTGGCGCTCAAAACGCGTCAAGAATTTTGGACGCCTGCTGCCCACAATGCGCCGAACACACGATTTGGGCGACGGAAAATTACCCCCGTAATCACGTGAGTTTGCGAGCACACGTGAGTCTGAGGTCAGTACTGCTTGTCGAGACGAATCACCATCGCTGAGTGTGAGAATTTCCGAGCCCGGAAAATCCTCGCCTCGAACGGTTGGAATGCAAATTTTTTGAGTCTGTGGTAGGGGATCTTCCCTTGCGTGGCCGTCCTCTATGCTTGCAAGGTCACGTTTAGTTCAGTGTGGCATACGCGGCGCACGCACAGTGGGCTAGAGGACCAGCATCATCATCATCATCATCATCATCATCATCATCATCAGCGCTTTTAGGTCTCAAAAGACCTTTAGCGTTTGAGTAAGCAACTGCAACAGACTCGGCACGCAGACTGCAAACCTCAAGTGCAGGCAGCGGCCAGGCTGCTGCAGTCACCCTCTACTGGGTGGGTAAGGGCAGCCGTCACGGTGTACGAATGCGCCGTGGAGGCATACGCATCCCGAGGAAGAGGGTGAAGGGAGGTCCGTGGCCAGCGCAAGCGGCCAAAACTCAAGACGCGTTTTGAGCTCCAGAGTTTTTTGAACAGGACTCGAACCGAACGTGTGTGACTCCATCAATGGATTCCTCGTTCGGAGAGCAATCCAATGATCGGGTCACACGTTCGTTTAGAGTTCCATTGAGCGACCCTATGGGCAGACTCTGGTCTTCTGACCCACTGTGCGGTGTAGGAAAAGTGGAAAAGTTTGTGAGAACCGCACGGAACGCACGCAACAGCGTCGGCGGGAGGAGGAGGAGGGGAGAGGGTAAACTAGTCCGCAGAAGAGAGAGATGGAGCGATTAGCTGCGTGCCGCGGCGACAATGGAATGAATGTATTTTCGTTTGTTTTCACACATTTTGACTTGAAAAAGCTTCGACCACAAATAATCCTCTGCTTTTCGGGTGCGTGCTGGCTGGCTGTCCTTTTCAGAGTGAAACACACCACACGCTCAACTTGAATTCCCGAGAAAACTTTTTTTTTCTTCTGGAAGTTCTGGAAGACATAGTTCGCGAGGTAGATGACAGCAGGATTGGCATTTTGGACGTTGAAAATCAGCTACAGAGTGCCTCGCTCCGCTCAGCAAATAACCAAACGTTACAAATTATGCATGTATGTTCACAAACACATATTCACAAAATTCAAGGGTGAGTCTGGAGATGGATATTGCACGTGTCCTTGTGAACGTGATGACTTGCTGTATTACTAGTTCGTGAAAGGTTTCTTTCCGGTGGTGGTGAGGTAGTACACTCCCGGTTGCCTGCAATATGTCAAGACCATAAAACAACACGTTTTAATACACCGTCAAAAGAGTTACAACGAAATTCTTCAGATTTACACTACAAGCCTAACTGTCTACCAAGTACTCATGCATCCTTGGCAAGTACACTCTGACAACTGCATGCTTGGCCCCGTAACTGCCCATGCACTCGTAAGAGTGTACTTGGCCAAGCATGCACTCTTGTCAATGTGTACTTGCAGGTAGTATGCATTTATAGTGTACTTAGAAGAAAGTTGGGTTAGAGAAAGTAGTAGCTAATAAATAAATAAATAAATAAATAAATAAATAAATAAATAAATAAATCAATCAATCAATCAATCAATCAATCAATCAATTAACCTAACCTAACCTTTATTAATTAATAAAACACTCACGTGGACGCGTCCAGGTAGTACCCCATGTTGACGGAGGGCCCGCTCATGTCAGTGCATTCCTCGTTAACGGCCTTCACGAAGGGGTTGCACGGCCAGGAGGGGAAGGCGTCGCGGTCCGTGATGGAGACGCCGTACAGCTCGTGGGCGCGCGCGTGGCTGCAGCTCCCTGAAGCCCAAAATGCACCATTTCGCGATGGATCCCGCCCTTTATCGCACAGTGGGCCAGAAGACCGGCGCGAGGTGGTCAAAACTCTAGACGCGGTTTTTAGCTTCAAAGAATCGCTAAACAGGACTCGAACGGAACGTGTGACCCCACCGATGGATTCCTCGTTCGGAGAGTCATCCATCGGTAGGGTCACACGTTCGGTTTGAGTGCCATTCAGTGACTCGAACTCAAAACGCGTCTAGAATATGGGCGCCACCTTGCTGACGCGGGTCTTGTGGCCCACTGTGCACTCTAAATGTATTTGTATAATTTTGTACAAAGCTTTACACAAAGTTGCGCATACGTCCGTTCCGCACAAAATTTGTGCAAACTTTTACACGAATTTGTGCAAAAATTCACACGAATTTGAGCGATTCTGCGCACAAAGTAGTGCAAAAGTTATGTATGCGCAACTTTGTTCAAAGCTTTGAACAAAAATTGTACAAATAAATTAAGTGTGTGCGCCGCGCGCCCGCCCGTTCAGTGAGCTCACCAATGAGGCCGTCCGGCAAGCCGCTGCAGCCCGGCTGGGACGCCATGCCGCCGTTGGGGTAGAAGTCGACGTGGCCCGTGGGCTCCAGGTAGCCCAGCGTGCCCGCCGTCGTGTGGACCACGTCCACGAAGTCCGCGTCCGTCGGCTGCAGGCGGTCCAAGGACCAGGGGAAGAACAGCGGCATGGCAGGGTCCAGCCCTGCGGGCCAACGCGGTAACAACATCAACACAGGTAAAACTAAAGCGTAGTGTTACCGAGGGGTTACCCACTCCGGGAATCATGTGTACACTTAACCTGGGAATCATTAGTGAATTTTTCAAAAGTTTAATGAAAATTTCAATAGTATGTCGTCCTAATCTTGCAACAGTGTCCTAAAGCACTAAGAAAAAAAAGAATATCTTTAAATATCCTCTTTTTTTTGTAGGATTTGGTCAGGAATCATGGGAATCCGGAATCGTGTGTACACCGAAATATAAAGTGTGTAACCCCTCGAGTATTACCCTCTGTTTTCAAGCGTAACCAGTTTACGCTTGAAATCAAGCGTAACAGGCTCATCCGCCAAGATTCCCCCTGTCTAAATGCGTAGGGGAATTTCCAGAGTATGCTTCATTTCAAGCGTAACGTCTTCAAGCGTAACTCTATACTTGACTCAAGCAAGAGTTACGCTTTAGTTTTCTTAGTGACAACAACAACAACAACAACAGTTGTCGCGGTGAGATAATCCGATAGTGTGGCGAGAAGCGGAAACTAAGCCACCTCAGATAGTCACTACCGCTCCTTTACCCTGAGACCGAGACGGAGAGAGAGAGAGAGAGAGAGAGAGAGAGAGAGAGAGAGAGAGAGAGAGAGAGAGAGAGAGAGAGAGAACACATGGCGACCCATGCGCTAGTGTGAACGTGTACTTTCGTACTTTCTGCTTGTGTGATTATTGCGATTAATATGTGAATGTGACGCACACTCTGAAGACAGGAAGTTAGATAGGCTCGGATAGCCTCTTGTTCAAAGCAGCAAATTAAAAAAAAATTGCGAGTGAGGCCTGCTGCGTGACTGGTTGCGAATAAGATCGTAAAACCGTCCGTAATTTTAGCTGTGTGGATAAAAGTCGTTAAACCGTGTGCGCCTTCCGTGCTCTAGGTCAAACAGTCCTCAGCGAGCGAGTCCGTTTTCCCGCCAATCAGAACGTTACAAGCGCACGCGTCCTGAGCATCCACAGTATTCTGTTATTCAACGAATATGACGTCACGTCACATTCGTTCAAACGAATGTGACTCCCTTATTTAACGGCCGTTTCACGTTCAAACGAATGTGACTCCCTTATTTAACGGCCGTTTCACGTTCAAACGAATGTGACTCCCTTATTTAACGGCCGTTTCACGTTCAAACGAATGTGACTCCCTTATTTAACGGCCGTTTCACGTTCAAACGAATGTGACATCGTATTCAAACGAACGTGACAAAATTCACATTCTTACGAATATGACGTCACATGCGTTGAATAACAGTGTAATCTTCACTGATTACCGCAGTTAAATGTTTTTTCCAAAAAAAACAAAAAACAAAAAAAAACAAAAAAAAAACAAAAAAAAAGCAGCAAAAAAAGGTCGTTGCGAATATTGAAGCAAAGTTTTATTGCCCCGTGTTCTTTCATATCAGGTGACGATTTGGCAATTTAATGAGGGGAAACCTGAAGCTGGCGAAACTTCGCGAAGCACACGCTTTGAGGATACGGATGTTTGCCTGGCCACATTCGTCTAGATTACTCTACACACTACACACACTCACCACACTCACACACACACACACACACACACACACACACACACACTGCACACACACAATACACGCACATACTACACACACACACAAACACACACGGTGAGACTGCTGCAAAATATCTCATTCTGAGGCGTAGCAATTTGAATACAAAACTTGTAGTGGGAACGCGTGTTCCTTCCTAACTATTACTACACCGGAAAAAAATTTCGTTGATTCAACGAAAAATTTGTTGTTGTTGTCTCCGTGATAACCGAAAACTTTTGTTTGAGTAACGAGAGAGAGAAAGAGAGAGAGAGAAAGAGAGAGAGAAAGAGAGAGAGAGAGAGAGAGAGAGAGAGAGAGAGAGAGAGAGAGAGAAAGAGAGAGAGAGAAAGAGAGAGAGCGCCCACCTGAGATTCGGCCGACTTTGGCGACTTTGGCCGCCACGGCCGCCACGTGCGCGCCCAGGCTGTGGCCGATGAGGTGCACGTCGGCGAGGCGGGCCAGCCCGTTGTCCACCAGCAGCTGGAGTAGCGCGGCCACGGTCTCGCCGACGGGCTGCACGCGCGCGCGCGACGTGAGGTACAGCGGCTTGGGGCACAGCACGCCCCAGTCCACGCCCAGCACGTTCGTCGGCGCGTCCACGTTCACCAGCGCTGCCAATCACATAGCGCATTTCATTTTACTATGGATGCACAGTGCAGGCGCGGATCCAGGGGGGGGGGGCGATGGGGGCGTCGCCCCCCGCCTGAAAGGTAGGCAACTAGTCGCACTTAGCCCCTGTAGGTAGGAAACTTTTGCGACATCGCTCCCCGCCCCCTGAACCCGTCTCTGGATCCGCCCTTCACTGTACAAAAAAGGTCCTGTAAATGCCGTTAATTTGTTACCAATGTTTGCTGTTATGCAATTCACGGCGTTTGCTGTGAACTAGTTCACGGCGTTCACTGTGATCTCGGTCACAGTGTTCACTGTGATCTGGCCACAGTAAACGCCGTGAATTGGAGCCTGATTTGCAGTTGCAGTACTTCGGTGCTCAGCGGCGTCAAACTCACAGTGTTTACTGTGAACCAGATCACAGTAAACACCGCGAACAAGATCACAGTGAATCGCGTGAACAGATCACAGTAAACGCTGTGAATTGACCTACAGTGAAAACTGGTAATAAATTAACGGCATTGACAGGACATTTTTTTTTGGAGTGTTGGCACAGTGGGCCAGAAGCAGGCGGGTCCCCCACTCAAACAATCTATGGACGCACTGTAAAAATTTGTTGTCACTTTATGACAAAAGCCTGGATGATTTTTTCATCTCTTTTCAATGATGACAATGTCATCGCTAATTGATGACATTTTCATCAAAGCTCCCATACCTTTTGTATGGGCGTGACGGGTCATGAATCGTTTTGATGACATGCTTGCAAGGGAAATTAGTCTTGGAATTGTCATTCTAGTGAGGGACCCAGGGACCCCTTCGGCCAGAAGCCAGAAGACCGGCGCAGGCAGTTCGACGCTGCATAGTGCACTTGTAGGCTGGAAGACTGGCGTAGGCCGCTGAAACTGTAGACGCGTTTAGAGCTCCAGAGTCGCTGAATGGGTCTCGAACCGAACGTGTGACCCCACCAATGGTTTGCTTTTCGAACGAGGAATCCATTGGTGGTGGTGTCGAGGGGGTGGTCACACGTTCGGGGTCAAAACGCGTCTAGAGCTTTGGCCGCCTGTGCCGGTCTTCTGGCCCACCGTGCGCACTCTTTCGGTCCCAGTGGACCAGTGGATCTGCTCACCTGTGGCGACGTTGGCGTACAGGGGGTCGGTGATGTCGTGGCCGTAGCCGTGGACCACGATGGTGGTGGACAGCGACTGGTTGAACCCGTTGGCTGCGAGGGAGTCCACCAGCGAGTCCAGCTCGAACCTCAGTCCAGCGGGATTGTCCCTGGGGAAAGGAAAGAACCACCGGTCAACCAACTTGGTGCTTTCCGGTTCCGGTAGCAAACTTGGCACACATTGCACAGTGGGCCAGAAGAACGGCGCTGGCGGCAAAAACTCTAGGTTCGCCAAACGGGACTCGAACCGAACGTGTGACCCCACCTATAGATTCCTCGTTCGGAGAGCAATCCATTGGTGGGGTCACACGTTCGGTTCGAGTCCCATCTAGCGACTCTGGAGCTTAAAACGCGTCTAGAGCTTCGGTCGCCTGTGCCGGTCGCTTCTGTCCCACTGTGCATCGGCTTTTTTCGTCACCTGTTGAAAATGAAGTACTTGACTGCCTTTTCTATTCTCAGCTTTGGCTCGTTCCCGATGGAGAGTAGTTCTCGGCCTGGCATCATCGTTACCACCATGATCATCACAATTCAGAAATAATTGCAATAATTTAGGGTAATGAAGTTTACTAAGTATGAATACTCACTGGAGACACAGCCGAGTCCCAGCATGGCCAGAATGGCGGCCCCGAGGGCCCAGTTTGTGGCGGTCATGGTGGCGGCGGGCTGCGGACTGCGGTCCCTCTCGGGGCCCGGACACCGCGAGCTTCCTTATACACTCTTAATCTTATCAGACAACGCACCTTCCTTAAAATTTGAGGCTGGGGGGATTATTTGAGGCTTGCTCAGAGCGAAGGTGGTCAGCATAATCGGTGGCGGCCAGCTGCCAGCTCACGGATTTGTGTGACAAAGGTGAGTCAAAGCGAACGCAGCCAGCGACCTCTCGGGTCGCGAAAAAAAAAAAAATACACGAGAGGAACACCGCGCTGTTGCTTTTAGAAAAAAAAAATAGAGACAAATCCGCAGAAAATGCTTGAGGTTCTTGTACTTAGACTTTCTGGCACTTTAACATTGGGTGCATGTCATGACGTCAGTGACGAGGCTCTGTCCTGCTAAACTGCCTTAACAATCTATGTTTTTCAATATTTTCTCGCGTTAATCGAGAACTGCGAGCGGTCCTATTTCAAAATGTACTCAATCTAATTAACGAAACGTTCAAACATTCAAAGTCGTCATGTTCATTTTGAAGATTCACAATCTTTGTATGAAGCATGGCAATTTCGCTGAGGCGAGATCACTGTGATAGTAACGAAAATAAGTATGTCAATGTGGGGCCATAATGGGATAGGGTCATGGAACGTAACACAGCCGTATTATGCAGCGCTCAAGTCTTTATTGACATCACAATATCACCGTATTTATATATCACTTCACGCAACATTTTCAAAACGAGGTAAAAAAATAATTTGCACAGTATGTAAATAGTATTTAACAACAATGACGGTCCCTGCAGATTAAATGTATTCGTACAATTTTCGTACGAAGTCTCACACAACTTTCAACATGCGAACTGCGACATTCTCAAACAAAATTCTACGCATTTCCGCGCAAAATTGCGTACAAATTTGAGCAAGAAGCACGTACGCATGCGCAAAATTGGGCCAGACCACGACGTACAAAAATGGTACAAAGGAATTTAGTGTGTGCGCGGGACCTTACAGCCTAAGGGTTATGTTGCAAATGTACAGCGCGACCCGAGGGCCAGCCTCGCGGTCTGCGTCTCAGTCTGTAGAGTCCTATACAGTCCCCCCACTACAGGACTCTCAGTCTCTGATCGTCGGTCTAGCTCCGCTCTGCCCGGCTGTGGGCCGCCAAGTCGAAGGGCGAGGAGCTGGCCGTCTGGAGGTAGTAATTGCCGGTGCCTTTTGGGCTGCGGGGAGAGACAAATTGAAAATTAATTTCGAGGAGAGAGAGAGTGAGGGAGAGGAGAGAGAGAGAGAGAGAGAGAGAGAGAGAGAGAGAGAGAGAGAGAGAGAGAGAGAGAGAGAGAGAGAGAGAGAGAGAGACAGACAGACAGACAGACAGACAGACAGGGGTGGAACGCACAATGGGCCAGAAGGTTCACCGACTTCACCGACTCTGGAGCTCAAAAACGCGCCCAGAGTTTTGGCCACCTGCGCCGGCCCTACTGTAGGGAGGCACTCACTTGTACTTGAGGTCGAGCCCCATGTTGCCGTCGGTCTTGTCGGTGCACGCGCCGAGGATGGCGTCGTTCTGCGAGTTGCACTCGCTGGCGGGGAAGGCGCCGGCCTCGGTGGCGGACTCGGCCATGAACTGCCAGGACCTGCCGTGGCTGCAGGCACCCACGATGTCGACGCCGCAGCCGGGCTGGGGGAGGTGGCCGCCGTTGGGGAAGAAGTCGACGTGGCCGATGGACTCGGCCAGGCCCAGCAGCCCGCCGCACGTGTGGATGATGTCAACCAGCTTGGCGTCGTTCTTGTTCAGGCGGTCCGCCTTGAGCAGCAGGTACAGCGGCATGGCGGGGTCCATTCCTGCGCGCGTGGGGTAGTGGTTAGCGTCTTCCGTTGCGGGCCACGGTCCGAGGGTTCGAGTACCCGTGCGGTGTCTGGACTATAGGGGTATGATGGCTGGCCAATGTAACAAGGGGCTGGCCGGACGGTCCACCGTGGTCGCCAGAAGACCGATAGGGGCGGTCGAAGTACCGGACGCTCTTTGAGCGCCAGAGTTACTGATGGGACTCGAACCGAGCGTGTGACCCCACCAATGGATTGCTGTCTGAACGAGGAATCCATTGATGGGGGTCACACATTTGGTTCAAGTCCTGTTCAGCGGCTTGTGGAGCTCATGACGCGTCCGGACTCTTTTGGCCGCCTGCGCCGGTGGTCTGGCCCACTGTGGGTACAGCCTTACCTGTGATGCGGCCGACTTTGCCCTTGCTCTTCACGTTCCTGCCGGCGCTGCCCGCGACGTGCGCGCCCAGGCTGTGGCCCATCAGGTGGAGGTCGTCGAGGTTGAGGCCGCCGTCCCGCACCAGGGTGTCCACCAGCTGCGCCACGACCTTGCCCGTCCCGGCGCAGTGGTTGCGCGCCTCGATGTAGAATGGCGCTTTGGCCAGGCTGCCCCAGTCCACAGCGATCAAGTTGCAGTCCGAGTTCTTCAAAATGTCTGTCGGCAAAGTGGTGCAGGTTCAAATACCATTGCCGGCCGCGACAACCTCCTTTTTTTTTTTTTTTTTGGTCGTGGTTTTGTCAGATGTGTTTTTTACCAGGGATCATTTCAGTGAACAGTGGGCTCTCGATGTTGTTGGCGAAGCCGTGGATGACGAACTTGGTCGGCCTGCCCGGGTTGAAGCCCGCGACTTTGAAGGACTTTGCGTCTGGTGCAACCAAAAAGCCTTTCGGGTTCTCCCTAAAATAAGTTTTTTAACGATGTTAGGCAGAGTGGTCAGCGGTTTTTTTGTAACACAGAGCGCACAGTGGGCCGGAAGACCGGCGCAGGCGGCCAAAACTCTAGACGCGTTTTGAACTCCAGAGTCGCCTCACAGGACTCAAAACCGAACGT
The DNA here is from genome assembly GCA_030522485.1 of Stenchaetothrips biformis. Taxonomy (NCBI): domain Eukaryota; kingdom Metazoa; phylum Arthropoda; class Insecta; order Thysanoptera; family Thripidae; genus Stenchaetothrips; species Stenchaetothrips biformis. Next base: position 15,238,400 of record CM060101.1, on the reverse strand, counting down.
GTGACCCCACCAATGGATTCCTCGTTCGGAACGCAATCCATTGGTGGGGTCGCACGTTCAGTTCGAGTCCCATTTAGCGACTCTGGAGCTCAAAACGCAAGTTGGCTGACGACTGCTGTCTTCTCTGGCCCACTGTGCAGCGCCACAACCTAGAAGAACGAACCTGGTGTACATGTAGAAGAAAACATTGCTGGCGTAGTTGGTGCCCAGGAGCGAGACCTTGTCGGGCAGCTCGACGAGGTAGCCGATCTCGGCGACGCCGTCCTTGTCGAGGAAGGCGGCCGTGGTCGGGTGGCCGAGGCGGTGCCACTCGTCGATCTCGGCCTGCAGGTGGGCGAACTTCCTCCTCACCTGCTCCTTCTGCGTCAGCAGCTGCCCCTCCTGCTCCGGCAGCACGGCGGCTGCACACAGAGTGAGGTTAGTCGCCCGCGTTTTGAGCACACTAAATTCTTATGTACCTTTTTTGTGCATAGTTATGCACGATTTTCCACATGCGTTTGTCATGCATAATATTGTACGTTGTTATGCATAATTTATTCATAACTTTGTGGAAATTAAACGTTGTTATGCATAATATTATGCAGAAGCTTATGTATGTTCAAAATCGTTCATAACTATGTACAAAAAAGTGCATAAGGATTTAGTGTGAGGTGAGGCCGGCCACTATGCCCATTGGGCCAGAGGACGGGCGCAGGCGGTCGAAACTCTAGACGCGTTTTGAGCTCTAGAGTCGCCGAACCTGTGACCACACCAATGGATTCCTCGTTCGGAGAGCAATCCATTGGTGGGGTCACAGGTTTGGTTCGAGTCGAGTCCCATCTAGCGATTCTGGAGCTCAAAACGCGTCCAGGATTCCGATCGCCTCCACCGGTCTTCCGGCCCACTGTGCCCTGTGCAGCGTTCAACTCACCCGAAAACACGTGCAGCAAGGCGCACAGCACCGCACACACTGCGAATCCCTTCGCCATGGTCGCGTCGTTGGGACTGGGATGGTTTGTTTGTGAGGAGTAATTGGCAAGACTAAACAGCCAGGTGAGCCTGCCCCTTTTATAACTCGAGCCACTTGCTTATCTCTCTCTCCGTGATCCAGATCCCTGGCAGGCTTATCGCAGGGGGGGAAGTAAACGCGAGGGGTCCACCACTCAGCTTAGGGGTGTACACAGGATTACCGATTACCAGTGATTACCTTCTTCAAATGTCAAAAACCTCTCTAATTTTGGCCAGCTGAGAGCATTTTTAGCCTATTTTCATAAGAAACACCCGCAAAAGCCGATAATAACAGCGAAAATATCCAGTTTTGGCATGATATTTACAATGATTACTGGACGAAGTGTACACAGGATTACTAGAGTGGTGGACCCCTCGAGTAAACGCGTGGATGGTGACCTGCCTGCAGCCTTTTTGAAATTTTGGAGGCAAGCCTGCGGTGGGCCCGAGGGGTAACCCACTCCGGGAATTATGTGTACACTCAACCTGGGAATCATTCGTATTTTTTTCGAAATTTCATTGAAAATTCTTATAATTTCAGTGGTATGTCGTCGCAAACTTGCCATAGTGTCCCGAAACACTAAGAAACAAAGGAATTTCTTTTAATATCCTCACTTTTTCCATGGGATTAGTTTAGGAATCGTGGGAATCCGGAATCGTGTGTACTATCACTCGCAAAAAAAATGAGCCTTAGATACTCCATGCCCAAGAGATCTCCCATACATCAAGCATTGAAAGTCTCTTGCGCATGGGGTATCTACGGCTCAATTCTTTTGCGAGTGATAGTACACCAAATTAAGAAGTGGGTAACCCCTCGGGTGGGCCGCAGCGGCCCTGACAAGCAAGGGACACGCCCCTGTCGCCGTCCAGTGGAGATGGGGTTGCGCGCGCACCCTGGCCTCGATCCGCCGTGATCTGGGCTACACAATGGCACAGCCCTCGTCCAGATCAGATGCGGTTAAGTGTCCGGGGACCAAGGGGTTGACCACTCAGCTCAGGAGTGTACACAGGATTACTGATTACCAGTGATTACCTACAAACATACTAAAAAAAACTCCATAATTTTGGCCAGCTAAGAGCATTTTGGCCTAATTTCATAAGAAAACCCCCCAAAATCCGATAAAAACGACGAAACTAGCCAGTTTTGGTGTGTGATTACCAATGATTACTGGACGAAGTGTACACACGATTACCAGAGTGGGTAACCCCTTGCCGGGGACCGTCCGTAAGATCCAAATGGCATGCCGATTTTCCTACTTTGGTGACAGCTGCCTCGGACAGACACTGAAAATAGATAAGTCAGACTTCTGACCCTTAAAGCGGTGATACTGTAATGTTAGACCGAAAATCAGGGTCATACACAAATGTATGACCGAAAAAAAAGGTCACACACCAATGTATGACCGTTGTAAAGGTGATACACAAATGTATGACCGAAAAAGGGTGATACTTTTTTGTATCACCGTTGAAGGTTGATATATCCCCAAGCTAAACGAGGGCCAGCCTCGCAAATATCTGACCTTTTTTCAGTCATACAATTGTGTATGACCGTTTTTCGGTCATACATTTGTGTATGACCTTTTTATCGGTCATACTTCTTGTTTTGCCAAAAATTGGTCCGATGTCTTACCTTTCGATTTTCAGTGGAATGACACCGGAAAAAAAATCAGCCGATTTTTGTCTTCATGACCGGACCTATAGACTACGCGACCTTGTGGGTATGGTCTCCGTGCTGCGGGTTGCCTACCCACCAGGACGAGATTTATTTTTTTACGTAATTTAGGCGTTTTCAGCCATTACGCCTCCGCAGCGAACGTGTTAAACGTGGATTTCAGCTGTAGGGGCAGCATATTCTCGTAGAGCAGCTTCCTAAGGACCATAATAGCATGGAGTAGGGCATTTGGGTTAGGTTAGGCTAGGTGCCCTACTCCATGATAATAGGCAACCAGAGACCGAAAATTTATCCGAAAACTACAATTTTTTTCACTTTACAGTAACCTTAATCAAGTCGGGTTCGGTTGGGGCTCAGGTTGGTGGCCCTGTTCACATATGAGAAGAATCTTATGGATCTAAGTACCCAAGGAGAACGGGTAGTCAAAGTCTGGTCGAAATGACGTGAAAGATGTCATTTTGACATCAAATTGGACCAAAGTTTGACAAAAACCGCTCATTTTAAAATCATGTTGACGTGATTTCGACTTTTTTGTTCTCCTAGGGTGGCCTCATCTCGGCCCGCCGAGTCCTAGGCCGCCTCCCGCATTGAGGTCCCCGGTCGCCATTGGCCGCGCTAGCACCGTGGGCTAGAAGACCGGCGCATTCGGCCGAAAGTCCGGGCGCGCTTTGAGCTCCTGAGTTCCTAAATGGGACTCGAGCCAAACGTGTGACCCCAAAAATAGCATGCTCCTCGAACGAGGAATCCATTGATGGGGTCACACGCTCTGTTCGCGTTCTTTTTAGCGACTCTGGAGCTCAAAACGCGTCTAGAGTTTTGGCCGCCTCCGCTGGCCCACTGTGCGTAGGGCGCCAGTACAGGGAACGTCGCCATGGTACCATGTCGCGCTGCGCAGGACGACACGAGGCGACCTTCACACTGCTGTTGATTTACAGCGCAGTGGGCACGCTGCCGTTTCGGCTTGTCAACATAACGCGGCGACAGACGCGCCGCTCCGTCTCTCTCGCACCCTCACGGGACGCCACATGAGTGCGAGAGAGACAGAGCGATCGGCTGATCCGCCAAGCAATTGATTGTCGCGGAAGGATTTGTCTTTACAGGCCAATTGCCACTGCGCGCTTTATGGTCGGTCACGGAGTCACCTTAGTGGCATGATCCGCAGCCGTATCGCCGCTCTGTCTCTCTCGCGCTCACTGGGCATTCCCTAAGAGGAGGGGGGGGGGCAGTTATACTAACGGGGAAGTTACTGACACTTGAAAATTCTGATAGATCATGCCCTTTAGATGTCCCGTTTCACGCCAAGGAAACAAGGCCAAAGTTTGATGCCCCCCGAAAACTGCCCATAACCTAAAACTCGTCCTTGAGTTTGGAGCGAGGGGTCCACCACTCAGCTCAGGGGTGTACACAGGATTACCGATTACCAGTGATTACCTTCTTCAAATCTCAAAAACCTCTCTAATTTTGGCCAGCTGAGAGCATTTTTAGACTATTTTCATAAGAAACACCAGCAAAAGCGGATAAAAACAGCGAAAATATCCAGTTTTGGCATGATATTCCCAATGATTACTGGACGAAGTGTACGCAGGATTACTAGAGTGGTGGACCCCTCGGTTTGGAGCTCTACAACTTTGCTCATGTACGGGCTTCATCTAAAACGGTTACTCCAATTGAATAACTCAAGGACCACTTTATTTTCGGGACAAAACATTTCAGGAATATCAATTCTACTGTAGACTGTACTTGATCAAATGAAAAATAGGTGGCACTTACTGATAGAGCCATATCGATTTCGACGCAGAACGTTATTTGGTCGTTCTTAATTCTTAATGAAAGTTATAAACCCAAAATAAATAATTTGAGAAGCACAGATAGGAAGTCGAAAAAAAAACAGAAACCCTTAAAACCCGTTAAAACCGTGGCAAAAGTTCCTCTGCGTCAAAACTCGCGACTGAAAGTTTCAGAAACTAGCCGGAGTGATGGCCTAGGCCTGAAAGAGACACAATTCAACATCGAGACTAAATCTCCGGTCTAGTTACAGCGAGTGTCAGTAACTGCCCCGGTGTGAGGCACTTCCTGACAATGGCAAGCCTTTTGTATTGTAGACCGCGTATCTGGGGGTGTATATTGACGTGTTGGCAAACATCCGCTCAAGGATTCGAAAAGTAGAGGGTTCAAACTAAACAAACTTTTAGGTTGAAACGGGTTTCCGTAACTCAATATTCCAGGGTATCTGAGAGGCATCGAAAAAAGGCGTCAGTAACTGGCCCATCCTCCCTTATGGGGTGCGATGACGGAGCGACATTTGTGCAAACAGCAGATCGACATCTTCAGCGTGTCCGTTCAAAGTGTTCGCTTTTCCCTCCGCTGGTTGGCGGTTAACGAGCAGCGTGACCCTCGCCTACTTACGCGTCACTCAGCGTCACGCGACACGCACTGTCGGGACCTTCCCCTTTCCACTTTCTGCATAAGCGCCAATAACACTCGGAAATGCTACACTCTCAAAACCTAACGGGCTAAGTGTTTTGGGCCTTACGAACATAAGTAGTAGCTTGTTAAAATAAAGTATTATGAGCACACATAAGCTTGTACACGGAAAAAATTCTTCGGACACGGCAGAAACGGCAGAAACGGTTTCTGATTTTTCCAGGAACTCCCTGGAAATCGCCCGTGTCTTTACTTCAGGCTTCCTGCGAAAACCAGTATGTAACCTTTTTTTTTTTCGTGTAAATTACGAACTAATTTTTCTCACAACAAACGAAATAGCTTGTTTCTTACATATGCTCAAAATACTTCGGAAGGTTTCACTTTTATTCAACGAATGTGAATTTTTTCACGTTCGTTGGAATACAATGTCACGTTCGTTTGAACGTGGGTCAGTATTCGAAAGGAATGTGACGTCATATTCAAACGAACGTGACAAAATTCACCTTCGAACGAATATGACGTCACTATTCGTTGAATAACAGTGTTTAAGCTGGTAGAATTTGAAACCCTTTTCATTCGACTTCTGTTGCTATTCGCGCCCAGCAAGAGCGGGGCAGATGTTCCGAGAATCAAAATAAACCAGCGCAAATGAATGGCTTAGGGTCGCTTACAGCGGGTTACCCCCCTGTGTTTCGCTACCACGGTGGACCTTGTTCGCCACAGTGTTGGCCACTGCCAAACGGATGTCATCGCCTGCCATTATCTGCGCTACCGTAAACGGTTTGGGACCCGCCTTAGCGAGCCTTCGAGAGGGCAGTGGCAATAGCCCTCCGAAAACAATGGCCAATCTTTATGGCTAATTGCTTTGGCCACGAGCTTCCTGTATTTGCTTGTCTGCTTGTTCTTGAGCAAACTCGCCGGCGGCTACGTACTTTGTCGAAGCAACGCGTGAGAGGACAGGACCCACACACACTGTGAAAAAAAATATCTAAATTTCCGGGAAACTTTATTGGAAAAACAAAAATAGTCTCAGAACTTCGCTTCCAATGTTTCTCATCTCAATGTAGGTACACCTACAGGTGCAGTCCAAAAAATATTTTTGAAAAACGAAATTTTTGGAAATTTCCGACGCACCTCCGGAGTTTTCCGATTTATATTTAACAGTGCAGGATGGGCGTTGTCCTCTTAGACTCGGTCATGTCCTTGCGAGTGATCGCGCCTCCGTTCATGCAGGCGGTTGTTTCAACGAGCGTTTATTCCCTGTGTAATTATTATTCGTATGAGACACTTGACTGCGGAATCTCTGGAACGGGATGCTGAGGAATAATACTAACAAGGTGGCACGTATTTTTGTTGCAGAATAATTTTTATTTAGCGCTGGCGCAGCCTCCTTTGGAACAGAGAGCGGCATTGGGCGGGTATTGCAGCTTCAGCGCGCCCAGCGCGGCTCGGCTTCAGATGCCCGCCCAAGCCCGCCCGCTAGGCCAGCGCCCGCCCGGGCCCGCCCGCCGGGTGAATTCACCCATCCAACACCCATCCAATGAGAGCGCGTCTGGCCAAGCCAAGTCCGTCTGCTAGAGAGCCGGCCGCAGCCAGCCACAGCGCCGGAGCCAATCAGAGCGCGGTTTGGCTCGACGGCAGCAGTTCGGTGGCGAAGGTGTCGCAGGTCCGAGCCGGCGCCACCGACCCCAACTCACACCACTTTTTTGCCTCTGGGTATTCTTCGGAGTTTTACCCGCCCAATGCCGGTCTCTGCTTTGGAACAGTACTCTACTCTTTGGAGTTGTTTTGTGAGGTAGAGATTGTTTAAAAAAGTCAAATTCGTCGCCAGAAAATGGAAATGAAGATGGTCACGATTTGCCCGGGATGCACTCTCCGCTTCTGCGTCCTGGTCAATCAAGTCATGGCTTAATGGCTATGGCTACTTCTCGACGTTGAGCAGAGCAAGAATAATGCGATTCCCCCGAGGGGGCCACCACCCCCGTAATCCTGTGTACAAATTGGCTGGTAATCTCCGGTAATCCATGCCGTAATCACGTAATCCTTGACAAAATTCTGTCATTTTTCAACGTTTTTGAGCCATTTTAAGCGTTGTTGAACCAGTTTTCCAAAATTTCGCGCGAAATCCTTAGTAAATTTCCCGTAATCCCGTAATCTAGTGTACGCCTGAAATGAGAGTGGTGGCCCCCTCGGCTTCCCCTGTGTTCCTTTCCAACATGCTGGCACTGTGTGCGCGTACAAGTCTATCTACCCCGACGCTGTCTCTCTCGCACCCGCGGGGCGCCGCGCTGCAGAGCGAGAGAGAAAGGGAGAGAGACTCTGGTTCGCGCACAATGGGCCAGAAGACCAGCGCATGCAGAACTCAAGACGCGTTTTGGGCTCCAGAGCCGGTGAATAGGACTCGAACCGAACGTGTGACCCCACCAATGGATTCCCTATTCGAAGAGCAATCCATTGGTGGGGTCACACGTTCGATTCGAGTCCCATCCACCGGCTCTGGAGCTCAAAACGCGTCTAGAGGTTCGGCCGCCTGCGCCGGTCTTCTGGCCCACTATGTCGCGCCGCTCTCCTCACCTCTTTATCTGTGCATAGCCGCGCGGTCATCGACGCTAATTGCCGTCCATCCCGTTTATTGGCCTGGACTGCCTGGCTGGCTCCGTCTCTCTCGCACGCATGGAGCAGTGGCGGCCCGCGGGAGTTTGTGAGGTTTCGAGAGTGCAGTCGCACAGTGGGCCAGAAGACCGGCTCAGGCGTTCAAAATTCTCGATGCGTTTTGATCTACAGAGTCGCTAAATGGGACACGAACCTAACGCGCGTGTGACTCTTCAACAATCGATTGCTCTCCGGACGAGGAATCGACAGGTGGGGTCACACGTTCGGTTCGAGTCACGTTTAGCGACTCTGGAGCTCAACCCGTCAGGGTTTTTAACCGCCTCCAGAACGCTAAGGGGCTGTTGAGGCCCAAAAGCGCTGATGATGATGATGATGACGACCGGCCTTCTGGCCCACTGTTAGTCGTCACGCCCAGGCCGATTGGATCTAGAAGGCGTTGGGTCTCTGTCGACCGGGCTGCTCTTATCGGAAGGGCTTGCCACCGTAATCATAAGAGAATTATTCTCTCATGCCGTAATCTAGGCTATCGTAACCCAGGCCACTGACAGCGATGATTCTTTAATGTGGCTTATCTGGCCGTGACATTGCCGAGCGCTGCTGTTGCCTCCTGGTAGAATCTCGCGGAGAAGAGAATTACGGCGGAGAAAACTGGGGAAATTTCCCTCACTCGCGGTAGGTTGACATGGAGAAGGGGAATTTCCCTCTCCCTGGTGCAGTAATTAGTGATGGAGACGGGAAATTTCTCTCACCACAGCAGTATAGTGTGGGATAGGGAAGGAAAATATCCCTCAGCAGAGCAGTACCCGTCTCATCATGATTTAATTGTGACGCAGGAGAGAAAATATTTCCCAAAGGCGCGAGGAACATGTCTCGCAAGCACCATGTCCGCTCCAAAAACATTTGGGAACAACGTGATTGAGTTTGCGTGGAAAATTCCAAAACGGCAGTAGTCTCTGCTCGTTCTTGGGCGAAATGGGGTAATCGATGCATTTAAATTTATAATTGTGTGTAATGGTCGATCAGCGTTCATGAATAGTGTGGAATAGCGACACGTTGCCTTTAAGTTTATGGACTGGACTGTAGTCCAGCACCAAACTCAAATAATGCTCTAGACAAGACTACGCCTTTCTTAAATCACCGATTGTGTGCTGTTTTATTTAGACTTTGCATGGCAGGCGCATTCACGCTAATACATACATATGTACAAAAAAAATTGATGTACTGCAATTTTGAGCATTTTGGATTTATCTTATGAAATAGCCCGCAAAAATTGCGAGATGTAAGTTGGCGTGTTTAAAATTTTAGGAGACTTCGTACGAAAATAAAATAATTTAGCGTGCCTGGCAGCATTTATGTTTATTTAACAGTGCTTGAAATTCTGCGTCGACTTGAGTCTGTCACTGGCGGGCACATTTGCTGTGGTCGAATACGGCGCCTGGCTGTTGGTCGCTATATAAAAAGTGCCACGTGCTCTGCAAAAAAAAAAAAAAAAAAAAAAATTAAAAAAAAATGGAAAATTTAAATAAAAATTTAAACTGGTTTTTATTTTAGTTTTTTGCTTTTCTTGTCTGTTTTTTGCTTCTTGTTTTTTGTTTCTTGTTTTTGTTTTTTGTTGTTTTGAGACCAACTTTTCGCTGATGTCGAAGCCCATGACGGCGGTCTCGTTGCCTTCGCATGCGCCCTTCTTGTAATTAGCCCACGAGTCGCAGGCCGTGGCCACGAAGGCGTCGGGGGACTCGATGGACTCCAGCAGCAGCGAGTAGCCCCTGCAGTGGCTGCACGCCCCTGCAAGCCGTGAGTCAGGTACCAGCAGGTAAGCACAGTGGGCCAGAAGAACAGCGCGGGCGGCCAGAATTCTTGACGCGTTTTGAGCTCCAGAGTCGCTAAACAGGACTCGAACCGAGGGGGTGACCCCACTAATGGATTCCACGTTCGGAGAGCAATCCATTGTTGGGGTCACACGTTCGGCTCGAGTCCCATTTAGCGACCCCGGAGCTCAAAACGCGTGCGGTTGTATTTTGATAATGTCCGATTTTGTAGGGATGCGAGCGGATGTGAAACCTCGAGGATGACGCCCAGGTAACGCTCTTCCGAGTATAGAAAACATCCACCAGGGTGCGTTACCCGAGCGTCATCCTCGAGGTTTCACATCCGGTCGCATATCCCTACAAAATCGGACATTAGTATTTTGCCCGCCTCCACCTATGCCTTCTGTAAGTGTGTACCAAGTGTACCAAGCAAGGGGTCCCCCACTCAAACAATCTGTGTACGCTAGGAGCACAGGTAAAACTAAAGCGTAGTATTACCCTCTGTTTTCAAGCGTAATCAGTTTACGCTTGAAATCAAGCGTAACAGGCTCATCCGCCAAGATTCCCCTATCTAAATGCATAGGGGAATTTCCAGAGTATGCTTCATTTCAAGCGTAACGTCTTCTAGCGTAACTCTATGCTTGACTCAAGCATACAGTTACGCTTTAGTTTTACCAGTGAGGAGACAATCCCACAATCTTGCGTCAAAAACGCCTGTACGTAGGCAAAAAGCGTGACAAAATCATACAGAATCCTAAGCAATCCGACACAATCAAACAATCTGTGTACAGGCAAATTCAGAGTGAGGGACCCCTCGGTACCAAGTGTACCAGTTAGGTTTGAAGTACACTACAAAAATTTCTGTACTTTTGCACGGAAAATGTACGGAAGAATATAGTACGGAAGTACGGACGAAAGTACGGAACGTCCGTGCCTGCTCCATATAAGCTCATGTAAACGGGTACGGAAAAAAGTACAGAAAGTTCCGTACTTGGCAAGTACGGACGGTCCAGGCAAATTGTTGACCACACATGTTCCGTACTTTTTCCGTACTTTTTTCTACCAGTGATACACGCTGCTCACCGATGTCGATGCCGCAGCCCGGCTGCACCCAGGTGCCGTCGTTGGGGTAGAAGTCTGCGTGGCCGATGGCGGCACTGTAGCCGAGGAAGCCCGCGCACGTGTGGATCACGTCCACGAAGCCGGCGTCCGTCTTGTCCAGCCGGCCGGCCACGTTGCTGGTGAACAGTGGGCCGGCCGGGTCCAGGGCTGCAATTTAAAAAAAAAAAAAAAAAAAAAATAATAATAATAATAATAATAATAATAATAATAATACACTGGTAAAACAAAGGCATTAAAATTACGCCCTTTAGGGCATCAATACTCATTTACGCCCTTGCAAGGGCATAATTCATTTTATGCCCTTGGAAAGGGCGTAAATGGTATAGGAATTTCAAGCAAAATTTTAATGCCCATCCCAAAGGCATTAACGATTTATGCCCTTTAAGGGCGTAAATCGTTAACGCCCTTTAAGGGCATAATTTTAATGCCTTTGTTTCACCAGTGTAACAATAATAATAATAATAATAATAATAATAATAATAATAATAATAATAATAATAATAATAATAATAATAATAATAATAATAATAATAATAATAATAATAAAGACTTTGTTGAAAGTGATCAACTCTGGTCAACAGGTTGAATTTGATAGCTGCAAAGGGATTTCGACCGCCTCCTTCACCGGTCTTTTGGCCCACTGTGCGGCCGGGCACTTGTGCGACAACTACCAGTCCTAGACCAGTTATCCCTCACTGTGCGAAAAAAAAAAAAAACAGTGAATTCTGTTAAGATTTTTGCCAGTATTTACCGTAGTTCAGAATACAGGATTTACTGTACTGGGCTACAGGATTTTCTGTACTTTGCACAGGATCTGCTGTGCTAAAGAAATGGTGTAAGGAATATGCTGTACAAGGTACAGTAAATCCTGTAGGCCGGTTACAGTAAATCCTGGCAAACAAATTAACAGGATTCACTGTGTTTTTTTTCCGCGCAGTGATGCACGAATGTCCAGGTTCCGGTCAGCGGCCCTCTGGAGTGTAGCTGCTACGCCGTGGAGATAGGCAGCCCAACTGCCCCGCGTGACGTAATTGCACGCACAAAGTACTTAGAGTACTTAGTGGGCGTGGGTCGCAACGTCCGCGTGACTCAGTCAGAGTCACGCAGACACGTGCGCCGCCGCGCATGACCGAATCGCAACGAGTTTTTCTCGTTCTCACCGGTCTCTGATTTTTTTTTCCGGTTACGTTTCCTCGCACGCCGACCTAAACGTGACTGCGCGGTCGATGAAAAAGTCTCACTTCTCTCAAGTCCCAATTTCCCACGAGGCACCATTGTTGAAAGAGTTGCCAACCTCAGCCCTGCGTCGTCTCGTGCCATTTAGTGGGCTAGAAGACGCGTTTTGAGCTCCAGAGTCGCTAGATAGGACTCGAACCGAACGTGTGACCCCATCAATGGATTCATCGTTCGGGGAGCAATCGATTGGTGGGGTCACACGTTCGGCTCGAGTCCCATTTAGCGACTCTGGAGCTCAAACCGCCTCCACCGGTCGCCTGGCCCACTGTGCGCCGGCACTCACCTGTGATGCGGCCCGTGTCACCGAGCCCCACTGTGCGCCGGCACTCACCTGTGATGCGGCCCGTGTCACCGAGCCCCACGTTGCGCGCCGCGAAGCCCATGATGTGAGCGCCCAGGGAGTGGCCCACGAGGTGCAAGTCGTGCGTGTCCATGCCGCCCGTCCACACCAGCTGGTTCAGCAGCCGGCCCACCAGCGCGCCGACGGACGGCACATCCAGCCGCGAGGCCACGTAGTTGATGGAGTCGGCGCCGGACCAGTCCACCAGGATCACGTTGTAGTCCGACACCTCCAGGAGGGCTGGTGCCGCAAGAAACATCGCATCATTCATAGGACGAAACAAAGTCCTATGGCATTTAGTGTGAAGTACGCATGTGTAGGAGTGTACTTGCAAGTATGCATCTGTAGATGCATACATTAAGTTTGTAGATGCATTCTGAGAACACACCTCAGTTCGTAGGGAGGTGGTTTGGGCCTGCCCACGCTCACAGAAGCAACACCGATGACACTAATAGAACAATCCTATCTGTCTGTGCCGATCCAGGACAATCCTAACTGCCAGGGCAGATCCTAAACAATCCTAACTGCCAGGGCAGATCCGAGACAATCCTAACTGCCAGGGCAGATCCGAGAAAAATCCTAACTGCAGACGTGGCTAAAACTCGCTAAAACTGGTGATGAACTCTCTTCACCACAAATCAGTGAATCGCGATATCCCTGAAATATAATGTGCGCGTTTTTAAACAAGCATGAAACTTTCTAACAAACTCTTCGGCAAGTAGTTTTATGTAGTGTGTGAGCGTCACGGACTTCAAGAAAAGACCGATGTTCACGTCATGTGCAGTTAGGATAGTTCTTTATCGACACTGACAGTTAGGATTGTCTTGGATCCGCACTGACAGTTAGGATTATTCTATTACGACGCGTCGACTAGTTGACAACTGCTCGGCCTACACGCGCTTCCTCTATGTTGACATAAGTGTCTGTCCGTCTGGACTCATTAGCCGTGCTAACAGGACAATGATTGATCTGCGAGGCTCACGATGGAAGAGAGCACTCTTCAGAGGAATTTCTAAATGCGACTGCACTGTAAGAAAAAGTGTGAATACTACGACAAAAGTACAACAGAAACTGAACAATAAAAGTACAACAGTGATTGTAGAAAGTACATCGAGATTTGTACGAACCACAACGAGGCCTGAACTGCACAGCACTCGTCATGCCGGTTCCATTGTACTTGGTACAACAATTGTTGTACTTTGAAAGTACAATAAATGCCCAGTAAAAAATTTGTGCTTCGTGTGACCCCACCAATGGATTGCTGTCCGAACGAGGAATCCATTGGTGGCGTCACACGTTCGGTTCGAGTCCCATTTAGCCACTCTGGGGCTCAAAACGCGTCTAGAGTTTTGGCCGCCTGCGCCGTCTTCTGGCCCACTAAGCGCCGGCGGCGCCTGTCTCCCTGTTCTGGCCCACTGTGCTTCGCGGACTCCTTGCGGTTAGAGTCGGCGATCAGTGTATGGCAAATTCAGTTGGTTCACGTTTCTCTCCCACTATAGGACTCTACTTGCGGTGGGCCAGCCACCGCCAGCCACTCACCGTCCTTGAGCAGAGGGCCGCCGGCGCCCTTCTCCCTGTCCTCCCCCGACAGCCAGCCGTGGGTGATGACCTTGGTGGGCACCAGCGGGTCGAACGGGGAGTCGGCCAGCAGCTCCGGCTGCGTCACGTCCAGAATGTACGGCTTGCCGGTGTTGTGCCTGCAACAGACGGAACCACGTGGTGACGTTGCCACACAAGTATAGTGCGCACAGTGGGCCAGAAGACCGGGCGCAGGCGGCCAAAACGCAAGACGCGTTTTGATCTGCAGAGTCGCTAAATGGGACTGGGACCGGATGTGTGACCCCGCCAAGGGATTCCTCGTACGGAGAGCAATCCATTGATGGGGTCACACGTTCTGGTCGAGTCCCATTCAGCGACTCTGGAGCTCAAAACCCGTCCGGACCGGTCTTCTAGCCCACCGCTATCGATCTTGAACGCCGAATCCGCCTTTTCGGCGGTCCTCCGCTTCTCACCTCGTGAACAGCTGCAACGACACCTCCTTGCTGAGCTTCTGAATGTTGACGTCGGCAGCGCTCAAGTTTGAGGCTGTAGACAATAATGTAAAAAGTCGAGTCAATAGTCGAAACCTGCAGAGGTACATCCAGGGTACAGAGAGGAGGGGAGGCAAAATGAGGCAAAAAGTACCACTTCGCACTTGTAAGTAGGCAACTTTTACGACCTCCTCTGTGACTTGCCTCAACCCTACCCCCTATCTTCTTCCTTCTACCGCGCCTACCACTTCAGACGACACACTTGCACACGCGCGCGCGCGCGCACACACACACACACACACACACACACACACACACGCGCGCGCGCGCGCGCGCGCGCGCCTCCCCCCCTCCCTTTTCCCCCACTCACACGCACTCGTTCGTTGCACGTGGGCGCCGCGCTCCACTCATGCAACTTTTCGCAAACAGCAGCGCTTATGGCTTGTGCGTAACGCCTTCCCTGCCGACAGCATAAAGGCGTGAGGCAGGAGCCGGCCGCGTCACACAGTGGGCCAGACGACTGGTGCAGGCGGCCAAAAACTCTAGACGCGTTTTGAATCGCTAAATGGGAAACCGAACCGAACGTGTGACCCCACCGAAGGACTGCCCTCCGGACGAGGAATCCATTGGAAGGGTCACAAGTTCGGTTCGAGTCCCATTTAGCAACTCCGGCGCTCAAAACCCTTCCGGGAGTCTGACCGCCTCCACCGGTCTTCTGGCGCACTGTGCGTCGGCGGCGGCGCTCAGCGGCCCAGCCTCTAACCACGTCGGCAAACACACTCCGCGGACCCAAATTTAGACGAAACATATTTGCGCCGCGCAAATATCCTGGGTGATGATAGGCCTAAGTGAGCGGTGTCGTTATCGACACCGTTGGCTTGACATTTCCCCTTCCTAGTTGCCTTTGCAAACTTCATTTTAGTGTCTACTAGTCAAGGAGAGCCACGAAAAATTTTCGGTCCAGTAGACCCTTTTGCTCGTCGCCGAGTAAAGAACAAAAGTAATCAAAAAGCCAGGAACCAGTAGCGCGCCACGTAGCGGCCTGTGAACTGCCAAAAGCTGCTCTCTTATTGGTCACAAGCGTAGGTCTCAACGAAGTTCAAAGCAGCGGCCGCTAGGTGGCGCGCTGCTGGTTCCTGATTTCTGATTCCTTTTGCTCTTCACTCGGCGACGAGCGAAAGGGCCTGTTCGGACGACCTTTGTCTCAGGGCTTGTTATTCTATCATGGAATGCCCAATGGTGTGAAATAGTGATCAAGATGATGGCTCGTCATGCACTGTCGCGACACCGCGACCGTGACCCACTTTTCCGACTGTAGTGGACGCAAGGCGCGCAAGGCGGTGCCGCGTCCACGGTGGTCCACTCGTCCACTCACTCCCACTAGCTCACCTGCGTGCGCGCGTCCGGCGGCCAGGGCCAGGAGCAGCCCTGCCACCAGCGGTAGGGAGTAGTGAGCCATGGCGAGCACGCCGCCACTGCTGTCTTTGCTCTACTGACTCGTTCTTGCCGCCTCACACTCTCTCTCGTTGTCTTGGCACTCGACGCCGCGCCCTGACCACAGCGGCGCGGGCGGCCGAAACTCGAGACACGTTTTGAGCTCTGGAGTCGCCTACCAGGACCCGAATCAAACGTGTGACCCCACCAATGGATTCCTCGCTTGGAGAGCAATCCATTTATGGGGTCACACGTTCGGTTCGAGTCTTACTTGGCGACTTTGGAGCTCGAAAGGCGTCTAGGGTTTTGGTCGCCTGCGCCGGTCTTCTGGCCCACTGTGCTGCCGCTGCTGGCAGGTGCAGGTGGGCGGCCCGGCTATCAGTCGCCAATCTGGGCGATGCCACCTTCAAGTCAAGGAGGTATATTCCAGGGCCAGGGGCGGATCCAGAGACCCCCCCCCCCCCGAGGGAGGGGAGGGGGTTGATGCACAGTGGACCAGGAGACCGGCGCAGGCGGTCAAAATCTTGGACGTGTTTTGAGCTCCAGAGTCGCTAAATGGGTTTCCAACCGAACGTGTGACCCCACCAATCGATTGCTCTCCGAACGAGGAATCCATTGGTGGGGTCACACGTTTGGTTCGAGTCCCATGTAGCGACTCTGGAGCTCAGAACGCGTCCCGAGAGCGCCTGGTGTGTAGGCCCCGGGCTGCCCGCAGCACGAGTGTGCGATGGGTCGCCTACACACCGCTTCGCAGGGGCGCATCAGCTGGTCCCCCTTTCCGTCCCCTCCCCTCCCCTCGTCCCCCAATCCCGGTCGACGGATCAATCACAACAAACCCCGGCAAGCGCCCGATCTCGTGATTTCGACTTCGTCATAGAGGCTAGGCATTTCAACTTGATGGTTCAGGGTCAGTGAATCTTGATCCTCCAGCCGTCTTCACCGCAATGACTACACCAGTGGCACTTGTAAGTGTAAACTGTTGAAAAGTTTGGTTATGTGTGGTGTCGGTTGAAAATGTCAAAGTGACATGAGTATGACACCGAGACATTGGTATGACGGTGATGCGATAGCTCTTTCCATGAATCATGGCACTTTAGTCGGCAGAACTATGCTGATGTCCATTTGGTATCTGGATGCGAAAGTTATCACATTTGTTCTCATCAAAGACTTCACTAGCCCAACTCTTAAAAATTGCTGTGTTAAAGTGAACAGGACATATTTCATCTAAAAGCTCTTTCAATACATTCTCAGTAAAATTATGCTTGTTTGATCCAATGTCTAGGGTGTATTGAATTTTCCGTTGACCTGTGTCTGTGTATTATGCAACAGGTGACCGGATCGAACAAAGGCATAGGCTTTGGTATCGTGAAAGGCCTGTGCGAGAAGTTCCCTGGGATTGTTTATCTAACTGCAAGAGATGAGGCTCGTGGTAAAGCTGCTGTTGCAGAACTGAACAAGGTAAAGACTGTGGTCCAATTCAGAGACTCTAAGCGACTTCTAAATCATTGCATTTTTGTACCCAACTTTGTTTTTACTTCTTTTCAGCTTGGTTTAAATCCAGAGTTTCACCAACTTGATGTTACAAATAAAGATAGTATTACCACATTGAAGAATTTTATTAAAGAGAAGCATGGTGGTCTTGATGTTTTGGTAAACAACGCTGGCATTGCTTTTAAGGTGAGTTTCACATGCTGTACACTTTGCAGATTTTTACGTTCTTACTATTCAAAAGTTATGTGTGAAACTTAATTTTCATAAAACTTTTCTCTCCAGAATGCAGCTACAGATCCATTCAGTGTTCAGGCTGAAGTAACATTAGCTACAAATTATTTTGCCTTGCGTGATGTCTGCCAAGAATTATTTCCTCTGCTGCGTCCCCATGCAAGAGTTGTGAATTTGTCCAGTTCTTGTGGTCATCTACTGCGCATTCCTGGAGAAGATATTCGAAAGAAATTTCTCTCTGATCTTACAATTGACGAGCTGTCTAAATTGATGCAAAGCTTTGTACAGTGAGTTTAACTTCTTATATTTCCTGTCAACCATGTTTTATTCCTGCATGTGTAAAAATTACTATGTTCTATTCACTTTCCTAAGGGCTGCGAAGGATGGCAACCATGAATCACTAGGTTGGGGAAACAGCGCTTATGTTGTGTCTAAAGTCGGTGTGAGCAAACTAACATTCATACAGCAGGCTACATTTGATAAACAAGGCCCTGAGGACGTTGTTGTGAACGCGGTCCATCCTGGATACGTTGACACTGATATGACAAGCCACCAAGGACCACTGACAATTGCTGAAGGTACAATAAACTGCTGTCTCATTTCTGATTTTAAATTTTGGCTTTTGTCATTATTGTATTTTATTTGTGTTAATTTTAATTTCAAGGTTCCGCTGCTGCAATTCATCTGTCGCTGCTGCCTCCAAATGTGAAGGAACCCCGGGGAGCGTATGTTTGGCATGATAAGAGGATCCTTGCCTGGGACCAACCTTTACCAGCTCGATATTAGTTCTGATGGTCTTTTGTGAGGTCACAATTTGATATTTCATTTACCTCATTCATACAAAGTTTGATTGTGTGACATGATTTAAAAATCCAGGGTTGAAAAAAGAACAACATTTTGTGGAATAAATGGATGAACAACGTTCAATATTCTTTAAATATTACCTTGGAATAATTATCTCTTCAACTTACACTTGGTATTTTTGCTGTGAGCGATGGGTTGCCTACGCATCGCTTCGTAGGGGCGCAGTAGCTGCTCCCCCTCCCCTTCCCTTTCCTCCGTCCCTCCCTTCATCTTCCCCCCCACCCCCACCCCCACCTCCTCTGTCAACAACAAACACCGGCAAGCGAGGCCAGTGGCCAGTCCCGTGATTACGATTACGCAACAGAAGCTGGACATTTTAACGTCGTTCGTCGGTGCTGGTGAATCCTGGTGAATCTTCATCCTCCAGTCGCCTTCACCGCAATGACAACACCGGTGGCACTCGTGAGTGTTAACTGTTGAAAATTTTGGTTATGTGTGGTGTGTCCAGGGTAGATTGAAAATGTCACAGTGACATTGGTATGACACTGATGTGGCAGCTCTTTCTATAATTCATGGTACTTTGGCCGGCAGAATTATGCTGATTCTGGATGCTAAAGTTATCACATTTGTGTTCGTCAAAGATTCAAAGGCTGCAAGAGCCTCTCTCAAGAAATGCTCTTTAAAATTATGCTTGTTTGATCTAATGTCTAGGGTGTATTGAATTTTCCGTTGACCTGTGTCTATGTATTATGCAACAGGTGACTGGATCGAACAAAGGCATAGGCTTTGGTATCGTGAAAGGCCTGTGCGAGAAGTTCCCTGGGATTGTTTATCTAACTGCAAGAGATGAGGCTCGTGGTAAAGCTGCTGTTGCAGAACTGAACAAGGTAAAGACTGTGGTCCAATTCAGAGACTCTAAGAGACTTCTAAATCATTGCATTTTTGTATCCAACTTTGGTTTTACTTCTTTTCAGCTTGGTTTGAAGCCAGAGTTTCACAAACTTGATGTCACAAATAAAGATAGTGTTGTTGCATTGAAGAATTTCCTCAAAGAGAAGCATGGTGGTCTTGATGTCTTGGTAAACAACGCTGGCATAGCTTTTAAGGTGAGTTTCACATGCAGATATTTGCTACGTTTTAAATCAAAAGTTGCGTCTTGACTCAAATGTTGCAAAATTTTCCTTTCCAGAATGATGCCACGGATCCATTTAGTGTTCAGGCTGAAGTAACATTAGCAACAAATTATTTTGCCTTGCGTGATGTCTGCCAAGAGCTATTTCCCTTGCTGCGTCCCCACGCAAGAGTTGTGAACTTGTCGAGTTCTGCTGGTCATCTACTGCGCATTCCCGGGGAAGATATTCGAAAGAAACTTTTGAATACTGACCTTACAATTGACGAGCTGTCTAAATTGATGCAAAGCTTTGTACAGTGAGTTTAACTTCTTATATTTCCTGTCAACCATGTTTTATTCCTGCATGTGTTAAAATTACTATGTTCTATTCACTTTTCAAAAGGGCCGCAAAAGACGGAAACCATGAATCACTGGGCTGGGGAAACAGTGCTTATGTTGTGTCTAAAGTCGGTGTGAGCAAACTGTCGTTCATACAGCACGCTACATTTGATAAACAAGGCCCTGAGGACGTTGTTGTGAACGCTGTCCACCCTGGATATGTTGACACTGATATGACAAGTCACAAAGGACCACTGACAATTGCTGAAGGTATGACAAACTGCCGTCCCATTTCTGATTTCACACTTTTGCTGCTGTAGTGGTTTGGGAAGACAGACGCGTGTTGCCCACATGGTGGGCAACATAGCAGCAAACATGTTAAAATTTTGTCAATTCATTGACAACCAACTTGATTGTCTATGGTCTTTTGGGTCTTGATTGTATTTAATTTGTGTTGATTTTACTTTCAAGGTTCTGCTGCTGCAATTTATTTGTCGCTGCTGCCTCCAAATGTGAAGGAACCCCGGGGAGCGTATGTTTGGCATGATAAGAGGATTCTTGCCTGGGACCAACCTTTACCAGCCCAATATTAGTTCCGACGGTCTTGTGTGAGTTTCAATTTTTCATGCCATATACCTCATTCAGACTGGGTTTGTATATGTGACTTGATTTGAAAATCCAAGGTTGAATAAAAACAACATTTTATGGAATAAATGGATGCACAACATTCAATATTCTTTAATAATACCTTGGAAAAAATTCTCTCTTATACTTACACTTTTTATTTTTGCTAATAATGCTATCAAAATATATTTCAAAATAGTTGAGCAAGAGATCCCATGAGGAGTTATTTCAGCCATGGGATGTCACAAGCATGCATTAAATGTGCTTTCATCATTTTTACAGTTATAAATCATTTAAAAACAAAAACTCAAAGACACATTCAGATAACACGTCGTTCAACACAAAAATGTTCATCTTACAAAAATTATGAAGTGACCTAAGGTTCTAAAATAGGTAGATTGCTAAAAAATCCACCTCTTGCAATCTTCCAAAATGTATCACAGTTCTTCACTTTAGATGTATGGCTATAACTGCTCAAAAACATGAAGCAAAAACATTACACTCTATTAGTAAACTTATCCATGGCAGAAAATAATTATTTTCCTTGTGAAATTTTCTTAAAAGCACTAATGGTTCTTTGTGGTTCTTTACAAACAGTTCTAGTCTAATCTAATAGTCTATCACATAAGGTATGATTATGAGAGAATGTGGCAAATAAGCTATCACATTCACACATCACTAACAGCATTCAGAGAAAACAAAAGTAAATAACTAGTAGTAGGTATAAGAAAGAAACAAAGAGGGTATGTGGCATGCTCTAGTATATAATGACAACCAACAAACACCTTGGCAAATTCATCCCAAAACAGTTGGTCACAGTTCAAACATGAATGATGCTTGTGAAAATTTACAATCAGTTTTCATCATTATCCAAAATTAAGAGAGACTGAACACCTATTTGAACACGATACAAATAAGAAACTAAAGTATGAAATCCATGAAATTGTCCTCATGGCATTGCATCACTTTCTCCATGTTTCAAATCACTGCACGAATCAACATCATAGAGCATCAATTCAATGCTTCAATAAATAAATTTAACTTGCAGAGCTCACATTAAAAATCAGATGAGCTTGCTTAAATAAAACTCTACAATACCTTAAGATCAGACAAAAAAAAAAAAAAAAAAGCCACCATTCTTTTGCTTTTCCCTACCCTGCTTCACAGATTTTTGTCATGGAAAAATGGCTTAAATCAGTCTGTTTCACATATCTCTCTTCACCAGTTGGTCATCGCAAATTAATGTTTAAGTGTGTCTTAACCATTCTGGTTATAAAGGTGACAGCCGGGATTGGCTTTGTGGTTGACAAACGAATTCGAAGCACTACATAGGACAGTAGGCGGAAAAGCAAGAATGAGGACACAAGAGCCACAACATCCACCCAGTAAACGCAGTGCTCCATCCCCATCTGAAACAGTTGATGAAAATACAATGTGTGAGTTGATGGTGACAGACTCAGCGGTGAACACGATTTCAAGATAATCTCACCTCTCTGAGTAGTTGCCGAGGATCCTGAAGCTGACAATATACTTCTGTGTCTGGACAAATAAGAGGTGCTCTGTTGTCACCATAAATGGACACAACGATACCCTCTAAACCATATCTGAGGTATGACAACGACATTGCCAAGCGGTAGTGTAAAGGAATTGCGTTTTCATCTGAACCATTACCCATTCCGTAGACAGCAAGAAGCATGAATGGGACAGAGAAGGCTGGCCCCACAAACATGCTGTTCTGTAAAAATAATAAAACAAAAATATTAGCTTAATAAGAAGTACACTATCAAAAAATTGTATTTACAGGATTGTAACTTACAACAATATTTAGGGCAGAACCGATGATTAGTCCGAAGCTCTCAGATACAATGGAGATAAGAAGGCAAATGACGCAGAACTTGATACAGCGCATCGGTTCAAGAGGCTGGTCTGTGATGGGGTAGACCAGTGCTATATACAAGAGTCCCAGAATGAGCTGAAAGACAAAAATGTTGATATAGTAGTGGACAATGTAGATAAATAATGAAATGTCTGAACCGACTGTTGATCAGTTTAATGCTTTACCTGTGTGGGTAGTCTTGCAACTGTCATGGCGCAAAAGTAGGCATTCAGGCTGTACCATCTATTAAAATATTCCCGCTTGAGAAGTTGAACCTCTCCAGGAACTGAAAACATAATCAGGTTTTGAGTCCATGATACAATTCGAATTTGTCACTAAGAAATCAATGAGCAAAAAATACTCTGTGGTAGTTTGAAAAGCAAGTTAATTGGAGATACTGATAAGGTGTAAAGTATTCTTACATCGTAACAGAACTGGCAGCATGGGGATGTACATGAATACAATAATGCATGTAAAGCAAAATCCAAAGTTAAAAATGGTTTTTGATCCATCATTTCCCATTTGGTAGAACAGCATTCCACATATTAGCGCCACAAAGAAGTGCATTG
>CM060101.1:15023077-15214689 GCA_030522485.1 Stenchaetothrips biformis | reverse complement strand
TTTTTCGTTACCGCCCTGCACGGCGTAGGCGCCAGTCAGGCGGGACACGCGACCGGCGCCGGCCGGCCGCTCCCCAGCGAGGAGCGGAGGAGTGCCATTAAACTTCGCAAATTCGGAGCTCAACAAAACAAAGCAGGAGTCTCGGCGGCGGATTTAGCGGCGCGGCCTTGGCCCCTCGCCATGGTCGTTGCATTGATCCCCGAAGGAGGAAGCGGCGGCGACGTTTAGCGGGCCGCCGGCCGGCCGCACGGTGGGCCAAGAAGACCGGCGCCGGCGGCTAAGACTCCAGACGCGTCTTTGAGCTCCGGAGTCGCTGGTAAATGGGACTCGAGCCGCATGTGTGACCCCCACAATGGATTGGCTCTCGCACGAGGGAATCCCATTGGTGGGGTCACGGGTTCGGTTCGAGTCCTGTTTAGCGGATCTGGAGCTCGGGACGCGTCTGGCGATTCAGCCGCCTGCACCGGTCCTGTCTGTGTCCACCGTGCAGGCTGGCTTGGCTGGGGCCGCTTTGGCAGTGGCGAACACTGCCCATGCCTCTGCCCGGTCAACGACCGGTTCGCCCCGTGCACATCAAAGGAATGCGCCGGGGAAAATTCCGTCTCTGGATCACGTGTGTGGGGAGCACACGCGCGTACGTACACACACACCCACAAACGTACACGTGTGGAACACACAAAATAACCACTCACACTCGGTCTCTTCTCTCTCTCTCTCTGTTCTCTCTCTCCTCTCTCTCTCTCTCTCTGTGTCTCTCTCTCTCACTGTCTCTCTCTCTCCTCTCTCTCTTCCTCTCTCTCTCTCTCCTCTCTCTCCCCTCTCTCATTCTCTACTCTCTCTCTCTCTACTCCCACACCACACACACACACAATTTCTGCGGCCTGGAAGGTGCCCTTTATACTACATCGCGTGCCTGGAAACAGTCGCGCTGATGGTTTTTTTTCTTCTGACCACTGGTTTTTTGCTTTTTATTATTCTTGTTTAGCTACGCCCCGGCGATGTGGCACTTATCAAGACTTGCCACGTGGAATATACAACCAACAATCGCAGAAGGGCACATGGGTGATCCATGTCTCTGGCAAACACAGCGCAGATCATGGTCCCGTGGAAAAGTTCCTTACCACACGAAGCAACGAGGAATCCCATTAGTGGAGTCACACGTTCCGGTTTCGAGTCCTGTTTAGCGACTCTGGAGCTCAAAGCGCGTCTAAGGTTTGGCCGCCAGCGCGGTCCTCTCGCCCACTGTGCGGGCGGTGGGGGTGCTTGATGCGAGTCGCGTCGGCGGCCCCCCGCGAATGGCGACAGTCCCGTGCGTGCCGGGCCACTGTGCGGCGCGCGCATGCGCGAGCACTGCGCAGTGCCAGCCTGGAACCCACTTGTTGGACGGTTGTGTGAGTATCCGCGGCCAAAAAAAATAGGAGCACCGATACGGCTTTTTTTTTTTAATTTTTTTCCAGCGGGCTGTCCCACTCGGCGGCATTGCAAGGCATTGCGGCGACATCAGCAGGCGCGCCTGCAAATTCGAAACGCCTTGGGGCCGCGCAGGCGCGTCAAGCGGAGACTTCAGCGAGCAGGCCACCGTGGCCCAGGCAATAAGACCGGCGCAGGCGGCCAAACCGTGAGACGCGATTTGAGCTCCCGCAGTCGCTAAACAGGACTCCAACCGAGCGTGCGACAGACCCCACTAATGGATTCCTCGTTGGGAAAGCAAATTCAATGGTGGGGTCACATATTCGGGATTTTCGAGGTTCCATGGTGGGCGACTCTGGGGCTCAACAACGCGTCCGGACATTTTGACCACCCTCCATCGGTCCACTGTGCTAGGGTCAGCCAACATGACGTGGGAAAAAAATTATATAAAATTGGCCGCCCCTTCCCGCGCGGGGGATAGTACCAAATCGACAATAGCGTGACTGGGGCCCGGTTCGGCCCGCTGGAAACTAGTCATCACCTGCCAGCGTGACCTTTCACATTCACCCACCGGTGAATGTGAATGTGCATGGTCGTTTTGCTTTCAACAGAGGAGAGTAGGCCAGACGGGCCGAGAAGTTGCGGCGGGACCTGGTAACGCGGTAGGCAAGCGGCAGCCACGCGCCTCTTTCGGATAGTCGCTCTGCCTGACAAACAGAAATCCGCCCCCCCCCCCCGCAGACCCCTAGGCGTCTGAAAGGCGAGCAAAAAAGCAACACTCTGCCCACCCGGCCATAAAAGCAGAACCTCTCAACACTCTGCCCTGTACGTTACCTGGCACAAAAGTGCTTCCCCCAAATCGCTGCCCCTTTCAGCTGGCTCTGGATCCGGCTCCGCTCGCTCGAAGTCTGGTCGCGAAACAAGGCACTTCTAGGCATGGAAGGATTTGGCCAATTCCGTCGACTCCAAACCTGTTCTGCGGTCATTCCCTCAGGAAACCCTGAACCCCGCACACGCACAGTGTGCGATGCTCCAGCACCACGCACCTTGAAACTCACTCAAAACTTCTTACGGAGAAATTTTCCGTAATATCTCGTTCTTCTTTGTATCGTACAAATGTTAATTTAAAAAAATTGCTGGTGTGTAGAATTAATTTAAATTTTGTTTGTATGTATGGCGCTTTCGCAGAATTCATAACTCAATATTATATAAATCGTGCATAACTATGTACAAAAAAGTGCATAAGGATTTAGTGTGTTGAAAGTAGAACAAAAACTGACTAAAAAAATTTGCCAGAATTGGTTGCAATTTTGTTTGTGGTCTTTTCTTGCAGGGCATTTAGAGTGTAGTCTCGTTCTGAAACGCGCCCTCATCGCATCTGCTTCGCTCCCGCCGCGCTTCGCGAACGGCTGGCTGATTCTGCACAGAGTTTGGCCGGGCGCTCTGTCTCCCTCGCACCCCCACGGGACGCCATGTGAGTGCGAGAGAGACAGTGCGAGCGCGCAGCTGTGACCGATAACCCCGACTGGGGCGGAACTCGCGCGGGGAGTGGGACGGATACGGGGAACGGTCACTGACACCGCGCGCACTGCATTTGTCAAGCTTGATTGTTCAGTTCAGGACGTTCAGAACACCAAAGCTGGAACACAGGAGCCCAAACACGCACGGGTGCTCGGCGAGCAATCTGGCCACTGCACTGTAAACAGACGTTGGGAAATGATGACTGTAATCGTCACGGATAGCGTTGTAAAATGACAAAATTTCTTGTAAATTACAGGTTAAATCGTAATTTTACAAGTGTTTTTTTCATTATCTAGCAAAACAGACAGGTGTCTTCACTGTTTTTTTTCGTAAACTTACGAAGATAGTCGTAAATTTACAACGATACTTGTAAATTTACAGCAATACTCGTGAATTGATGACGATACTCGTACATTTACGAACAAAGTGCAGTTAATTTTGCAACACAAACTGATCTTAAAAAAATTTAACAGGATTAATCGTTATTTTACACGAAAAAAATGTAAAATTCACAACAAAACTCGTCAAAATTGCAACTTTTCAAAGTATGTTTTTCTACTTCTTTTGCATGAGACAAGCTGAACAAGTAGAAAATAAAAGATCTCAAAAAATTTCAAAAACATTCTTGGTTAGTTTACAACCACGTTGTGTTGCAAAATTAACAGGACTTTTTTTTTCGTAAAAGTACAACTTTATCAGGAACAGTGATGGGCAACCTCTCGCCATAGCTGTTGTTGCGAGGTGGTTTCTAGTTGGCAGGTCACCGACCCCGCACAGTGGGCCGGAAGACCGGCGCAGGTGGCCAACACTCGAGACGCGTTTTGACCTCCAGAGTCGCTAAATGGGACTCGGGTCGGGCCGATCGTTGACTCCACCAATGGATTCCTTGTTCGGAGAGCAATCCATTGATGGGGTCACACGTTCGGTTCGAGTCCCAGTTAGCGACTCTGGAGCTCAAACGAGCTCAAAGCACGTCCCGCGATTTTGACCAACTCCACCGGCCCCCTGGCCCCCCGTTGTTTGGCCCTTACTCTTGCCTACTTTTCTAGCTACTCTGCTGACGGAAATGCTCGCCTGAACTGAGTCACCTGGTGTCTTCTTTTACTTTTCTCGGAGGAACGTCTATTATTTTTTGTACCGGAACACGACTCCAAAATACGCGAGCGGAACTTCCGACTTCGACACGTGGCGCGGTCGGTCGGTCAACAACCAACTTTACACTGTCATTCAACGACTATGACGTCATATGCGTTCGAATGTGAATTTTGTCACGTTCGTTTGAATACGATGTTGCATTCGTTTGAACCTGACACTTGACACGGCCGTTATATAAGGGTGTCACATTCGTTTGAACGTGCGTCAACATTCAAACGAATGTGACGTCATATTCAAACGAACGTCACAAAATTCACATTCCAACGAATATGACGTCACATTCGTTGAATAACAGTGTATAATTTTATTGGCGAGCGATAGCGAGCTTACTTTAGTAGTTTTTTTGTACTTCTATTTAGGAAGACGAAGCCTCTCTGGATTCGGTAATGAGGAGTCTGAGCTACGCAACGAGACAGGACTACGCCCTAAAAGAAAAATTGAGCAAAAGCAGCTGGAACGGGTTTTGAGCAGGACGGTGGACTTGCCACCGCCCACAGTGGGCCAGAAGACCGTGCAGGCGGCGAAAACTGTCGACGGGTTTGAGCTCCAGAGTCGCTACATGGGACTCGAACCGAACGTGTGACCCCACCAATGGATTCCTCGTTTGGAGAGCAATCCATTGGCGGGGTCACACGCTCGGTTCGAGTCCATCTTAGCGACTCTTGAGCTCAAAACGCGTCGAGAGTTTTGGCCGCTTGCGCGGTCTTCTGGTCCACTGTGCCGCGGCGCGCAGATGTGCAAAAAAAGGTTTACAGACCCGCATAACTGGTGTGCCGGGTCGGAACCTAAAACGATTCGCCGGATTGAAGCTCTAATGCTGGAGCAAGGGGCGCTGACCCCTCTAGTACTTCGTACACAGCCCCATAATACAAAAATAATACCTATAATACTATAATCTATAATACCATAAAAAGCCGCATGTGTAGTGCAAAATTAGCTTGAAAATGACAGATTTTTGTAAAATTGTAGCTTACGGAACTCAAGCGACTTCTGAATGGAAAGTAAGAGTAACAGAGTAGTGCTAAAACAAACGACCGGGTTTTGAGGCCTTTAAAGCATGAGTGGTTGTTTTGGGGGCTGAGAGCGCGAGCCGTAATCATAGTTTCCCATTATATTCTGCTTCTTCTACTTGTTTTTAACTCACTTGCAAACTCAAGAAATTTTTTGGACAGAAAACTACGAAAAATTACACAATTATCTAAATATATTACCCGAAATAATAGCTTTAATACTCTATAATACTTATAATATATAATACTTCGTTAACGGTTCAGGAGAGTCAGCCCTCCTTGGATGGGAGCGTAGCTGGAGTGATAGGCAATACACAGTAAAAAATAAGTAGTATTTTTTTTTTCCAAGTGACCGAAACTGCTGATTATGAAACGCTAAAAAACATGGCCAGTTGTAAAAAATTGCGAGTATTCGCAATGAAACAGACCTAATCTTCAAACAAAAACAAAATAAATTACTCTATAGTTCAATGAGTGACATGCTGTAAAGAATTACAACTCTTAAACGAATGCAACGTGCCTTTATGTGAGAACTAATCCGGCCCCTCAAGGTGACTCCAACCGCGGATCTTGCGCACCCAAACCAGCCGCAGAGGTCGTTCAGAACACACACGTGATCTTTCATTACAGAAATAGAAGGAAATCACATTATAATGTCTGCTGCCCAGTGCGGCGCCTGACGCTCCGACGCACAGTGGGTCAGAAGACCGTTGAGGCGGCCAAAATCCCGGACGCGTTTTGAGCTCCAGAGTCGCTAAATGGGACTCTAATCGAACGTGTAACCCCACCAATGAATTGCTCTCCGCATGAGGAATCCATTGGTGGGGTCACACGTTCGATTAGAGTCCCATCTAGCGACCCTGGAGCTCAAAACGCGTCTAGAATTTTGGCCGCCTCAACGGTCTTCTGACCCACTGTGCGACATCGGCAGACGCCCCATTCCATTCCTTCCACATAACGTCGGAATCACGCCCAATAATCTAATCTTGCGAACCGAGCACGGTCTTTCGAGTTGCGCGTGGACCAGACGATAACGCTCCAAAAGAGGAAAGGGAAAAAGGGAACCAAAAAAAAAAAAGGAGGTCTGTCACCGCATTTTTAAGACACGCGTTCGGATAAGGAAATAGGGTCGACGCGGCCTTGTGCTATGGCGATCGAATCGATGGGCGAAATATTTTTGTCGTTAACAAAGCGTTGCATAATATGACCCTCGTCGCCAGATTGAGACTATCCCGAAGATAGAGGGGAAAAGTAGTGCTGGCGCACGTTTAAAAGTCATACGGCTTCTCCAGGAGGTATAGTTGCTGGGCCGCGAACATGAAGCAGCTGCTTTGATGGCGTGCTATCTATCACACAGTGGGCCAGGTGACCGTAGTGGAGGCGGTCAAAATCCCGGACGTCTTTTGACATCCAGGGTCGCTAAATCGGACTCGAACCGAACGTTTGACCCCGCCAATGGATTGCTCTCCGAACGAGGAATCCATTGGTGGGGTCACACGTTCGCTTCGAGTCTTGTGTAGCGACTCCGGAGCTCAGAACGCGTCTAGAGTTTCGGCCGCCCTCACACCGGTCTTCTGGCTCACTGTGCAGTTACTGCGACAGACAAACGGCTAGGCTGATGGCGTGCCGCTGTTCCCATCGCATATTTGTGGCCATGCTCTTTGCAAAACTGGGAGGGAAACTTCCACGGCCGGCCCACCCGGCCTCTGCCATAGTGTGTTTGCCTGAGGGCAATGCGCTACGAAGAATGGCCTCGCACTCGCTCGCACTGGTCGATGCCGCCTCGCCTACGGCTGCCTACGCAACAATGAAATGTCCCCCTTGGATTGGCTACACGCAGGCGCGGAATACAGGGGGGGGAAGGGGTTTTTGCCCCCCCCCATTGCACCTAGACAGCCGCCCTGAAAGGTAGGCAAAAAATCCTACTTTTCCCCTGTAAGTAGGCAAAAAGTGCTGCTGCTCCCCCCCCCCCAAAGGCCGCCTCTGGATCCGCCACTGGCCACAACGCATTCATCCTGACTCATTGTCATTCTGACGGCTGCCGAGCTCTCTCATACTTCAATAGACATTTTATTAATATTCATTGACGTTTGTGCACATTAATAGGAGGATTACGTTAAGAAGCTTAACATATTCGGCACGACGTAAATTGATAATGTTACTAGAACGAATAAAAACGGTAATAATCTCATTCATGTCATTCATGTGCACAAACGTCAATACTTTATTAAAGAAAAACTCAGAAAGAGTCTGAGAGTGAGCGATTCGGAAGATCGGTTTCGCGCTGTCTCTCTCGCACACTTATGGCCTCCAACAGATTGTGACTAGCCTTATTTCGAGCACCACTTGACGTTACTTTGGGCAAAGCTTTCAGCTTTTCGTGGTACAAAGTTGTCGACATGATCTTGATATGGCGGGACGCTGGAAAGGAATTTCTTCTTTTTATGTCCACCGAGTCAGCAGAGCTATAATCCCGCGGCGAATACAGCTTTAAGTCGCTCTCTCTCTCTCTCAAACACACACACACACAATCATGAAAAGGTGGTCTTGGACAGGTGTGAGAGAGACAGAGCGATGATTAGATGAGCGAAATTGGTTCACGCAGGCGTCGCGCCAGGTCATTCCCTCCGTGAGATGACCGTGCCGCACAGTGGGCCAGAAGACCAGCGCGGACGGCAAAAACTACAGACGCGTTTTGAGCTCCAGAGTCGCTGAATGGTACTCGAACCGAACGTGTGACCCCACCAATGGATTCCGCGCTCGGTAGAGCAATCAATTGGTGGGGTTAGGTTCGAGTCAAATTTTGGCCACGCCGTATGACAGGGGCGACGTGACCGACGTGACTTGCCACGACACACAGCACACAACGGGCCAGAAGACCCGCGCAAGTAGCCAAAACTCCAGAAGTGGGACTCGAACCGAACGTGTGACCACCGGATTACTGTGACCCGGTGTGTGACCCCACCAATGGACTGATTCCTCGTTCGGAGAGCGATCCGTTGGTGGGGTCTCACTCACACGCCTTGCGCCGGTCTTCTGGCCCACTGCGTGTCGTGGCGCGCAGCCAATCTCGTCGCCATGGCGACCGCAGCCAGTTCCGGCCGCATTGTGTGCACAGGCGCCGCCGGAAGGAGGCAGGCAGTCAAACGGCGCCGCCGACTGCGCCTCGCGCCGTATGACAGGGACCCTTACTGGGTCAAGGTTCCATTGGGTGCTGCTGGCGTGCGCTCGGCTCCCCCGCGGCTCCCCTCTCCCTCTCCTGCCCTCTCCCTCCCTTCCTCCCCCCGCCCGCCCAGCGGCGCGTACCGGAGTAGGAGACTCGAGTGGAAACGCATGGTCACGGTACCCCGCGCGGTAACCGCGGCAGTGTCACTCTCACCTGATGGCTCAGTTTCCACGACGGAACCGTTTCCTACGTTGCAAGAGAGATTGAGAGCGAGAGCGAGAGAGAGAGAGAGAGAGAGAGAGAGAGAGAGAGAGAGAGAGAGAGAGAGAGAGAGAGAGAGAGAGAGAGAGAGAGAACGCGTTTACGTTCACTAGATGCTAATGCAATTACTCCGTAAAAATGTTTTTACAGTAGTGGGTACTGTATACACCAGTAGTCCGGTAAGAAACAGAAATGCTCGTTGCGCATAGTCGTGACGAGTCTAATCGAGTAATCGAATGTCAGCCCTGCACTGACCAGTCTAATCGAGTAATTGAAATGTCGGGCGGCCGTGACCAAACTTTGCATTCGAATAAGTGGCTCCTCGTAACGCTGACCGACCGCCGGCACATACCACCACCGGCAGCAAGCGAATTCCAAGCACTGCTCTCGTCGTTCTGTCTCTCTCGCTCCCTCACGGATGGCCCCGAGAGTGGGGGAGGAGAGGGAGAGAGAGAGAGAGAGAGAGAGAGAGAGAGAGAGAGAGAGAGAGAGGAGAGAGAGAGAGGAGAGAGAGAGAGAGAGACGAAAGCAGTGCTCGGAATCAGCCTAGCAGCAGCAGGAGCATTCGTTGGTCATTGTGGGGCTAATCGCGTTTCTAGCGAACGCAATTATTTCGTGATCCACTCGTGGTCGTGGTTACAGTCCACTGTAAAATGACTTAATTAGGACGTTTGCGCGACTATTCGCCCGCCCACACCACACGTGGTTCACCCTGTAAATATGCAAGGCGCGGGCTGCACAGTGGGCCAGGCGGCCCAAACTCTAGACGCGTTTTGAGCTTCAGAGTCGCTGTATGGGTCTCGAATCGAACGTGTGACCCCACCGATGGATTGCTCTCCGAACACGGAATCCATTGGTGCGGCCGTTTAGCGCCTTTGACGCTCAAAACGCGTCAAAAGTTTTGGCCGCCTGCGGCCTGTCTCCTGACCCACTGTTGGCTGTGCCGCCTACACTCTGAAAAGGCTGAGAGGCAGTGGTGAAGAACGACGACGACAGCAACAACAACGACGTGCCTGCGACTTTCCTTCTGGGGAATGAAATCTAAAGCAGTCCACGATGAGGATGCCGCGCGCAGTGGGTCGGGCGAGCGGACGGACAGACTCCGATGCCTCTGCAGACAGACAGACAGACAGACTTGCGGACGGACGCATGACCGGGACTGACCTGCCTGGAGAACCAAGGCCGATAGTGCATCGGCACGAATAGGTGTGCGATTTCTGATCGATATTGTAAGTATGATGCACTTCCTGAACCGACGGACGGACGGATGGACGGACAGACAGACAGACAGACAGACGGACGGACGGACGAACGAACCAGCAGTGCACGGACTGGCTTTCCGCGGGTCTCTTACGTCATTGGCGACTGGCCATGGAGACAGCAAAACAAAGACTTTTCACAAAAATCTCAAAAAGTGGATCGAGACTGGTTAGGGAACCAATGTTTTCGGTCATAGTGTTTTTATGTTCTTTTCATTTTTTTTTAATTTTTTTGGTGTGATTGAGGCGGGAATCGAAGCCGGGCGTGGGGCGTAAGGGAGTGTCGTCCAGCCTGATCAGACCCGACCCGCGCGTTACGTCACGTGGTCGGTTGCAACAACAGTGGCGGGGCGGAGCAGAGGTCGCTAGCGCCTGTCGAGCAAAGGGTAGGCAGCACCGCCACGCTGGTGACGTCCTGACGGCCGGCCGAGGGGGAAACGACTGAGAGATTTTGTGTACATCGGATAGGGATTACCCTGGATAACCCACGGATTACCTCCGGATAACATCGAAAAATTTCCCGGATTACCTCAGATTACCCCGGATTACCTCAGAATTCCCCCGGATTACCTCAGAAGGATTACTTCGAAATTTCTGGTTATCCGGATTACGGATTACCAATTTGCTGTACACCGGATAACCGATGTCGTTTCCCCCTGTCGGCCGGCCCACCCCGGACTTGACAAGCGGCGGCGCACAGTGGGCCAGCAGACCGGCGGCGCACCCGGCCAAAACTACAGACGCGTTTTTAGCTCCAGAGTCGCTAAAACGGGACCCCACCACCATCCATTAGACGGGTCACAAAGTTCGGTTCGAGTCCCATTTAGCGACTCCGGGGCTCGAAACACGTCCCGCGCATTTTGACCGCCGCGTCCGCTGGTCTTCTGGCCCACTGGGCGCGCCCTGGTTGACGCCAATTTTCTTCCTTTTCCTCCGGCGACTCTCACCTTGACCCTGAGCGGGTCCTGACCGGGCGCGCTCGGCCCATCGGGGCGTTTGTCGCGCTGCTGGGAGGCTGCGAGGAGGAGGGGGGGGCTCGTTTAAAAAACAACAAAAAACAACAATAATATGGTAATCATCGGCCTGAACAATGGCGTGCATTACCATAGGAAGGACATGTGCGTGGCCTCTCTCTGAGAAACGCGACGAAAAAAAAAGTAAGCCGTACGTTCAAGGACAATATTGAAAGCAGACGTTACAAATTTTACCGACGGCGTTGCTTCCGCATCA
This sequence comes from Stenchaetothrips biformis, assembly GCA_030522485.1. Taxonomy (NCBI): domain Eukaryota; kingdom Metazoa; phylum Arthropoda; class Insecta; order Thysanoptera; family Thripidae; genus Stenchaetothrips; species Stenchaetothrips biformis. Next base: position 15,203,677 of record CM060101.1, on the reverse strand, counting down.
TTTCTGGTTCGTTCGGGTTTTAAATATGCATGGGTGTTGGTAATCATATGGCTTTGGGACAAAGTAACGAAGAATCAAGCGAAGAATACATATTCGTGACGCGCGGAACCAGTTCTGGTAGCAGGAACGAGATTAGGTGGGTTAGGTTGGGTTAGGTTCACCTAACCTAACCTCCCAAATGTTTTAACGAAGTATTTTGAGCATATCTCATGTAGCTTGCAAAGGAAATACTTTCGCGATTCACGACGTAATTCTTTGTAAAACAAAGAAAGAAATTTTTTGCACCCTACAATTGCTCAAATACTCTGTAACGTTTCTACAGAGTAGCGACCAGAAAAGATCCACTACTGGTCCACTGTGTGCGAGCCTATTTGGCTGCCTGGCCCGGTCGTGACTTCAAGATTAAATATTGATGGATTTAGTGATTTATTTCAATTTAAAGAATGAGCCGCCCCGGCCTGCTCGTGTCCTCTTCATAAAACATTAATAGATTTAGCGATTTATTTTAATTTGATATATGAGCTCCCGGTAAAATGATTTGCGTCTTCCTCTTGGTCTTCCTCTTTCTCCGCCATGAAGACACTATTTTTGGCACATTGTCGTTACTCTCCCTCGACTCGGTGGCACAGTGACTCATCACGGCGAAAAAAAAACAGTGTCGTCGAATTAACCCGTTGATGCCTTTGGAAGCGAGTCCTAGCCGTTCCGGGAAGCGCCGTCTGTCAGTCAGTCAGTCTGTCTGTCTGTCTGTCTGTCTGTCTGTCTGTCTGTCTGTCTGTCGTCTGCACAGCCCGAGGTGTCATCACTCCTTCACTGAGTGCCTCTCCAACTTCTTCTTTCGAATCCTGCACCTTTCAGGAGACTTCCAGAAAAGTCAGCAAATCACAAGTGTCATCGCTTTGACTTATTGCCAAAGTTCGTCCGAAACACTTTCCAGCCTGTCACACGCGTCATAAGCAGGAGGAAACTAGCTGGCATTGTTTGTCGGCCCGTCTTAAATTTAGACGCCATTGGCTCTTTGAACTCGTCACACTGCTATGGAAGCTTACCGGGCTGTTTGGATCTCAGGTGGGAAACACATAAAAAGCGTGCTCGGTTTACAACTCCTGATAGAACACTAAAGCAATTAACGACCGCAATTATGCTACACACTACGTCTCTATACGCAAACAAGCCGACGGCACATCAATATTTTCCCCAGTATGCTTGGTGCTACACTAGAAAATTGTTGCGCGCAAATTAACTTGAGCACATTTTTTTACATCGTAAATGGGGACACGGGACTCGGAGCAAAGCGTCTCGTAACAGGGAAGCCCCAAAACGATTTTGTCAAAAATACCAGTTTCTAGACCCCCGCCTGACGCCCAAAAAGAAACCGCGTCTGGCCCAGGAAGTGCGTAAACCAGAAACACAAACCTTTTTATAAAAGGTTTTTTTTCCCCTCATTTTTTTTTCAGTGTCTACACGGCAAGATGCCTGCTGCTTCACCTCAAGTACGCCTTCTCTGTGTATACCGAAATGATAGTCGTCGCATGATTTCCTGCTAGCGTCGTCGTCGGTTTCGTCTTGGGATTGAAAACCGCGGGAAGCAGGGAAGTCGAAGACGGCAGCTCCCAGCCTCGCTCGCTCTGTCTCTCTCGCTCTCATGGACGGGTGCGCGGCCGTTTGATAACAGCATAGTCAAGCATGGCGCGGCACAGTGGGCCGGAAGACCGGCGCAAGCGGCTGAAACTCTAGACGTTTTGAGCTCCATAGTCGCTAAATGGGACTCGAACCGAACCAGTGACCCCAGCCGAGGGGTCGACAACTGCCTCAAGCCGTGCACGAGGTAGTATACATTACCAGTAATATGTAATATAGGGTAATATAAGGTAATATACGAAAATAAAATACCGGTAATGTACGATAAAATAAGTTAAAAACGTGACGAAGTATCCTTTATAAAGGCTTAAATCTTAGCTTCTCGTAAGAATTCTGGTACGATGTGGACATAATCCTTATTTGATAATACAGCCCCTGTCTCAAACAAGGTATGCAACCCATTGCAACCTCTCCGCTGAGTGTACTAGGCATAGCTTCGTCTTAGGTAAGGTGCGGACATTTGAATCCGAAGTCCTTTCTATCCCAACGAGAAGCTTATTGCTCAACATCTTAATATTACGGTTCAGTACGGCGAAGTGTGCGTTAAATCGGGGTTAACAAACAATAAAATCAAGAAAAAAAATGTGGTAAGATAGAGGTAATATAAGGTAACAAATGGTAATATAAGGTAGTATAGAGGTAATATAGCCTCCGCGTACGAGTTAATATGGGAGTTGTCGACCCCTCGACCCCAGCAATGGATTCCTTGTTCGCAGAGCAATATACTGGTGGGGTCACAAGTTCGATTCCAGTCCCATTTAGCGACTCTGGAGCTCAAAACGCGTCCGGGATTTTGACCGCCTCTGGTTCACCGTGCGCGGTTGCCGCAACGCCGCCGGCATAGTCCGTTCGCGGTTCTAGTGCATCCTGATGCTGCAGGGCAATTAGGTTACGTCATAGAACGCGTCTCGACGGCGGGCGGGCGGACGGACGGACTGACAGACGCGTTCGCAACAACAAGAACAACAACAACGCCATCAGCGACGACAACAAGAAGAGGCACTGTCTGGACAACCGTCTCCCTCGCGAGAAACGTCATTTTGCTAGGGCAGACCGCAAACATGTTTTGGCGGCAAAGAGGACTGCGCGTTCGCTGACATTGCAGTGTTGCCACTACTGCATGGTGACCTTACTTTTTCGCACCAATGTCAACGCTTGAATAAGCCATAAACGGCAAGAAAGTACAAACGCAAACTCGTTCAGCAAAATGCTTTCATTATGGCATGTTGGGATGGGAGCAAGAAGAAGTCAAGTCCCGAATTCCATACCCAGGCTCGCATGAGGAACATTCCAAAGTCTAGAACGTTGCAAGAAACTTGAAACGTCAAGAAAATTGCAAGGTCGTCGGAACGTCTCTTCCTGGGTGCGCGTTTCTTCACCCAGAAAAAATGATTTCTTAAATCAAGTAAAATATTTATTTTGATTAAAAATAATTGATTCTAGCTAAACTGAGGGTCAGATCAATACTAATAGGCTTTGCATTCATTCAACTCTAACCATATCAAGAATGTTTTTACTTCATTCGAAGCAGAACTTTGCCTTGGTACATTAATGCAAAAAATTACTTGCATCAAGTAAATTTTACTTGATTCAAGAAATCATTTTTCTGGGTGTGGGGACGACAACGGTTTGGAACTGCTTCTGGGCAGAAAGGCGCGCGTGGTCAGTGACGTACAGTGGGCCGCGTGCAGCGAGCCGTCGGCAGGCAGGAGTGGTCCTCTATCACACTCTAAAAAGTCTACGAAGATTCTGCTTCGTAACTACAAATAACATGAAGGCATTGTAGAATTGGTTCGTATTACGAAGAAATGCTTCGTATTGCGAAGGATTCTGCTTCATAATACAAAGCATTTCTTCGTGGATTTTACAATGCCTTCTTTTTCTTCGTATTGCGAAGCGATGCTCCGTAGGCTTTTGACTGTGCAGCTATATTTGAACTAGAGAGGTTGAAGTTCTTTCCCCCCTCCACCGGAGCCGCCCGATCTGCAGGTTCACGGGGGCAAGCAGATAATGTCTCCGTCCAAATGGTTATTGCGGCTAATACTGTTGCATCTAATAAACCGATAACGGCTAACGAGTTGGGCATTGTCTTACTTTGAATTATTTACATATGTACTCATGAGTCAAATAATCATTCAGCAAACGCGAGTTACATACTCGGAAGTACCCAGGAACGAACAGAGCCGAGAGAGAGAGAGAGAGAGAGAGAGAGAGAGAGAGAGAGAGAGAGAGAGAGAGAGAGAGAGAGAGAGAGAGAGAGAGAGAGTACGAGCTGCGTTCCTTGTGCATCTATTCCGTCTAATGTAGGAAGTGCGCCGCCAGAGGGGTCTGTCTGTACAAGGCAGTGTATTAGCCTAAGCAACGTGTCTTAGTGTGCGTGCGTGTGTGTGAGTTCACTGTAATTTGTGTGTGGTTGTGTATGTGAGAGAGAGAGAGAGAGAGAGAGAGAGAGAGAGAGAGAGAGAGAGAGAGAGAGAGAGAGAGAGAGAGAGAGAGAGAGAGAGAGAGAGAGAGAGAGAGAGAGAGAGAGAGAAGGGAGTGTTTTGCCTGTGTGAGTGCCTTTGATTGAAGCAGGCAGGAGGGTTTGACTGCCGCACGGGAGGGGCGGGAGGCGTGGGACATTCGAGTTGATTGACCTTGCGAAGCAGCCAACTCGTCGCGCGAGAGGCAGCGACGACGCAGCCGGGCGCAGGCAGCCCAGTGGGCCCGACTAGCCTATCCCCGCGCGCGCTCCCTTCATTCAACCAAGCCAAGAATATGAAGCAGCTGCAGGGACAAATACGCTTCGGAGATAGAGAGAGAGAGAGAGAGAGAGAGAGAGAGAGAGAGAGAGAGAGAGAGAGAGAGAGAGAGAGAGAGAGAGAGAGAGAGAGAGAGAGAGAGAGAGCATTCCTTTGCGTGTGGACACGACGCATTCATGTTCCGCCGGTGGCAGCGCCAAGCTCAAATATTGCCTTTTCCGCTATTTGCACTTTAAAAGGTGTTACAACCACACGCGGCCCTCTGCTTGAACGAACCAGGTCACGGGGTCACCGAGCGCACTAACCTACCGCATAACACTACAAACCAGAAAAGAAAGTCGCTTGCAACTCTTCATTCCTCCTCTCTCTAAAAAAAAAATAAAAAAATAAGGACCTGGCTCTGACGAAAAGCTGCGGCGGCTGGGCGGTTAGCCTACGCTGTCTGCGCCCGGATTAGGTGGCCGCCCGCACAGTGGGCCAGAAGACCAGAGCAGGTGGCCAAAACTCTAGACGCGTTTTGAGGTCCAGAGCGTCTCTTAATCGGACGAATGAATTCCTCGTTCGCAAAGCAATCCATTGGTGGGGTCGCACGTTCGGGTCGAGTCCCATTTAGCGACCCTGGAGCTCAAAACGCGTCCAGAGTTTTGGCCGCTTGCGGCGGCCCTCTGGCCTACTGTGTATCAGCAGCGCGGAAGCCTAAGCTCGTATTAGGGCCCCCCCGGCCCTGAGGTCACCACCACTTGACTCACCGTTGCGGCCCTGCGGCACGGTGTACGTGAGGTCGGTGAATTCGATGTCGACGGGCGGCCGCTCGGGCAAGTAGGACAGCTCCCTGCTCTTGGCGCAGACGGGCGTGAGGGGGCGGGGCGGCGCGTCCTCGGCCACCTCGACGACGCACTTGGCGTCCGAGGCCACGGGCTCCACCCCCGCCAGCCCGGTGTTCAGGGCGATCATGTCCATGGCGGCGGTCTAGCTGCTGGAGCCCCTGCAGGAACATAGAGGGAGAGAGAGCGTCATGAGCGAGGAGGGGCGACTTACTTTTACTTAGAAAAGGAGTTTATTTGAAAGTTCATACACAGTGACATTAGGGGTTGCCTGTGGCTTGGTCCCAGTTTACAGAAATTACGGAATTTGGAGAATTTTACAGAGGTTAGAGCTGCGCGGTCTTACTTTTAACAAACAAAAACCCTGGCGGGAAAAATGGAATGTTTTTATTACTACTAGAAGCGCGATCCAAGGTACTCCGCCACTTGGATCGGACACTTGGAAGGGGCAACCACATATGATGTTTCAGTGCACAATATTTCTGAAGGGGAGAGATTTTCTCGGATGTTATGTAAACTCGGTCGTGAGGCAAGCTGTCAGTGAACAGTAGCCCAGAACCGGCGCAGGTGGCCAAAACTCTCGACGCGTTTTGAGCCCTAGAGTCGCCACACAGGACTCGAACCAAACGTGTGACCCCACCAATGGATTCTTCCTCGTTCGGAGAGCAATCCATTGGTGGGGTCACACGTCCGGTTCGAGTCCCGTTCAGCGACTCTGGAGCTCAAAACGCGTCCGGGATTTCCACTGCCTCCGGCCCACTGTGCAGTGCGAGTGACTTGCACGCGCACCTCTTTTCCGCGAACTTCCGTTCGAAACCTTCGAAACCGCCACGTCAACACAAGCGCCGCAGCTTCACACCGCGGCGCGGCGGCGTGTACCGCGTCCATAACTGACCTAGCAAATATTGCGCGTTTTTGTCCGGCGGCGGAGGGCGCCTCGCAGCAGCGCTACGCCCCTGGAACGCGTGATGGAAGGGGGAGGGGAGGGGGGGGAGGGGGGGGGGTGTCTGGCGCCGCGTCTAGCCCCGCGCCGCGCGGCCCAGGGTGGATCCAGGGCGCCGGGTGATGTAAGCGCCGCGCCAACCCGTTTGGCCGGCTCCAGATTTGAGCGCTCACTGGCAGGTGGCCGGGCCGCCAGGGCCTGGACAATGCGAGCCGCGTTGGGCGCGGAGCGCAGCGGCAGCGAGTGGCGTCGAACCGCCGGACCGCGCCGCCGAAACGGAACGGCCGGCTGCACTGTTACGGCCCCCGTCCGGCGTCGTTACCGCTGCCCGCGTCCCCTCCTTCCGTCCGCCCAGCCATCGCACAGTGGGTCAGAAGACCGTTGAAGCGGCCAAAATCCCGGACGCGTTTTGAGCTCCAGAGTCGCTATATGGGATTCGAATCGAACGTGTGACCCCACCAATGGATTCGTCGTTTGGAGAGCGATCCATTGGCGGGGTCACACGTTCGGTTCGAGTCCCATTTAGCGACTCTGGAGCTCAAAACACGACCGATACTTTGACCGCCTCCACCGGTCTTCTCCTGGCCCACTGTGCCCCTGAGTGGAGAAGAGGTCGCGCTTATTGCTCCCGTTAGTAGGCACTTTTTGCGACCCTCTGCCCCCCCCCTCCTGAAGCGCTCCTTGGATCCGCCCTTGGTCCGCATGTCTGTCCGTCTGCCTGCCTGCCTGTCTGTCTATCTGTCTGTCTGTTCGCCCGTCCGTCCGCCTGCATTCCCCGGCCTGACGGGCCGAGTGCTGGGCCCTGCACTGTAATGACGATGCACGATGTTGCGGCGCGGCGCCACGGCACTACAAACTTTCCCTTGCAGGACATCGACGTGCATGCACATCCTCCGGCACTTCCCCTTCTTCTAGTCCAGCATGACCTCTCACTTAGCAACCCCAGAGTCCTAAAGGAACCCTTGACTCCTGCAGGAGCCCTACATAGAGTCATAGAGTCCCCTAGGACACTATGCAGCCCCTGCTGCACACGCTCAAAACCTTACGAAGTATTTTGAGCTTACATACTACAAACTAATTCACTTTGTTATACGAAGAAATAGTTCGTAAATTACGAACTCTTTTGTTTGTAAGCTTACGTATGCTCAAAATACTTTGTTATATGAAGCTACTTTACTTCGTAATGCTTAAATAGTTTGTAAGGTTCTTCAGAGTGCATCCCATCCGCTGGCTCAAACCCCTGCACCTGCACTCAAAAAGGATGGCTCGAAACTAAGAAGGAAATGAATCTATTGTAGAGTGGCTTTCTATTCTGATGAAAGTGTTCGTCGTATTACAAAGGATTCGTCTGCACAATTAGAAGCATTTCTTTGCGGTTTGTACAGTGATCGTTTTATTGATAGGCCATGCACGCCACTGCGCCACTGCATTCCGTCGATCTTGTTCTGTGATTCCAATCCTGACTATCTACATGATCCCACTGTACATCTGATCCAGCACACGTTCTTGCATCTCTCTTTCTTTCTTTCTTTCTTTTCTTTCTTTCTTTCTTTCTTTCTTTCTTTCTTTCTTTCTTTCTTTCTTTATCTATCTATCTATCTATCTCTCTCTCTCTCTCTCTCTCTCTCTCTCTCTCTCTCTCTCTCTCTCTCTCTATTTTTTTTCAAAAGCTCACAGGTTGTATATACTGCAGCACAACATCACAATTCAAAACCATCAACCACACTGCATGCACAATTTGTGACAAAATTCAAATCATTCCCTGGCCCTAATTGTAAATAAAATTCCATCAATAAATACTTTTTAAAACTAATAACTCTCTCTCTCTCTCTCTCTCTCTCTCTCTCTCTCTCTCTCTCTCTCTCTCTCTCTCTCTCTCTCTCTCTCTCTCCCAAGAGGTGGTCAATGGCCGCAGGCGGCACGCGATATGAGGATTTCCCTGGGAACTTTTAGAGCCGCACCTGCAGACCAATTCCGAGCGAGAGTGGTTTTCATCGCTCTGTCTTGTCTCTCTCGCACCTGTACGGGACGCCCCATGAGTGCGAGAGAGACAGAGCGACGAGAACGACTCGCGGAATCGATCAGCTGAGCAGCGCGCCGGCCACAGCTTTTACATATTCGGACCGGCCGACGCGGAAGACGCCAGCGGGGGCTCTCTGTCTCTCTCGCACTCGCGGGGCGCTGCGCAAGCACTGGTAGAAAAAAGTACGGACCATGTCTGGTCAACAATTTGCCTGGACCGTCCGTACTTGCCTAGTTTTTTAAAGTAACGGAACTTTCTGTACTTTTTTCGGTACCCGTTTACATGAGCTTACATGGAACAGGTACGGACGTTCCGTACTTTCGTCCGTACTTCGGTACTACATTCTTCTGTACATTTTCTGTAAAACAGTACAGAATTTTTACAGTGACGGAGCAAGAGACAGGACAGGGCAGAGCGAGTGATGAGGCCACTGTTCGGAATGGGCCTTGCAGACAGTGCTTTGACATAGAAAATCAAAAGGTCCTCCCCATGACCTGTTAAGGAGCGATGCAAAAAAATGTTATCACCATAACAGGGCGATACAGAAAATTATTGGGAAGAAAGGTGGCATACTCAAAAGTATGGCCAAAAAGGGGCGAAACTTTTAAGTTATCACAAAAATTTTGCTCCGACTATGAACTAATCAAGGCAACACGGAAGTTAACGGCAGAATCAATTAAAAATGATATTGAATACAAAAATGAATAGAAATTTAGTTGAATGACCAGTGAAAGTCATCAGTCCTATGCATGGGAGGGTCTAGGCAGTTCCGACTGAAACGCTAAAAAATTAGCCAGTCCACCTTGTAATACCTCTATTGCTCGGGTTCAGTATGGAAAATGTATGATGTACTTACAACAAAGACAGCAGCATCTTTTGTGAAGAAATGTGCAGATAAGGATGGTTCCTCTCATGGTATTTCAAAAATAAAGTCTTGAGAACTGAGACACCATTGACCATAACCAATATCTCAGAGGTTACAATGTTGGTAACTCACAAGATTTATACACCATACTGTGTCACACGGTAGGTTCCCAATAGTTTGAATATTAAAAATAAATTTGCACCAATGCGTGATGGAATTAGCAATTGGCGTCATCACTTTACACAAAAGAAAATTGAACATTACTGATGCTAAGTTTCTAGATTGCACTCGGACGGTGACCATTTTGAGGTTGAGTCGACTTTTGAACTGGCACTGCAAATAGCGGCATGTGTACTGCGAATAATTTTCTCGACAAACGTAAACCTTGTGTCTCAAAATAGCCGCCTGCATTGACTTGTTGAATCGATCAAATTCAATTTATTCGTGCGACTATTCCAGGTAGTGTTGGATCTTGACGTAAATTTGTTTCAAACATTCGAACTACTGGGAAACTTCTGTGTGACACAAAATAGTGTTTAAATCTTATAAATTATCAACACTGTAACCTCTCTGTGCCACTGGTGATGCAGTTCCAGTTCTCAGGACACTATGTTGGGATACTTCATTTTTTGAATACCAAGACAAAAATCATCCTTGTCTGCACATCTCTTTGCAGAAGATGATGCTGTGTTTGCTGTAAGTACATCAGATTTTTTCCCCCACTGAACTTGAGCAACTGTAAAAGACCAAAGCAGACTGGCTATTGAGGAGCGTTTCATTCGGAACTGCCCAGACCCTCCGATGAGTAGGACAGATATATTTTACTGGTCATCTGACAAAACTTCTATTCATTTGTGGGTTTAATCTCATATTTAGTTGACCCGAAGTCAAAGCCTGTTTTGCCTTGATCAGTTCATAGTTCAGAGCCAAATTTTGGCAATTTTAACAAAATATTGTCCTTTTTGGCCTTGCGTTTGAGATACTCCCTTTCTTGGCGATACTTTTGTATCACCTTTTTTTTGTCATCAGTCTTGCCAGCCCATTTACAGTGTATGCGTAAAATTGTGTGTAATTATTGATGATAAAGCTCATGAGCGCACTAATCTTCCCATGATGCACCAGAGTTAAAAGGGTCGACAACCCCAAAACTTCCCACGATGCACCAGAGTTGAAAGGGTCGACAACCTCAAAACTTCCCACGATGCACCAGAGTTGAAAGGGTCGACAACCTCAAAACTTCCCACAATGCACCAGAGTTGAAAGGGTCGACAACCCCAAAACTTCCCACGATGCACCAGAGTTGGAAGGGGCGACAACTCCAGCCTGCGCAGTGGGCAACTCCTCCATAGGAGTTGCCACGATATGAAGAGCCAAGTATTTCCTACTGGGCGTCCGGGCCTCCGACTCCGACCGGTCTTCTGGCCCACTGTGCGGCGTGGCGCTGCCGGCGCTGCCGCCTGGAACCGGCTGCCCGGACAGCCTGCCTGTCACCGGCTGGAGGGTGGCCCCCCGTTCTCGGCTTTACGCCCCGAATCCTGGAAGGTCGCCAAGGGAGGCGCGGGTCCGGCGGCGAGAGGCAACAGCGCACAGTGGGTCAGAAGACCGTAGAGGCGGCCAAAATTCTAGGCGCGTTCTGAGCTCCAGAGCCGATAAATGGGACTCGAATCGAACGTGTGACCCCACCAATGGATTCCTCGTTTGGAGACAAATACGTTGGTGGGGTCACACGTCCGATTCGAGTCCCATTTATCGGCTCTGGAGTTCAAAACGCGTCTAGAATTTTGGCCGCCTGTACGGTCTTCTGACCTACTGTGCAGCGGCGAGGCGGCAGCATGGCCGCAGACTCATTCCGAGAGTCGCGTCGTTTTCGTCGCTCTGTCCCTCTCGCACTCATGGGGCGTCTCAAATAGGTGCGAGAGAGACAGACGACTCTCAGTCGCTGCAGGCAACGCTTCGGATGAGGCAATGGCGCCCCATTGAGGTTAACGCTCCGCGCGGCTGGACACTAATGCTGCACTGCAAGCCTCTACTTGACGACATTCTTCTTTATTTTATTTTCTTATTTTCAAAGAAAAATTTAAAGAAAATAAAAAAAATATTTCTTTGTATTTTTTTTTTAAGTTTATTGGTTGGTTTTTACACGAGCTGGCAGTGTTTGAAGCTAGTGGGGAAACGTCGCTTTTTGAGCGATTCGCTTGCGTAGGGAGCGAGCGAGCTTCGCGGAAGCGCCTGGACGGTAGGCATCCGGCTCGCACGGCTGCGTCGATGCCTTTTGGTTGCCTACCGCCCAGGCGGGTTGCCTACCGCCAAGGCGCTCGAGACTCAAACGCGAGCCAGCCGCACAGTGGGCCAGGAGACCGGCGCAAGCGGCCAAAACTCAAGGCGCTTTTTGAGCTCCAGCGTCGCTAAATGGGACTCGAACCGAAACGTGCGACCCCAACAATGGATTGCTCTCCGAACGAGGAATCCATTGGTGGGGGGGGGGGGGTCACACGTTCGGTTTGAGTCCCTGTTTAGCAACTCTGGAGCGCAAAACGCGTCTAGAGTGTTGGCCGCCTGCCTGCGCTGGTCTTCTGGGCCCACTGTGAGCGGCCGGGGCGGGGAGTCGAACCAGCGAGTCCGGTTGCCGACCGCGGGGCGACAACCTCCTCAGCAGCGCCTCCGCGTCGCAACGGCCGGGTTAGGTTTTACAGCGCTGCAGCCTGCCTCGTTGCGAAATGAGAAGCAGTGGCAGCAAAAACAACAACAGCAACAGCAAGCACCTGGTCGTAAATGATCATGAGCGAGACCTTCGAGGTATTTAGAATAGCCACGCACCCTGGCGGTGCTCCTTTGAAAAAAAAAAAAACATCAAAAAAAAATGTCTTGCCGCTAAATGGGACTCGAGCGGCACATGTGACCCCACCAATGGATTGCACTCCGAACGAGGAATCCACGCGTGGGGTCACACCTTCGGTTTGAGTCCCGTTTAGCGACTCTGGAGCTCAAAACCCGTCCCGTATTTTGCTGGCCCACCGTCTGTGTGGCGGATCCAGATCCGGCCTGAGGGAGGGGCAAAGCTGATGACGCTAAAAATTCGATATTTGCTAAAAGTTATTTTGATAAACGTGACAGAATTCTAGAGTTGAGATGCCGATGCCTGCAATGTAATACGTCCGGAGCAGTCCGTCCGGTGCAGGCCGTCCGGTGCAGGCCGTCCGGTGCAGGCCGTCCGGTGCAGGCCGTCCGGTGCAGTCCGTCCGGTGCAGGCCGTCCGGAGCAGTCCGTCCGGTGCAGGCCGTCCGGTGCAGGCCGTCCGGTGCATGCCGTCCGGTGCATGCCGTCCGGTGCGGCCGCCCGGTGAAGGCGGGGCAAGGACTCGATCCGAACGTGTGACCCTACTCGCGAGTAGGGGCGCGAGTCCTGATTAGCGACTCTAAAGCTCTGGAGTCTGGAGTTTCAGCCGCCTGTGCCGGTCTTCACTGTGGGCCTCAAGAAGGGCTTTACGAAACGGGGAACTAACCGGCGGACGCGGGACGCGGCGCCATGCCATGCGGGGCGTGAGGCAACCACCGCCTGCCCGGCCGAACCCAAGGTGTGCCGATAAACAGACTCCTGTTGACGCTCGGTCGTTGCCGCAGCTGCAGTAGTGCGACTCGTAAGTGCAATTGCAGTAGCAGCGCAGCAAGTTGTAGTGGCACTCCCCGCCCAAAAAAAAAAAAAAAAAAAAAAAAAAAAAAAAAAAACATTTTAAAAAACTTATTTTTTTTCGAAACGAAAGGATAGCGGAAAGTCTACGATCTCAGTCAGTTCTGGCGGTCGATTTGTGGAGTCAGTATTTGGTATTAGGGATCGACTTAGTCGATGGACTATCAAGGGGCCCCCCACTCGAACAATCTGTGTACACTAGGAGGAGACAATTCCACAGTCTCGCGACAAAAACGCCTGTAAGTAGGCAAAAAGCGCGACAAGATCATACAGAATCCTAAGCAATCCGACACAATCAAACAATGTGTGTACATGCAAATTCAGAGTGAGGGACCCCTCGTGGGCTATGCATCAGACGAACTTTCGGTTGTCACGATCGACCCTCGATCACCTGTACTTCCCGTGCGTATACAGTAGAAACGATTCCTGTATATTTTTTTTTTGCCCCCCAGGAACTCCTTGAAAAGCGCCTATGTATTCTCTACAGGCTGCCTGGGAAAACAAGAAACCGTATTTGCCGTGTAGTCACTACAACATCAGAATGATTAATCAGAAAAATGGTTGCCACAGTCGGATATCATCGACTAACCCATTCAAATCCCGATCGTTAAGACTAACTCCTATTTTCCGTGTGCTCGATTCGATGCATTCGCCGTTCGCTGCGGAATCCTCTCTTTGTTCCGCATCGCAAATGGCGCTGCGCCTTGCAACGCTCTCCGCGGTGCACTTGCACGGCCTTGAACGGGTTCAACAACTGGCGCCGGTGTGACGGGGACAACGTCCTCCTGCATGCATGCCTCGCGCCTCGCCCTGGTCGATTGCTGGCCGGCTCACGGTGGGCCAGAAGACTTGGCGCTGGCGGTCGAATTCCTGGACGCCTTTCGAGCTCCAGAGTCGCTAAACGGGACTCGAACCGAACGTGTGACCCCTCCCATGGATTGCTCTCCGAACGAGGAATTCATTGGTGGGGTCACGTGTTCGGTTCGAGTCCTGTTTGGCGACTCTATAAACTATAAACGCGTCTAGAGTTTTTGGCCGCGTGCGCCGGTCTTCTGGCCCACTGTGCGGCTGGGGGAAGGGGGGGGGGCATGACTCCTGCGACTCGTATCAAGATGGTCTCTGGAAGACGTTGCCGGCATCGCCGCCACGCCGCACATTGGGCAAGAAGATCGACCCTGGCGGTCAAAACTCATGCCGCGTTTTGAGCTACAGTGTTGCTAAAAATGGGACGCGAACCTAACGTGTCACCCCTCGCTCGGAGAGCAATCAATTTCTAGAGTCACACGTTCAGTTGAAGTGCTGTTAAGTGACTCTCGAGCACAAAACGCGTCTAGAATTTTGGCCGCCTGAGCTGGTCTTCTGGCCCACTGTCCGCTGCACCGCCACGACCGTGCGCGCGTGCCAAAGAGAGAGAGAGAGAGAGAGAGAGAGAGAGAGAGAGAGAGAGAGAGAGAGGGAAAGAGAGAGAGGGAAAGAGACGCGTAGAGGTAGGACAAGTTGCGCGTTCAGTGTTGAGCCAACCCAACAACAGGAGTGGCACCAGCAAACGGGCTCCAACCTGTTTGTGCGGGCCGCGCCACCCTGCGCCACCCCCACCGCATAGATACACAGACAGCCTTACTGTCTGGCTATGACGCTGTTGCTGACACAAACTTGCCCACCTCTCTCTCTCTCTCTCTCTCTCTCTCTCTCTCTCTCTCTCTCTCTCTCTCTCTCTCTCTCTCTCTCTCTCTCTCTCTCTCTCTCTCTCTCTCTCTCTCTCTCTCTCTCTCTACAGATCGCAGTAACGCTCTGCCGCCACCCCCTTCAGCAGGCCGCCCACCGCCACGCCGGCCCACGCCCCCTGCGGCCCGCCCTGCCCCCATCGGGGCCCCGACCAAGGACAAAGAAAGTCTCGCCAGGCGTGCCGGGCCCCACTGCGCCGCCGCAGCGCACGCCGCGCTCGGACGGCCGTTCGATCCCGCAGACACAGTGGGCCAGAAGACCGGCGGAGGCGCTCAAAACTGCGGACGGATTTTGAGCATGACCCTACCAATGGATTCCTCGTTCGGAGAGCAATCCATTGGTGGGGTCACATGTGCAGTTCGAGTGTTTGAGTCCCGTTTAGCGACTCTGGAAGTTGAAACCGCGTCCAGAGTTTTGGCCGCCTGCGCCGGTCTTATGGCGGCCCACTGTGCGCCGTTGCCTTCCCGTTCTTGGGAAGCCTGAACGGTACTCCGTGGTACAGGAAGGAATCTGCCGACGACGGCAAGGTCACCCTACAGCTCGGCCCCTTCCGCAGCGTGTGCGATTAACTGCGTCGTTTCCATTTTGTGTTTCAGGTTCTCTGTATCCGTTGCTCGGCTTAGCGGTGCAGCGACCGATCTATGGGGACTGCTGGCACTCAAGACAACCACTGTTGTGGTGGCTGGGACCCGCTGCTGGGACCGGTCGCACAGAGGGCCCGATGACCGGACCAGGCGGCCAAAACTCTAGACGCGTTTTGAGCTCCAGAGTCGCTAAACGGTACTAAAACAAAGGGCTATTCTCCTTGTCCCTACGGCGTGATCCTTGGCGAAAACTCCCAACTGGCGCACACGGAAGTCTGGACCAGTCCGATCCACGTCGGGTGAGCTAATCACACCGATCATACTCATATAAGCGCTGCTCCGGCGGCGGTGCGGTGCTGAGTCCTTTTTGTTGTTCGTGTTGTTGTCGGCGGACAGCTCCGTAATAACGCTCTGTTTCTCTCGCGCCCCAACGCCCCTCGAGTGCAAGAGAGACAGCCGGTCGTCTGCCGGCCGAGGAGGGCGTTGGCGCGCTCCGCCCCTGGAGCTCGGGAACCGCCCGATGAGAGACCCTATTTATAGCCGGGCAATCAGTTCTCTCTGTCTCTCCTTCTCGTCCTCCGCCCCTCGCCTCGTCTCATCTCTCAATCTCCCTCCCTCTCCACTGTTTCTCTCTCTCTCTGTCTCTCTCTCTCTCTCTCTCTCTCTCTCCTCTCTCCTCTCTCTCTCTCTCTCTCTCTCTCTCTCTCTCTCTTTCTTCTCTCTCTTCCGCTCTCTCTCTCTCTCTCTTCTTCTCTCTCTCTCTTTCTCTCTCTTTCTCTCTCTCTCCTCTCTATCCTCTCTCCTCTCTCCTCTCTCTCGCTTCGTTCATCCATCGCGTACACTGGTAGAGAAAAAGAGCGGAAAATGCCTGGTCAATGAGTTATCAGAGCATCCGAAATGACGGTAGTTCCGTTCATGTTTTCCGCACCTGCTTACCCTGAAGCATACTGCGCACAGTGGACCAGAAGAAGACCGGCACAGTGGGCCAGAGGGAAGACCGACACAGCAGCACAGAAGACCGGCGCTGGCGGCCAAAACTCTACACGCGTTTTGAGCTCCAGAGTCGCTAAATGGGACTCGAACCGAAACGTGTGACCCCACCAATGGATTCACCCGTCTTCCGGCCCACTGTGCGGCGTCGTGAGGGCAACCGACCGGCTGGTGCACGCGCGCTGGCCGAGCTTCCGTGGTGGAATGTGCCCCAAGGAGGCGCATGTTATACACTCGGGCTCGACATGCATCGGCGCACAGTGGGCCAGAGGACCGGCGCAGGCGGCCGGAAACTCTAGACGCGTTTTGAGCACCAGAGTCGCTAAGCGGGACTCGAACCGAACGTGTGACCCCACCAATGGATTCCTCGTCCGGAGAGCAATCCATTGGTGGGGTCACACGTTCGGTACGAATCCCGTGTAGCGCCTTTGGAGCTCTCAAAACGCGTCTAGTGTTTCGGCCGCCCGCACCGGTCCTCTGGCCCACTGTGCGGCGTGGCGGCCATGCCGGCGACGGTCGGCCGCGCGTGCGTATCACTGTATCCCCGAGGCCCGGCGTCCGTATCGCGGCCCGATGGACGCGCGGCTAGAGCTGCACTGCAACCAGAGCAGCTGCGGCCGGCCCGGCCGGCTTGGTGGCTGACGCACTGCGCTGCACTGCGCACTGCAAACAGGACAGAGCGCGTGGCGCGCGCACGGTGGACCGAGGGGTCGACAATTAATATATTACCTCGTACGTACGTGGTGGCTATATTACCTGTATATTACATGTATATTACCTTGTAATATACCCATATTACCACAACTTTACCTCTATTGTACCCCTATATTACTGGCCACGTATACTCCCTCGTACGCAGCTAAGGGGACTTGTCGACCCCTCGCAGTGGACCAGAAGACGCCAGCGCAGACGGCCAAAACTCTAGCTGACGCGTTTTGAGCTACAGAGTCGCTACACAGGACTTGAACCGAATACGTGTGATTCCACCAATGGATTGCTCTCCGAGCGAGGAATCCGTCGGAGGGGCCACACGTTCGCTTTGAGGTCTGTTTACCGGCTCTGGAGCTCGACACGCGTTTCAGCGGTCTCGGCCGCCGCCGCCGGCCCACTATGCGCACTAGTTGCACACCGCACGCGCCATGCAAGTGACACGGCCAGCGGATTCTCGGCGCCAGACGGGGTTCGATAGTTCGAGAATGGCCGTCGTAGCGCAGCGTGGGAACGGTGTGGAGGAAAGGGCGCGCTTCGCGGCGGGGGCGGGCGGGCGGGGGCGGGCAGGACACTCGCTGGCCGCGAACTAGGACACCGCCGCCGCCCTGCTGCACCGCCACGGCTTCCGCCGCGCAGGCGCAGCAGCACGGCGTCGAAGGCCGGCGCCGCGGTCGCGGACCTCCACGGCGTCCACGTTGTTTACCTCGCGGGAGGACGAGGACGACGATGACGATGCGGCTGCTGGGGGCGGTAATCCATGAAACTGAAGCACCAACGGGACGAACGCGGTCCGTGTACGCGCGCCGATACCGCCGACAACACTGACTGGCGGCAGGCCAGGCCGGCCCACTGTGCTCCCGCGCCCGGGCCCCCGCATGTGCCTCCCTCCCGCCGCCCGGTGCGGCCCCGTGCCCCGGCCCCCCTGCCCCGGCCCCGGCCCCCGCCCCAAGGGTCGCGGTGGGGGTAGGGCAGTCTCAGCAGCGGTGCGGCGGCGGCGCCGCCTACCGGCCGGCCAGGGCACCAGCGGCGGAGGACTCGAGCCGACGATACCCCCTGCCTGCCCTTCGCGTGGTCTTCCCTCTGGTCCTGCACTCGAAATGTCATAGGGTGAAGGCTGCACCAATATATTGTGAAGCAGATTTTCTCCAAAATTCCGCAAAATTTCTGTACTTTTGTACGGAAAATGAACAGCAGAACATAGTACGGAAGTACGGAGGAAAGTACGGAACGTCCCGAGGGGGTAAAAACTTCAAGAAATCGTGTACAGACTTCTCGGTATTACGCTGTATTACGAAGGTATTACACGTGTATTACGGCATTAAATTGCTACATTTTGCCACATTTGACCATAAAATGGTATTACAAATACGTGTATTTCGCGTAATACACGGCTTTTTTGTACAGGGCATTACGGAAGTGTTTACCCCCTCGGAACGTCCGTACCTGCTCCTTATAAGCTCATCTAAACGGGTACGGAAAAAAGTTCAGAAAGTTCCATACTTGGCAAGTACGGACGGTCCTGGCAAATTGTTGACCAGACATGTTCCGTACTTTTTCCGTACTTTTTTCTACCAGTGGGTGCAAAGAATATTCAGAGGTATGTTACAAAGGCAGCTGCACCTAGAGACACACTCGCTAAGATTTTACCTGAGAAAGCCTGTATGTAGGCAATTTGTGAGAAAAACGCCTGTATGTAGGCAATCTGTGAGAAGAAACGCCTGAAAGTAGGCAAATTAGCATGGCTGGAGCTCTGGAGCTGAAAAGGCGTCTGGGATTTTGGCCGCCTCAACGGTCTTCTGACCCACTGTGTGGCGGTGCGTGGTCCTCCACGGTCCGCTGCAGCGCGCGATCACAGCCAATCACAGCCCGGCTTGCCGAGAGTCGCTTCGTCGCTCTGTCTCTCTCGCACCCTACTCGGAACGCCCCATGAGAGCGAGAAAGACAGGGCGACGACATGGCGTCTCTTCGGAACCAGTCTGCTGGATGACAGCAGCACGAAAGGTGCACGTGTGGTACGGCAACGACAGCCCACAGTCCCGCACACTAGCTATCCCTGCACGCCAAAAAATAATAATAAAAAATTATAATTTTCAGACCAGAGCTAAGCAGAGAGATTTAGCACCGGAGACAGAAAGTTGTTTGTGCTTCTAGGAGATTAGCTGATGTAGGGAAATCTTTAGCATTGTGCCTAAATGATGCATATTCTAGAAAAATCTTAAGCTGGCGCAAAATCGCTAAGTCTTCAATGTCTTTTTTTTTTTTTTTTTTTTTTGCGTGTGCCGAGAGATTATTTCCACCGCGCGATCGGAAAACGAAAACGTTCTTATCTTGACTGTCAGGGCCAATCTCTCTATCCTCATCCTCGCGGGAAAAAAGCAGCTGCAAAACAAAAAACAACGAAGAGAATACGCTGTTTTTTTTTTTTTCCTGGGATGTTGGTCACCCGTTCGGTTCGAGTCCCGTTTTAGCCACTCTGGACCTCATAGCGCGTCTAGAGTTTTGGCCGCCTGCGCCGGTCTTCTGCCCCACTGTTTGGCGTGGTACCGCAACATTTTGCCTGAAAGGAAGATGCCTGTTCCAAAAGGGGCACTTCATGTGGCTTGCGGACGGATGGACTGCGGTTTGCGCTAAGAATAGCAGCAGGTTGGTAATAAACCTAGGCGTTGATTAAAATACGCAGTTTCACGCGTGTGTCAAATGTCGTGCCTTTTTTGTTGTTGGCGCTGTTGTTGTTGTTGTTGTTTCTGTTGTTGTCGTCCGCACCGTATGATGGCTGGCAACCGCTTCAGCAGAGGTGCGAATGCAAAATGGGTATGTGTATATCTTTGGCGTGCAAAAAAAAAAAAAAAAAAGAAGACCTCCGCAGCAACTGGAGTCCTTCAAGCTTTGTTTTTACAACAATGTTCTTTTTTCCTTTATTTTATCTCTTTGTCCCTCCGCTCTCAGCCCGTTACTGTACTGACCTGTTCTTTCAAGCAAGGATAATACTTTGTATCTTTGACGCAAGTACACGATAAATTGTTTCGTTTCATTATTCACGAAAAAAAAATTTGCACTACTCAACAGACTCAACACTTTATTTAAAGTTCTTTAAGAAACGAAAAGTACGTTCTATGTTTTCCGAAAGTAACGTTGCAAATTTCTAAACTGCTGAATAATATTAAGCCTAGTCAGTAACGCGCTGAGAATGATTCCTGACCTAACGGTATCGCCATTATGGCAATTTAGACTCAACTCAAAGGCCACCCCTTCGTTTTCCCATTCCCAAGATTTTTTTTCCCGAGGGCAAGAAGAGTGGGAAGGCATTTATCAGCGAGTCGGAAACCACCTCGGCAAGGCAGGCCGTCGCAGACCCATGCCCTCACTGTGGCAAAAAAAAAACCTACGGAAAAGTCATTTAATAACCCTAAACCCAGTATTTCCTGTAACCTCTGTACAGTATTCACTGTGCGACTCACAGTTTTCTCCGCATGCCCTTCGCAGAACACAGAGGCGAACGGAGACGACTGTGAGTCCTACAGAGAATACTGTGGAGTCGCTCAGTAAATATAGTAAAGAGGCTACGGAAAATACTGGGTTTAGGGTGCGCGCACCCGCGGAAAATAGGCACAAGTTGTTTACAGAATTTTCTGTAACTTTCTGCCACAGTGCTGGCATGTCCGACCTCAGGTGCGACTCACTAATGCCACAAGAAACTCAATTGATGGTTCTGTGACTCGAGGCGCCTCGCCGACTAGACTAGCGACTATGTCGTCGCCGCCAGTACAAGTCGTTCCCGCCGCGCCGCACAGTGGGCCAGGAGACGGGTGTTGGCGGTCAAGATCCCGGACGCGTTTTGAGCTCCAGAGTCGCTATATGGGACTCGAACCGAGGTTCTGACCCCGCCAATGGATTCCTCGTTCGTAGAGAAATCCATTGGGGTCACACGTTCGGTTCGTGTCCCATGCAGCGACTTTGGAGGACAAAATGCGTCCAGAATTTTGGTCATCTGCGACGGTCTTCTGGCCAACTGTGCGCCGCCAAAGTGGATAGAGCGTTGACAGCAGAAACACGTTGTCGTTGACGAGGTCGTTGAGGACACACAGACCGCAGCGGGCGGGGCTCGTCAAACGAGGCATCCCCATGGCGGTTGCTATCCGCCCCCTCCTCTTCGCCCCCTGGATCGGCCCGCTGACGTCATAGCCGGTTCTCAGAGGCTCCAGCTGTCCAGCAGTCTGATTCTGAACGGCGCCTCGTCGCTCTGTCTCTCTTGCACTCGTGGGCCGCCTCGGATGGGAGCGAGAGAAACAGAGCGACGAAGCATCGTTTGGAGTCAGCCTCCTATGGAGGGTGTCATCGCGCCGCTGGAGAGGCTCAGGCAGCCTTGGCGCCGCTCGCCGCCTTCTCTCTCTCTCTCTCTCTCTCTCTCCTCTCTCTCTCCTCTCTCTCTCTCTCTCTCTCTCTCTCTCTCTCTCTCTCTCTCTCTCTCTCTCTCTCTCTCTCTCTCTCTCTCTCTCTCTCTCTCTCTCTCTCTCTCTCTCTCTCTCTCTCTCTCTCTCTCTCTCTCTCTCTCTCTGTGAGCAGGCTTGTGATTATACCATGCTCGCCTATTAAACGACGTCTTCCTCCAATCACAGCTCAGTAAACACGACACTTTACCAGTTTTTGTTATGATTGAATATCAATTTCAAGGCAGTTTCACCTTTCAAGAATGTCATCGAATCTAGTTGACCTCAATGTTGTCACTTTGGTAGGAGCTTTGATGATAATATCATCGATTTGGGATCAAATTTTACCATCGTCATAAAAATTACGTTTTAAATCATTTTTACAATGAGTAATTTTAATGGACGCAAGATTTGGCTTTTATTTATTCCTGTGGTTGAAATCAGTGTAACCTTGTGCAGTCTTGAGTCGAGATTATCTTCAGGCCGGACAGGAGGCGTTTTATCGGACGGATAGCAGTGCCGGTGCGTGAAGGTGACCGGAGTACAGTGGGCCAGAAGACCGGCGCAGACGGCCAAAATTCTAGACGCGTTTTTGAGCTCCAGAGCCGCTAAATGGGACTCAAACCGAACGTGTGGACCCCACCAGTGGACTGCTCCCCGAACGAGGCATCCGTCGGTCGGGTCACAACGTCGGTTCGAGTCCCGTTTAGCGAGTCTTGCGCTCAAAACGCGTTTAGCGTCGGCCGCCTACGCCGGTCTTCTGGCCCACTGTGCGGGGACCGAGGGGGTTTTCACTGTTGGTATCCACCTGCGGAGTAATACGCGAGTATTCTCACGTAATAGCACAATTACGCACGTATTGGGCGATAATATGCGCTAAATGAGCCATTGCGCGCTGAAAATACGTTAATACGCATGCAATTACGCGTATTTTTCGCCAAAAATACGCTAGAAATACGCGGTATTACGCGCATGACCTACGGAGTAATACGCGAGTGAAAACCCCTCGGCGGGGACCGTCCGCAGCGCCGACTGCCAAAACCGCTTTCACTGTACGCAGGAAAAGGCGGGAAGAACAACGTGCGTCACGAGGACGCTCTTTTTCCCGCCCTTTTTCTCTGTCCTGCGAATAGTGAGTCACGGGTGCGGATGATCACAAGGCTGTGTAGTGCCCTCGCCGACCTGTGACAACGGTCCCGATTTTCTTTACCCTTCCTTCGCCATTTTTTTTTTTGCAGTTTTTGCGCTCCTGAGCGTCGCGCGGTGCCAACCGACCTGCACTGTGAAAGTTTTGGTTGTCACGTGATGACAATTTCAAGGCTAAATTTCCTGACGAGAATGTCGTCAATCCAATTTTTAAAAGTCATCCATCTTACAGCTAGTGATCCACGGATGAAATTTAAAGCAAATCATTGAGAGAAATGACATACATCTGGAAATACAACATCGTTTATGAAATTGCTGTCACGCCCATGCAAGAAATATGGAGCTTTGGTGAACATTTCTTCAAATCACATTGCCAAGATTTTTAAGTGATAGGAAATGTCATCCTCGTTTTTGTCATTAAGTGGCAAAAAAAAATTGACAGTGTGTACATTGCACCGCGTGCAGGCGTAGATTAAACTATGCATGATGATCAGAGCCGGCGGCCGAGGGCCGAGACCAACATCAGCCGCGGCCACCGTATGTCAAGTCGTCCCGCGCATTCGCAAAAACAAGCCCTGGCCTTTTGCCACATTTTTTGCAATGGTCCAATTACGTCAGAAATGAGTCAAGCAGTGGAGAACAACTCTGAAAGAGAGTGGAACTAGGAGTTGTTATATAATAGTGAGGACTGTCGAGGCATTACAATGTGGCTTGCCAAACACGGTATAGGTTCGAAGTTTGTGCCTCTCCTCGTTTTCTTCGTTTTTCTTGTCATTTCTAACCTTGTGCGCTTTTGGTCTTGTTCGCCCGGTTACGTTCTCGCACTGCCGAACTTGGACCTTTCTGGCGTCTTTGATCATTTTGTCTTCTCGGGATTTGACACACCACAGGCTAGTCCCACTTCCTTGTTGAGTTTCAACTAGTGTTCGAAAATTCTCGGGAACAATCAATTGGGGGAATATTCCCGAGAATTACCGGGAATATTGCTTTATGTTCAACTCATGTGATTTGATTATGTTGCAGTTTAAGTAACGTTTTCGGACTGTTTTTCACACCTAACCTTTTTGTTTTGTTCTCTTCTTTATGAAAATTTAAAAAAAACCCTGCAAGTATTTCATAATTACAGCTTTGTATCTAGCACTTTTGAAGTTTTTCCTGCAAAAACCAGTCAATTTTAGACATTTTTTGAAAATTCCCGGGACTATTCCCGTTTTGGGGTCTGATTGCGTCCACGAACGTTCCGGGAATCCCCTCTATTCCTAGGCATATTCCTACCCTTTAGAACACTTGTTTCAACCCTTTTCGAGCGGCTCACTGGTGGGCAAGCTCTTTTTTCCCCCCAGATCTTTCTGTCTGTCTCAGTTTTTCTGCCTTTCTGTCAGTCGCACAGTGGGCCAGTAGACCGGTGCAGGCGGCCATAACTTTTTTGAGCCCCAGAGTCGCTAAACGGGACTCGAACCGAACGTGTGACCCCACCAATGGGTTAGTCTCCGAACGAGGAATACATTGGTGGGGTCACACGTTCGGTTTCGAGCCCTATTTAGCGACTCTGGAGCTCAAAACGCGTCTGATGTTTTGACCGCCTCCTCCGGTCGTCTGGCCCACTGTCTGTCCGTCCGTCCGTCCGTTTGGCGGTGTAGTGACGCGTGATGAGTCGACGAGTGCGTCAGGGACTCGGCCATCGGTGACGTCCCGACGTCAAGGCAACATCCTTGCACCCTACCTGCCAGGCCCTGCTGCCGCAAGGGAATCGCCTGCATTCGCCGACCTACAAACCAGTTTGGAGCGTCAACCTCGCAGGCCGTCCGGGACTTAGGGCGACGGGGAGCCTCAGTGCTCAGTGCAGCGTGGAAGTAATACCCTCCCCAGAAACTTTTCTGGAACCAAGGAAATTCAAGAAAATGCACCAGCAATGAATCAATTTCCTTGCAATGAGTGGACTTACTTGCAATGATTGAATTTACTTGCAATGATTGAAGTTTCATCCAATGATTAAATTTATTTGTAATGGTTTGAACTCACTTGCAATGAGTAAATTTACTAGCAATGATTGCATCGACTTCCAATGATTGAGTTTTCTTGAAATGTGCGAATTTACTTGCAATGATTGAGTTTACTTGCGATGATTGAATTTACTTTCAAAGAGTGAATCTCCGCTCACTGCAAGAAAAGAAAACACAACAAAAGTTCACAAATTCCTGGCATTTTTTTTTTTATCAGGAATTTATTGTACTTTCAAAGTACAACAATAATTGTTGTACAAAGTACAACAAGTCTTGCAGTGCTCAGCTGAGCAGGCATACTCTCCGGTCGCGTTCAGTATGCGGGAGACGGGAGGACCCGGAGGGGACTCTTCTCACACACCGACTACTCAATTAGAGCCAGTTTGCGATTCAGAGCGAGTCGATTCCCCATTTATGAGGCGAGCTGTGTTATTTGCCCGCAAGGTCGCGTGTTTACGTCTCCGAGCAGGGCTTCATGTTTAGCATTCAACCAGCACCAATGCTTATTTAACCTCACCGCCCTCTAAAAAAAAATTAAATTCGTTTTAAAATTTTGTTTGGTGTTGATACCTATTGTTATGTACGTGCCACTGTGTGTATTCAACCAACTGTGTGTCAGAAAGATTCAGAAGTCCTCGTTTGAAGAGGCGCTACGTTGTACAAGCAGGTCATTGACTCGAAACCAAGGCAAGCCCCGGCGGTACAAGATTATGTTCACTGCTTTCTTCTGCGTCCCGCGCGAAGTAAACAGACCCAAGTGGCAGAAAAAAGTTACCCTGGTGTCAAATGATGAGTGTCAAGTTAGCGTTCCTTAGCGTCAATTTTATCATGCGAATTGACATCCTTATACTGACTGTGACACATTGTAATGAGAATTTAACACGAAACACCCAGACGAATAATTCAGGTCATGAAAGGTCACTTATGACTCAGAGCGTGACTGTATGTAACACTCTCAATTTTAGCTCACTTGACGTCAGCGTGACCTTTTTATGCTCGTTGGGCGACGCTTAGTCGCGGAGGAGCGCGCCACAGTGGGCCAGAAGACCCGGGCAGGCGGCCAACACTCAAGACGCGTTTTCAGCTCCAGAGTCGTTAAACGAGACTCGAAACGAACGTGTGACACCAATGGATTCCTCGTTTGGATAGCAATCGAATGGTGGGACCACACACTCGGTTCAAGTCCCATTCAGCGACTCTGGTCCTCAAAACCCGTCCGTAATTGTGACCGCCTCTACCGGTCTTCTGGCCCACTGTGCGCTCGAGACCGGCGACGGCGCCCTGTTGTTGTCTTGTGGCTAAATTACGGTCTGAGGATGGGCTTGTTCGGAGACGGCCAGACCTGGCCAGACCTGACCAGACCGGGCCAGACAGGAAGGCAGACCCCTCTGGGGCTACACCCACTCCACTCTCAAACCCTTACAAAACCGTGTCGGGTCTTGCAAAGAAAGGTAAACAAACCATTTTGAGCATACCAAGGCTTTGCAGAAAGAAGATGCAACTCCGTAATTAACGAACTATTTCGTCGTGTCATCAAAGTAATTAGTTTGTGCTCGACGTACTTCGTTAGATTTTTGGCGTGTGACTGTCGGATACTGACACGCAGGTACTCACGCCTGAAACCTTACGAAGTATTTTGAGCATCTATAGTACAAACACATTAACTTTGTTACACAAAGAAATAGTTCGTAAATTAAGAAGTATTTTCTTTGTAAGCTTATGTATGCTCAAAATACTTCGTCATAACGAGCTGCTTTTGTTTGTAAGGCCTAAAATAGTTTGTAAGGTTTCCTCAGTGCAGACACTGAACGGTACTGACCGAGAGGGTATGCACTCGTGTAATAGTCGGGTCGCTCAATCCGTAATAGTTCGCGTAATAGTAGCGTAATAGCCAAAATTGTCAGGATTGTTTTGGGCTGTTTAGGGGTTGTTTTTAGCTTTTCTCAGGCAAATTTCGGCTATTTAGAGGCGTGATAGAGCGTCATAGCGTATTAGTCGGGTCACTCGTTTTGAGAGTGCATACCCCCTCGGTACTGACAGATGAGGCACTGATAGACTGATTGACACTCGGGAACTATGACTGACACTCTCACTGTCGACTACTGACACTCAGGAACTGACTTGTTGCACTGACACTTGACACTCTGGCACCTGCTGTAGACTGGCGCTTAGGAAGACTGGAATGCGTCGCAATACGCACGAGAGAGAGAGAGAGAGAGAGAGAGAGAGAGAGAGAGAGAGAGAGAGAGAGAGAGAGAGAGAGAGAGAGAGAGAGAGAGAGAGAGAGAGAGAGAGACAGGGAGGGGGAGATAATGGTACAATTAGACGGATGACGGACGTCACTGGCGAGACGGATCAACAGACGGGCAAGACCAGGGCGTTGGAGGGAACGCAACCCACGTATGTCTTCCTGATGACCGCTGCGCCACCCTGACATCGAGTATTCGACAAACGAGCCCGGAGTTCAGGCCGGCCAGAGCTCTAGGTGGGTTTTGAGATCCAGAGTCGCTAAACAGGACTCGAACCGAACGTGTGACCGCCCCCCACCAATGGATGATTGCTCTCCGAACGAAGAATCCATTGCTGATTGCTGGGATCACACGTTTGATTCGAGTCCTGTTCAGCTGTGAAGCAAAATCCTTTGTAATGCGAAGCATTTCTTCGTAATACGAAGCAATTCTACAATGACTTCATTTTCTTCGTAGTTACGAAGCAGATTCTTCGCAGACTTTTAAGAGTGCAGGGTGACGAAGAACTCAGCCTTTGTGCGCAAGTGCTCCACGGTGCCAGTCACCCCTGGTTTATCTCTCTCTCTCTCTCTCTCTCTCTCTTTTTTTCTCTCTCTCTCTCTCTCTCTCTCTCTCTCTCTGTCTCTCTCACGCTAAGAATATTTTCAAAAACTCGACGAAACATCGTCGAAAACACGACGGGTCCACCAGCAGTTTTTACCGTCGAAGCACGACGGGAACTGGTCACCACGAAAACACACCGTACGAGGTCCCCGATGGTGTCTCCGAGATCCCCCTGACACGGGGACTCCAACGCCGAGGTCGGCATGCCTCTAGGGCAAGCGGATCCGGAGATACGAAGACGTACCACGAGGAGTCCGTCAAAGCCACTTTTTTATTGGAGGCCAAAAGGGGCTGCGGCCTCTGGCCTCGTTCCCTTTGGATGTCCGGGACTTCTGACTGGGGCATCGCGTCGGTGTGGTCTCGGGTCACCCGGGAACCCTCATTGGTCGACGTCGGACCACCGGTGCGCCCAGGATGCCGATGAACGTGGGAGCTGTGCCGCCATCCGGTTCGTCACGGGTACGGCCCTCACCGACGAGGCTCGTGATGATGTCCCCGAGACTCCTTTGACACGGGGACTCCAACGCCGAGGTCGGCATGCCTCTAGGGCAAGCGGATCCGGAGATACGAAGACGTACCACGAGGAGTCCGTCAAAGCCACTTTTTTATTGGAGGCCAAAAGGGGCTGCGGCCTCTGGCCTCGTTCCCTTTGGATGTCCGGGACTTCTGACTGGGGCATCGCGTCGGTGTGGTCTCGGGTCACCCGGGAACCCTCATTGGTCGACGTCGGACCACCGGTGCGCCCAGGATGCCGATGAACGTGGGAGCTGTGCCGCCATCCGGTTCGTCACGGGTACGGCCCTCACCGACGAGGCTCGTGATGGTGTTCCCCGAGACCCATCGATAGGCTCCGAGGTCGACGCCGTGGGCGGCGATAGGCTGCCGAGGTCGACGCCGTGGCCGGCGACGCCTGACGCCGTGGCCGGCGACGCCGTGGACGGCGACGCCCGACGCCGTGGACGGCGACGCCCGACGCCGTGGACGGCGACGCCTGACGCCGTGGCCGGCGACGCCCGACGCCGTGGACGGCGACGCCGTGGCGGCCGATCCGTGAGCGGCGATAGGCTGCCGAGGTCGACGCCGTGGCCGGCGACGCCGTGACTGTCCAGGTCCACGTTCATCGGCGTCCTGGGCGCACCGGTGGTCCGACGTCGACCAATGAGGGTTCCCGGGTGACCCGAGACCACACCGACGCGATGCCCCAGTCAGAAGTCCCGGACATCCAAAGGGAACGAGGCCAGAGGCCGCAGCCCCTTTTGGCCTCCAATAAAAAAGTGGCTTTGACGGACTCCTCGTGGTACGTCTTCGTATCTCCGGATCCGCTTGCCCTAGAGGCATGCCGACCTCGGCGTTGGAGTCCCCGTGTCAAAGGAGTCTCGGGGACATCATCACGAGCCTCGTCGGTGAGGGCCGTACCCGTGACGAACCGGATGGCGGCACAGCTCCCACGTTCATCGGCATCCTGGGCGCACCGGTGGTCCGACGTCGACCAATGAGGGTTCCCGGGTGACCCGAGACCACACCGACGCGATGCCCAAGTCAGAAGTCCCGGACATCCAAAGGGAACGAGGCCAGAGGCCGCAGCCCCTTTTGGCCTCCAATAAAAAAGTGGCTTTGACGGACTCCTCGTGGTACGTCCTCGTATCTCCGGATCCGCTTGCCCTAAAGGCACGCCGACCTCGGCGTTGGAGTCCCCGTGTCAAAGGGGTCTTGGAGACACCATCGGGGACCTCGTAGGGGGTGTTTCTCGTGGTGACCAGTTCCCGTCGTGCTTCGACGGCATACTCATCGACGGGAACCCGTCGTGGTCTCGTCAAAGATTCGGAGACCTTTTTTCACCGTCGTTGTCTCGTGACTTCGACGAGCGTCCTCGCCGGCTTCGACGGCCACCAGCAGTTTCTCGTCGAAAAGGCTATTTTCGTCGCAAATACGACGTGAGTTTTCGAAAAAATTCTTAGCGTGCTCTCTCTGTCTCTCTCTCTCTCTGTCTCTCTCTCTCTCTGTCTCTCTCTCTCTCTCTCTCTCTCTCTCCCTCTCTCTCTCTGTCTGTCTGTCTCCGTGTCTTGCTTCCCGGCCCTCTGTGTGTGTGTGTGTGTGTGTGTGTGTGCTGCTTCCTGTGTGCGTCATAGGTGCGAGGCGCATTGATGGCGGTGGCGATGCAGGTCCCCAGGTGTGAAAAGCCTATACCCATCACACTTATGCTTCCTTCGAATGTTGGCGCGCGGCAAGACAAATTTGCGAGGAATGAGACAATTGCCCCATTAATCACAGGCACAAACACACACACACACACGCACACACACCTCACATAGTACACAGTGGGCTGGAAGACCGCACCCAACCAATGGATTGCCGACCGAACGGGGAATCCATTGGTTGGGTCACTCGTTTCATTCGAGTCCCATTTAGCGACTCTGCACGGAAAAAAAGAATTTGTTGTACCAACGAATATGTATGTTGGTTTTTGGACAGCAAAGAAAAAGTTGTGAGGTTTACTATGAATTTGTTGTCAAAACGAACACTTTGCTCTCACAACGAACAACATCGTCAGAGGGGCTAAATATCATCAAAATAAAAAGTATTTAAATGTTTGTATACACCTTACGAATTATTTGTTGTGAGGGCAAAGTTTTCGTTCTGACAACAAATGAATAGTACACCCAACAACTTTTTCTTTGCTATCCCAAAACCAACATACATATTCGTTGGTACAACAAATTCTTTTTTTTCGTGTGGAGCCCACCAACGCGTCCGGGATATTTGACCGCCCCCTCCGGTCTTCTGGTCCACTGTGCTCTCCCCCCCACCACACACACACACAAACACAAGGCGCCGGGACCAACGCACTCCGACGCCCTTACCAGCGGCCTGTGCGACCCTCACTCCGCGAACTATTTTTCGCGCTCACACCGTTGCAAGGCCACGGTACGTTGACCAAGCGGTTGTTTTGCGTACAGTGTCTCCTGTGAGTCTGTGAGTCTGTGTGTGTGTCTGTGTGTGTGTGTGTGTGTGTGCGCGCGCGCGCACGTGTGTGAGCATGTGTTGCTGCACGTCTGTACGTGCGCGGCGTGGTTGCCTCTTGTCCGCGGGCGGCGGGCACACCCTAGCGCCTGTAAATGCCAGGGTAGGCAACCCCGCATGGCGGCGAGTGGAGACGGTGGCCTACCCTGCACTTCGCAGGCGCTCCCCCGCCGCGCTCCCCGATATTCTCTCCCTCCTCCTTGTTGTTTTTGTGGTTTTTGTTGTTGTTCTCGTTGTTGTTTTTTCTTCAGGGCTGCTCTATTTTTCTGGAAGGTCCATGGTCCACCTTTTGCGTACCCTCAGGGCGGTACCACATCTGATCAAGGGTAATTCCCCCACCCCCCACTCCCTTATGACACCACTGTGAAAATTTGTTGTTAATTTATGACAAAAGCTTGGATGACTTTTTCATCTCTTTTCAATTATGACAATGTCATCGCTGATTGATGGCATTATTTTCATCAAAGCTCTCATACCTTTTGCATATGGGCGTGACGAAAATGTCTTAAATCGTTTTGTTGATGACATGCTTGTAAGGAAAATTAGTCTTGGAATTGTCATCACGTGACAACCAAAACTTTTACAGTGTGAGACGCCACTGACTTGTCTTCTTCTTCTTCTTCTTCTTCTTCTTCTTCTTCTTCTTCTTCTACTGCTGCTGCTGCTGCTGCTCCTGCTGCTGCTGCTGCTCCTGCTTCTTCTTGCTATTGTGGCCCACACAGTGCGTCGTGCCGCCCTCTGACGTCACCGCGGCGCTGCATCGCTGCACCGCGTCGGTGCAGGTGAAGGCCGTACAGACCGTCATTCGTCCGCGGGGCGTCGAGGCCGGCCTCCTCACTGTCAACGTTTTGGTTTGGCACTTATGTTACAATGTCAAGGCTAATTTTTTTCTCAAAAGATTCGTCACGGTTTGTCATCAAACATTATTGCTTACATGCGCATGCTGTATAGTATAGGAGTTTTGATGGAAATGTCATGAATTTAAGAAGAAATTGTCATGAATTTGTTACAAAATTGTCATCAATTTGTGATGAAATTTTCATCAATTCGAGATGAAATTTTCATCAATCTTTCATTAATTCGTGATGAAATTTTCATCAATTGGTGATGAAATTGTCATCAGTTGATGTTGAAATTGTGATCAATTTGTGATGAAATTTTCGTCAACTTTTCATAAATTGTCATCACTTTGTGATGCAATTGTCAAGTGATGAAAATGTCGTCAACAAATTATGACGGTGCTGATGACCCACCGGGCCGCTGTGATAGTGCTCTACACGGCTCGTAGCCTTGGCCACACTCCTGGGCCACTCTTTCGCGTGACTGTACCTACCTCTCACCACCGCCTTGCAGTGTTCACGCAGTCAAAGAGCTAATGTGGGAGCCTCCGCGGAATTGCGACGACAACCTGCTGGACAAAAAAGAAAGTCATACACATGCGTTATCGGTCTGCGAATAATCCATCAAAACAATAGTTCATTGACACGCGTCTTACTGCTGACGTGATCACAGACCATGCCGGAGGTCATGACTCCGGGGTAAAGGATGGTGGGCTCTAAAAAAAGAAGCCGACGGGAATGCTGCCTTTAGTGAACAACAATAACAATAAACAATAAACAAACGATAACGATGAAAGGACGATTGTGTCTCATGGCGAGTGGTTTCATTTTGTTGTGTGCGCCGTGCGCCACGAAATGGAATGCCGATTCTGTGGAAAAATTAAATACCAATTATGGACAAATTACCAAAAAAAACCGAAAAAAATACATTTTTGCAGTAAAAGTCACCTAGAGAAAAATTCAAATAAAAATGAGGGGAGTTGTTCCCTGATGTACGTTTCGCCGAAGAGGGGTTAAATAAGACTCAAACCGAACGTGTGATCCATCAATTGATTCCTCGTTCGGAGAGCAGTCCATTGTTGGGGTCATACGTTCGGTTCGAGTCCCGTTTAGCGACTCTGGCGCTCAAAACGCGTCTGCAGTAGTGTCCACCTGCACCGGTCCTCTAGCCCACCGCCGCCGCTGTCGATTGGTCTCCGGATAAGGAATCCATTGGTGGGGTCACACGTTCGGTCCGAGTCCCATTTAGCGTCTCTAGAGCTCGAAACGCGTCTACAGCATTCTGTCCACCTGCGCCGCCGGTCTTCCGGGCCCACTGCGCACCGCCGGTCTTCCAAGCGCACCGCCGCCGCCATTGCCGCCAGAATGACCGTGTTTCCGGAAATGTTTTGTCTGAGGCGGCGATCTCCTTGATGACAGCGCGTACGTGGCCGTCCGCGTCCTTGAGTGAGAGCGCGGGGCACGAAGAACCCGAGGAACACGAGGAACACGAGGAACTCCGAAGTGTTGTCGTGGTGCGCTAATTCCGCCCCCTTTTTTTTTATGAGGCGACCGTTTCGTCGTTGTTTTTTCTCTAACGCTCGAAGAAAACTCGCCGACGCGTCGCTGAATGGCGCGCCATTAAATGGAGGGGCCATGCAAATAACTAGGCGAGGTTCTTCCCGGCCTTGATCCACACGTCGTCGCCTCGCCTCCGGCCCACTTAAGTGCCACTTCGGCTCCACTTCGGGCCCACTTCGGCTCCACTTCAGACCCACTTCGGCTCCACTTCAGACCCACTTCGGCTCCACTTCGGCCCACTTCGGCTCCACTTCGGGCCCACTTCGGCTCCACTTCGGGCCCACTTCGGCTCCACTTCGGGCCCACTTCGGCTCCACTTCAGACCCACTTCGGCTCCACTTCAGACCCACTTCGGCTCCACTTCGGGCCCATTTCGGTTAGCAAAAATTCTTCTTTTTTTTTTTTGTCAACGAAAAAAAAAGGTGGACGAACACTTTGCTGTTGCCACCTCAAAACCCCTAGCCAACCCAAAGAGTTTGCATTTATTATGAGACAACTTCACGATTCCCCCCCCCCAATTTTTTTAGTTTATTAAGAGCTGCATTGGCGCGTATGCCAAAACTCTGCAGACTCTAGCGCTCGTGGATACGTTTTGTCTTATTCGTCGCGTGTCTCATTTATCAGTCAAAGACAGACTTAACGTACCAAAGTGAGCTCGGCCTGTGCTCTGTCTCTCTCGCACCTGCACGGGGCGCCATGAGATAGACAGAGAGTGAGAGTGAGAGAGAGAGAGAGAGAGAGAGAGAGAGAGAGAGAGAGAGAGAGAGAGAGAGAGGTGCAACGAAATCACTGTTTGCAGTCCGCCTTCCGAGCGCGCCAGCAGTCTGATTGCATGCTTGCTGCTGCAGGATTCTGCTCCGAGTCAGTCATACCGTGAATATGCAGACTGATTGCGAGCGTCGTCGTCGTCGTTCTGTCTCTCTCGCACTCATGGGGCGTCCCATATGGGTGTGAGAGAGACAGAGCGACGAAGAAGACTGTCATCGGAATCATTGGCCCGCTGTCAGAGCCTCCTAACCTCACGTAATGCAGAGACATCAGCCACAATGTAGCGAAGCACCACTCACTGAAAAAAAAACGATGTATCGCTGGACTGCACTTATACAACACACGATAAATGAACAAGCTTTTTGCGTTAATTACGAAAACACTCTGGCTATATGACGGTTTTTCAGATATACCATCATTTTTATCCAAGATTAAACAGATGGTGCTGTTTTACGAAATACGCCCCGCCATTACAGTTGGCTAGACCAGCGCTGGCGGGTAAACCCTAGACGCGTTTTGAGCTCAAGAGTCGCTGAACAGGACTCTAACCAAACGTGTGACCCCACCAATGGATTCCTCGATCTGATAGCAATCTATTGGTCGGGTCACACCTTCGGTTCGAGTCCCATTTAGCGGCCCTGGAGCTCAAAACGCGTTTGGGATTTAGACCGCCTTCTCCGGTCTTCTGGCCCACTGTGCGCACCCTGCCCTTGCCACCGGACGGACACAGGACGCATTGTTATTCGCACGACGAATTGCCTGATAATAACCACGTCCGCCGCGTCCGACGAAAGGAGTCCGAAAAAGAGTTCAAGGTGAAATGGCGCCGGGGGGTCTCTCTCTCTCTCTCTCTCTCTCTCTCTCTCTCTCTCTCTCTCTCTCTCTCTCTCTCTCTCTCTCTCTCTCTCTCTCTCTCTCTCTCTTTCTCTTTCTGGCACGGTGCCGCCGCGCGTCACGTCACTCTCGGCCTCTCTCGGCGGTCCGTTAAGACGAGCTTTGGCGACCCGCGAACCTAGCAAAAAACAGAATAGGGTCCTTAGAGGAAACGAGGAGGCACGGGGGGAGGGGGGGGGGGGTCTTTGAATGAGTTTTCATCCTTGACCTGTTAAACAAGGTGTACAAAAAAAGTTGTTTTTTTTTTTTTTTTTTTTTAAATTCTATTTAAAGCGCTTTAAAGATGTAAAATCAAAAAAGAACGTTTATACATCTAGTTACTGTTACTAGTTACTCTACAGCTGGTTTCTAGTGTGGTCCAAACGGAAATGCTGCTCCTTTCTGCTCAAAGGCTTAGTGACGGTTTCAATTATTTGGAGTCAAAGAATAGTGAAAGCTCGAAAAAGATTCGTATTTGTAGTCTTGTATTTTGCGCT
This sequence comes from Stenchaetothrips biformis, assembly GCA_030522485.1. NCBI lineage: Eukaryota > Metazoa > Arthropoda > Insecta > Thysanoptera > Thripidae > Stenchaetothrips > Stenchaetothrips biformis. Next base: position 15,168,957 of record CM060101.1, on the reverse strand, counting down.
GTATAGCCAAAGGAAAGACCCTGGTTCTTTTCAGGACCTGATGCGCGCGCATGGGTGCGTGAAGACACAGGATCCTCAGGTAGCCTACGCCTGCGGGTAGGCAACCCATTCAACGCCTGCACGTCCTGCAGGGCAGGCAACCCATTCAACGCCTGCACGTCCTGCAGGGCAGGCAACCCATCCGACACTTTGCTCAGCCCCAGGGCACGCAACCCATCTCGCTTCGCTGCTGTTAATGTTGCGTGTCTTCGAGGCCCATTCGTCTCACCAGAGTCCCTCCTCTTAGGTCGACAAAAGCCGATTCGAAAATCAAACCGCTTGACGGTCTACGCACTTTTTTTTGTTTTTCAACAAAAAAAAATACATCGCCCATCTTCTTGGCATCATCGTTTTCAACATCAGAGTTTCATCAACGCTCCTATAACGGCGTGACAACAATATCATTAACTAGGTAGGTGAAAATCTTGTGAGTATGAACCAAATTAGTCTTGAAATTGTTGTGACAAAAAGTGATGACAACGTATATTCAAGTATAAATTCATCTGTTCCTAGTTAATTATCTTGGTTCAAAAACACCACTTTTGTTGGGTGTACTGCACATGGTTCAAGACCACAATTACAGCACATTCCTCACACTCCATAGTTTCCCTTTGGTTTTCACACCTGAGCACGAGGTTGTTTAAAACCTTATGCAAAGGCGGCGAAAAACCACACCTTCCGGAAGTTGGTTCGGCAAAAGCGTTGTTGTTTTGCACCGACCATGATGGGGCTGCGCGTGCCTGCGTGCGCTGCGGTAAAGCGCCATAGCTTGCCGTGAGAGAGAGAGAGAGAGAGAGAGAGAGAGAGAGAGAGAGAGAGAGAGAGAGAGAGAGAGAGAGAGAGGGAGAGAGAGAGAGAGAGAGAGAGAGAGAAGAGAGAGAGAGAGAGAGGGAGAGAGAGAGAGAGAAAAAGAAAGAAAAAGAGAGAGAGAGAGAGAGAGAGAGAGAGAGAGAGAGGGAGAGAGAGAGAGGGAGAGAGAGAGAGAGAGAAAAAGAAAGAAAAAGAGAGAGAGAGAGAGAGAGAGAGAGAGAGAGAGAGAGAGAGAGAGAGAGAGAGAGAGAGAGAGATGTTCGGAACCGGCCCGCAGAGTTACATACGTCTCTGGGGTCACGGTGGCTTCGCAAGCATGGGCTTTCTCTGGTGCAGGGATGGTCAGTGAGACCGCACTGGACGCCTCCGAGACGGGCTGTTTCGGACGCGTCGCACGGTGGGCCAGAAGACCGGGGCAGGCGTTAAGCGTTTTGACCCATAGAGTCGCTACATGGGACTCGAACCATAGGTGTGACCCCACCAATGGCTTCCTCGTTCGGAGAGCAATCCATTGGTGGGGTCACACGTTCGGTTCGAGTCCCATTTAGCGACTCTGGGCTGGGCCCTCAAACACGTCCGGGATTTTATGTCCGCGAATCCACCGGTCTTCCGGCCCACTGTGCGTAGGCGCGGGTAGCACTGCCGGAGGGGGCGGCACAGGCTTTTCCCGAGTGGCCACGTGACGCGCCGTCATGCCGATTCGAATATGGCTCGCCGGTTCGTACGTCTGCTTCCGCTTCGGTCGTGGCTGCGGCCGGCGGGCTTGGCTCGGCTTGGCTTGCACGCTTGCACAGTGGGCCAGACGACCGGCGCAGGCGTCCTAAACTCTAGACGCGTTATGAGCTCCAGAGTCGCTAGATGAGACTCGAACCGAACGTGTGACCCCAACAATGGACTGCTCTCCGAATAACGAGGAGAGTCCCATTTAGCGACTCTGGAGCTCAAAACGCGTCTAGAGTTTTGGCCACATGCGCCGGTCCTCTGGCCCACTGTGGCTTGACCTGGCTCTGGCTCCGGCTCCGATTTGGATAGTTGGAGGAGTTGGGCAATGCAACTCTTCAAACTGGGAGGGATGCCTTTACTGGACACGCCGGCAGCTGCATTCGACCAAGTGCTTAGGAAAAATGATGATGGGTGTCGAAAATGTTGTACATTTAAACTTTACGAAACATCTGACAAACTACGAGAGCAAAACACCGCTTTTGCCGTTTTAAAGGTCATCAACGGAGAACAATGGGAAAAAATAATGAGTTCTGATTTCGTATAGAGCATATTACGGTGATGGAATGTTCTCGGATTATCTGAGAGCATTCCAGCAAAGTGATAGAAATGCGCTCAAATTCAGAACATTTTTTTTTTTTAAGTGTACAGAGGTGTGCATCCGCTACTTTACAATTGTGGCACGGCCGGCAAAGGTGACCGCGCGAGCAGCACGCTCCCGCAAGGCGTCGCCTCGACGCCTCGCAAGCCCCGCGGCGACCGATTCTCTCTCTCTCTCTCTCTCTCTCTCTCTCTCTCTCTCTCTCTCTCTCTCTCTCTCTCTCTCTCTCTCTCTCTCTCTCTCTCTCTCTCTCTCGAACGTGTATGGAACGCCACATGAGTGCGAGAGAGACAGAGCGACGAAAACAACACGACTCTCTGAATCAGCCGTCTGCAGGCAGGTGCCATTTTCAAAGGCACGCCTCACTAACCCAGTGACTGAGCCTCTAGACGTCTCGCCGCTCTTGTGACTCACTCACGGTGCAGGGACCTCGAAGCGCCTCGCAGTGGGCCGGAAGACCGGCGTATGCGGCCCAAAACTCTAGACGTGTTATGGGCTCCAGAGTCACTGAACAGGACTCGAAACGAACGTGTGACCACTCCAATGGATTCCTCGTTCGGAGAGCAATCCGTTGGTGGGGTCACACGTTCGAAAATTCTACTCCCATTTAGCAAACTCTGCAGCTCAAAACGCGTCCGCGATTTCGACCGCCTCCAGCGGGCGTCTGGGCAACGGTGCCATGCCACCGATCATTTAGAAATCCGAACATGCCGTTAGTACCCACGCGATTGAGCGACGCACGCGGCGGACGTGGCGAAACGACACAGGCAACGCGTCTCGCGCGTGCCTGGCGCGTGCCTGCCTGGGTCATCCCCATCGGGGGCCTTCGGTTTCACCGAGAGAGAGAGAGAGAGAGAGAGAGAGAGAGAGAGAGAGAGAGAGAGAGAGAGAGAGAGAGAGAGAGACGGGGCAGTGCCAATGGCCGGCACCCGCGCCTTCAAACAGCGTGACGCAACTCGCCGCCGCCGGTTTTAGTTGATGTAAAGTAGTGCGTTCTCCTTGCAGGCATGCCGGGGTACGTAACACACACACACACACACACACACACACACACACACACACACACACACACACCTCGGTGCGCGCGGATCTATCTAGCACTCGGCGAGCAGGAATCGGACTGGCACTGGCGCGGCGTTCGACGCGAGGAAAACGAAACCGCCATCGTAAACTTGACTGTGTCAATCGAGGGCGTCAAACTACTTCCAGATCAAGTGAAAGTACAGCAAAAAAAATATAATTGCAGATCTTAAAACAGATTTTTTTTTTTCTTTTTTTTTTCAGAAAAAATGTCACAAAAATTGTACAAAGAAATCTAGTGTGCAGTTTAAAGGATGCGCATCAAACTTTAAAAGTTGTTTCCGCCAACAAGCGATGCAGCGCGCGAGGCGAGCTTCCGGTCAGCGTGCTTCCGGTCAGCGTGCCGCCGCACAGTGGACTGGAAGACCGGCGCCAGCGGCCAAAACTCTAGACGCGTTTTGAGCTCCAGAGTCGCTTAGTGGGACTGGACCCCACCAATCGATTCCTCGATCGGACAGCAATGCATTGGTGCGGTCACACGTTGGGTTCGAGTCCCATATCGAGCGACTCTGGAGCTCAAAACTCGTCTGCGATTTCGACCGCCTCTGCCTGCCGGCAGCCGGTCTTCTGGCCCACTGTGCCCCGCAGAGCGCACCGCACCTCACCGCTCCCGAGGTGGTCTGGCGTGGCAGCGCGGCGGCACCGCTGCTGCTGCTGCTGCCGGTATGTGGACTGTGTCAGGCCTATCCTGTCCCTGTCGCCGCGGCAAAAACCATTCCCCATTTTGTAAAAGGTAAAACTGGCAAGCCGCATTTAATTGTGCCGCGACACGTCGTACGTCGTATGTCGGCCAGCGAACGCACTTCCGGCTGCCGCTGCTGAAGATGTTGTTGTTGTTGTTGTTGTTGTTGTTGTTGTTCTTGTTCCCGGTGCTGTTGTTGCTGCTGCTGCTACAACTACTGCACAGTGGGCCAGAAGACCGCGGCGCAGGCGGCCAAAACTCTATAGCTTCAGAATGGTCAAATGGGACTCGAACCGAACGTGTGACCCCACCAATGGATTCCTCGTTCGGGGAGCAATCTATTGGTGGGGTCACACGTTCCGTTCGAGTCCTGTTTAGCGACTCTGGCGCTCCAAACCCGTCCGGGATTCCGACCGCCTCACTCTCAGCGCGCCACTGACTTTTTGATCAATTTGTCAACAGTTATCCAAGTAATTATTGTGCAACCATAATACGTACTTTCCGTTTCTCGAGGAACTACTTATGAATTGTTAAGTAGTGAACTGACAGTTCTGTTTTGTTAATAATTTTACAAAGCAAATTGGTCATACTTACTTAAAAAATACTATGTAGTATTTTTTACTTACTTTTTACTTCACTTTTTACTTACTTAAAAATACTACGTAGTATTTTTTAAGTATACTTAAGTCATGCTTGCTTAAACGAGTACGTAGTAATGAGGAAAAAGTCATTAACGCGCTGAGAGGACTCTGCCCACTGTGTACTGCCGCCATTGTTGTTGTCGTTACTACTGCCACTACCTTAATCTGTTGTTGTTGATGCAGCTCTCCTCCGGGCTCCTTCCCACCCCCTTCCATCGACACTGGACATGCATAGCAGGAAGACTCGCGGGTTTATTCATGCTCGCCTAGTGGAGTGACGTGAAGACCACGTGTTACACGCAGAGTGCGTTGTGTCTGTCCGCTGCGCCGCCCCGAGGCGCACCTTTCCGCTTTCCCTAGAGAAGCTGATCATTGTCATCATCTTGCCGAGATGAATTAATGACCGCATAAATGAATTAATTGTTAATTTTTGAAGGCGAGAAAAAAGTGAAACGACGTATACATTGCTTGGGTAGCGAACGACCTAAATTTGGAACAAGGCTCTGAATGAAGGAGTGAATGAATGAATTTCAATGTGAATGCACGGCAAAATGAACGAATGAATGGATGAATGAATGAGTGAGTGAGTGAATGAATGAATGAATGAATGAATGAATGAATGAATGAATGAATGAATGATTAACTGATTAACTGACCTACCGACTGAATTCTGACTTACTGACTAAATGGCTCACTGACTAACTTTATGACTTACTGACTAACTCGGACTAACTAAATGACATACTGACTAACTAAATGACTTACTGACTAACTGAATTACTGAATGCATGAATGACTGAATGAATTCGCCAAAGAGTGAATGAATTAATAAATGCAGGAATGAATGACTGGGCGAATGACCGACCGACTGAATGACTGAGCGACCTACTGACTGAATGAATGATGCCACAAAGTGCCGATAAATAATGGAGGCGGAGGTGTGCCGGCTCCCCGTATGGGAGAAATCTTTTCTTAATTAGTTTGGACGCAGACCGATATCAATAACGCGCGGTTCGGGACGTTACCAGTAGGACGGACGGGAAGTGGCAGATCGCTTTATACGACACGTGGGCGTGAGATCCGACGCGTGGGAACGCACTGCCGGCCCTCTCTCGTCCACCAATAACGTAACGGAGGAAAGGAAAATCTCTCATTTCCACCACCGAGGTGAAAATGAAAGCGGAGCAACGACCAACGACGACATGCAGGAAAAAAGGCGGGTTGACCTACGTCGAGAGAGGGAAACATTGGACAGAGAGAGAGAGAGAGAGAGAGGGAGAAAGAGAAAGAGAAAGAGAAAGAGAAAGAGAGAGAGAGAGAGAGAGAGAGAGAGAGAGAGAGAGAGAGAGAGAGAGAGAGAGAGAGAGAGAAATGACAATGACGAAAATAAATTACAAAATTTTCTTGAACGTAAAACGAAGGCTTGAGAAGGAAATGAGGATGAAATTTTTACCCAGGGTCTGTTTTAATGGGAGACGGAAAGAGAGAGAGAGAGAGAGAGAGAGAGAGAGAGAGAGAGAGAGAGAGAGAGAGAGAGAGAGAGAGAGAGAGAGAGACGGCGAAAGAGAGAGAGTGACAGAGAGAGAGAGTGACAGAGAGAGAGAGAGAGAGTGACAGAGCGAGAGAGAGAGTGACAGAGAGACCTGGGCACAAATGCACAGTCCCTTCTGAAACACTCATCATCAAAGTACTGCGTCTGATTCTTCCGTTTTCTTGCTGCCCTTGAACTTGAAATGAAAACCTGTGCCGCCAGGAAAGAAGAAGTGAGTGAGTCGGAGCGTCCGTTCGCGCGCTTGTGGATGTGTGTGTGTGTGTTTGTGTGCGTGAGAGAGTGTGTGAGAGTGTGAGTGTGTGTGTTCCGCCTTTTGCCCTTCCCTGATGCTCAGGCCCCTCTCGTCTCACTCACAGGCAACATCTGATTTATCTTCATTGGTTCATCTTTTCCGTTGTTGGTTTTCTTTTGTGCCTCTTTCTCTTTCGCCGTGCGTTGTTTCTCCGCTGCCTCCTTTCCCTCCCTTCATTCAGTTTTACAAAAGTGACTTCACAGGTTTCGTGCCTCCACCACTTGTTTCCTCGCATAGCGTGAGTGACCACGTGGTGGTGTGTGTTGGGTTGGTTTGGTGAATGAATAGGCGAGGCGGTCTGAGAGTGCGTTCGCGGCGACGCTGGGAAAACAATCCTAAACCCGAGCCAAACGCACAGTGGGCCGCAGCTGGCCAAAACTCTGGACGCGTTTTTGAGCTCCAGAGTCGCTAAACAGGACTGAAAGCAAACGTTGTGATTCCACCAATGGAGTTCTCGTGTGAAAAGCAATCCATTGGGTTCCAGGTAAACTGACCTCGGGAAGCCTAACCCATATGCACATGCGCCGTGTGTGTGTGTGTGTGTGAGTGTGTGTGTGTGTGTGTGTGTGTCTGTTTTCTGTGCGTGCGCGCGCGCGTGTGTGTGCGCGCACCAGGCACCGCTTCAACGTCAACAAACTAAAACAAACTGGCTTGCCCTTCCCTCAGGTCTAGTCCATTTCACCTCATCTTACCCTTTTTCTAACGGTTTCCGGGAAAACTATGTCACCTTGTCTGACACAAAACAACAACAACAACAACAACAACAAAGATTGGGGCTGGCTCGCGCGTGAAGTCGCTTCTTTATTCGAAGACAAGCGATCACAACATTTGGCTGACCCGCACAATGTCCCTTGGAGTTTTTTTTTTCCCCTTTTTTTTTCTTAGACTTGGAGCGTGCGGCTGAAGAGGCTCACGGTATCAAATGACGGAATCCGAAACACCCGCACCGGATTTGAATAAGATTGTTGTCACCTGCAGGCCCGCCGCGTGGCACCCCCTCTACCGCGGGGCGGGGCGTGGCGGGGCGCGGCGGGGCGTGGCGGGGCGCGGCGGGGCGCGGCGGGGCGGGGCGGGGCGGGGCGCGGCCGGACGGGCGCAGGCTGGGCTCTGCCTGGCCCACTGCGCTCTCGGCCGTCCAGTCTTCCCTGCTACGTCCCTCCGGACTGCCCGCCGCCACCGCCGTCCACAGCCAATGTGCTTAAGATTGCGCGCCCAATCGTGTGTGTGAGTGTGTGTGTGTGTGTGTCTGTGAGTGCGTGCGCGTGTGGGCGTGAGCCATGACTTTCGAGCCAGGTCGTGCTGCGTGACAGGATGACGTGGACACGAGTGACACGCGAAGTGACGTGACGGTGAAGTGACGAAGCAAAGTGACAAGGAGAACTTAAAAGCTCCCCACCACAGGTGAGTGATTGTTGTCAACGCGGTTGTGGTGAAAATGAGAAGGAAGGCAAGAGGGAGATGGGATGGCTGCGCACAGTGGGCCAGTTCGAGTCCCATTTAGCGACTCTGGAGCTCTACACGCGTCGCGCCTGCGCCGGTTCTTCTGGCCCACTGTGCTGCGCCGCATTTTGGTCGAGTGCCCTTCGTTTTTCAAAAAGATTTTTTTTGTACTATACAAATCGAAAACTCATACAAAATAGAAAGACTGGGGTTTTTGTGTAATTTGCCGAAGGTCGGAGGGAATGCTTTTCCGAACACGTTCTCCGGTAATTTCCAATATTTTTTAATACTGTATCAGTGAAATCAGTGAAACTTTGCAAGATATTTCGAGGATTCTCACTTGGAGGGGTCGCATTCACTGCTCAGTCGTTTCTGAAGCGGTCTGCACTGCGCTGGCCCACTTGGGTCTGTGAACCTTGATCGTGTGCCACTTTGTGTGCTTTACTTACGACACTGAGCTTTCCGTCTAATCCCGTCCGTTGTCACCAAACCGGACCGCGCGAAAGGGACAGGAGAGAGAGAGAGAGAGAGAGAGAGAGAGAGAGAGAGAGAGAGAGAGGGGGGGGGAAGAGAGAAAGAGAAAGAGAGAAAGAGAGAAAGAGAGAGATGGAGAGAGAGAGAGAGAGAGAGAGAGAGAGAGAGAGAGAGAGAGAGAGAGAGAGAGAGAGAGAGAGAGAGAGAGAGAGATTAAAAAAGGGGCAAGTGAAGAATGAGAACCCTTTGCTTTCGTTCTTGTTGACATGCCTCAGGTAATTGTGTTCCGCGAATACCAGCCGAGGCGCCCAGTGGGCTGGCTGTGGCAGTGGTGGATTTTGCCAACCGCCGCCTTTAATCGAGGAAAAGGATGAACGCCATGAGACGTGTAAGCTCGCAGTCTGTTTCCCTTCGAAGAACGACATGCATCCGTGCCAGGCAAACACCGGCCCGGCCTCGTGACTTGGCTGCCGTTTGACATTCGCTAGCTCAGCTAACCGATTCGCCACTTATCCTTGTAGTTTTGCAGCATTCGGCTGAAACACTCGCTCCCGATACCTCAGACACTCAGGCCACTTACCCGCTGGGTCGTTAAGTTACCCTTCTGAATATTTGTATTTGCTAATTAACTATGCCTGTACTTCGAGCCTACTCGATAAGCCCAAGTAAATAATTGAGTGAAGTGATTTGGGCCGTATCTCGATTCCAAGCCCCAATGACCCTTTTCGCTTGTTCATTTACCCTATCTATACCCACTTGCCCTTTTGCTTGTTCACTTACTTTTACCCACTTGCCCTTTTTGTGCTTGTTCACTTCTTTACCCACTTACCCTTTCGCTGAGGGGCCGTACCCATATTACGTGACCGATTTGTGGGGGAGGCGGGTCAAGCCAAAATACTACGCCCTGTCTTAAATACATGGGAAGGTTAGGTTATCCAGGTCACGAGGAGGGGGGAGGGGGTCAAAAAGTGGCCTAAAATCGGTCACGTAATATGGGTACAATCCCTGAGTCACTTACGCTTGTTCACTTACCCTTACCCACTTGCCTTTTTTCCGCTTGTTCACTTACCTTTACCCACTTGCCCTTTTCGCTTACTCGACTGCGTGTGGGTGTGGTGGGGGCCCCACTGGGGGGATTGGGCGGTTCATTAAGGGAGCACGCCACCTCTTTCCCTTCCTTTCCCACACTTTGTCGGCCGAAATGACGAGACACACACACTCACTCACTCACTCACTCACTCACACACACACGAACACACACACACACACACACACACACACACACACACACAAACAGAGTCGGTGCGCTAAACGCCGCGCCAACACGAACAAACTCAAAAGTAAGTCTGGACCCATTTTTGAAGCGGAAAACTCCCGCGCGCGCCCGCCGGGGAACAATCGCACTGCAAGGAGCACTGCAGCCACAGAGAGACAGGGCAGGAGTGGAGCGGGGAGGACCCTGCGCGCGCGCGCACGCACAGGCACTTCTGTAAAAGTGGTAAAAACGATAGCGAATGCGTGCCTTTTGGCTTCGGTCCCGATCTCTGGTCGTCGGCACACAGTGGGTCAGAAGACCGTTGAGGAGGTCAAAATCCCGGACGCGTGTTTTTAGCTCCAGAGTCGCTCAATAGGACTCGAACCGAATATGTCATGCCAATGATACTCTCGAAACGAGGAATCCATTGGTGTGGTCACCCGTTCGATTCCAGTCCCACTTAGCGACTCATATGGAGCTGAAAACTCGTCTAGAATTTTGGCCGCCTCAATGGTCTTCTGGTCCACTGTGTGGCAGCGAAACGCAAATCAGAAGAAAGTGTCGCCGGCAGCGCAGGGCAGCCTGCAGCTTGGCTTGCGTAAGTCAGGAAGAGGCGGATGATAATTGGGCTGGGAAGCGGAAGAAGGGGATAAGTCTATTGAGGCTACTTTTCAGGAAAACTTAAAAACTACTTCCCTTCACACTACCATAAAGGTCGTTCTGCTAGTAAATAAACAAAAGTGTTACAAAAAAGGACAAAAAAAATTATTTTGATCAAGGCACTCCTTGCTGGGAATCAATGAGTTATCCCCCGCTAAAGAAACGGAATAACGGGATAAGTCAAGTTGCACCATTATGGAAAAGTGGAAACAGGGGAGAAGTGAAATTGACCTTTACTAAACAAAGTGCAAGGCAGATCAACTCAACATATCTCGTCTGGATAATACTCTTCTCAGTGACTTACCACTGACATGGACATGCCTGCAAGGCTAGGTGATGAGGAGGTTAAGGTCATGGCTCGGTCCATGAAAACGATGAGTTCTTTCAGCCAGTAAGCTTAAAGACAACTGAATTTCACATGCATTGCTTTACAACGCTGAAAAAAAAACTGCCGGCGGGTGTTGTCACAGCTAAATAAGAATTAGAAACATAAAAATGAACGACTTAAAGGTGACTGAAATTTGTGCCATCCTTCCATCTTATCTCGTCTGCTCGTTCGTGGGCTCGTGCTCGTAGTAAACAACACCTTCGCCAACCTCTACGCCATCCACTGCCCTCCTTGCTCGCATGTATTTTTTTTTTTGTCGCGTTGAACAGCCTGGTGCAGCCTGGTGTCGAGGTTAGGTTGTCGTTGTTGTCGTCTACCCTGTTTCCCTCAAGTCGCAAATTTTGATATCCAAATATCTTTCCCGATGCGTTTACCCACCTTCAGGACATTCTCTGTCATGAAGATGCGTGTATTAGTTTTGTTTGTATTTTTTGGACGTGCCCGCTCACTCCGATATGTCACGACAAAGCGTCAAAACATCACGGTGCGTATGTTATGATGATGGTTTGAGTTGAGAAGTTGCTTTGGCTTCCCGTTCGCTGAACACACTCACCGCTGCACTCACATTCAATAAGAAAAAATCTGCAGACCTTGGTCTCAGTGAAAATGGCCTGGCTCTTTATTTTAGTTTTAGTTGCACCATTGTAACCATCTTGTCTGAATATCTGTTCAATGGTTGTGGTACACAATCAAAGTATGTTTTTCTGTGTTGCCTGAGCATGTAGCATTTAATGCTTTAAGCCCCCTCTTTAATTGTCAAACAATTCTCTTGGCCTGCACCTAACATTGTTTTGGGGGTTGACCCCAATGCTAGTGCTTTATTGTTGGCGTCACTTGATATGTTCTATGCACCGATTAAAGTTGCAAGTGATTTGTTTCCATTCACCCACTGTTGTTTAATGATGATGGCTTCATGTTTGCAGGTAACCACATGAAATGATGCAGTGCAGTGGATCCCTGGCCTTGAATTGCCTCCGCCTCCTCAGGATCAACATTTCACATCGCTGGATGGAGTGGATACCTTTCGCGCATTGTTCTTGTAAGTCACTCCATTATATGCATAATATTTCTTTGATGAGCTTAGTCCAGAGTGTAATTTTCCAATGAGCATCAACATCTGGAGCTTTCTAGTGTCCCAGTGTGAAAACTTTCAACATATTTTTGATGTGAGCAAGCGTCACTGCATTCACTCTGTGGTGGAGTGACTCTGGCACCCGCAGTAGAAGTCTGAACTTAATACTCAACGTACAATTCAATTGGATACTTAAAACATTTAGATTCAACTTTGTCACCCCATTTTTGCTAGTTTTACATTGTGTAGATTTATTTTGTAACTTCATTTCGCTTATACTTCATACATGTCTTCAAGGCCACCATCTTTTACACAAATTTTCAATGCTCATTATATTTAATTTACTACTTTTCTCTCTTTGTTGCAGGAACTTACTGGAGTGGGGAACGCAGTTTGAATTGTTAAGCCTTTTATTCCAAAGGCACATTAGCAGCAGTTACTCGGCTTTTTCATCCACCTTATCTTTGAAGGTAAGAGTGTTCTCCCACTTGTATATCAGTGTGAATCAGTGCAAAATGCAATATCACTCATTTTCTTTCTGGCCTTGTTTTCAGAACACTTCAAAGGCGTTGACTGCAGAGAGACAACCGCTGGGAGTGCAGTTTAAATCCAAAGACTTTAGTGCTGCTATGTGTTATGTACAGACCTCCGTAAATTAAATTGTGGGTGGTGCAAGTTTGTGTTACATGTTCCTTCCCTATTCCTTTAGATTTGCACTCATGTATATGTTTGTGCCATCTGTAGTCTTGCACACTTTGTTGCTCCATTGAATGTGTGTGATTACACTCGTACCAGTTCTTGTTGCTCTGCCGGCAACAAAGTTTTCAGAGAACTGTAGGATCAGCAACGTGAGTGCTTGTGATGGAAACCATCATTCTACGATTTATGATCACTCTGACCAATATCATTCCACTACTTCTAATTACGATCATGAGACTGTTGCATGAAGTCAGTGATTTGGGATATGAACAACTACAAAAAGGTCTTCAAAGCACAACATTTTTAATGGAAATTGAATCATTTCATATTATTATACTTTGGAATAAAATAAATATAGAAGCAGGATGCTAGCTCAAGAATAAATTAGACCTGTGGACACTGAAAATTTCTCACAATTGATGTTAAATAGAATTCACAATAAGGCTTAATCATTCAAATTAAATTGCATGTTCAGTCAGAACACAGGATAAACTTTCATGAATAATAGTTAAGCTGAATTAAAACCGCAGATAAAAAGAAATATTTCTACCATAAAAATTCATATTGACCAGGAGCTCATCCATAAATATGTAAATGTCAACAAATAAAATATTCTTACACATCACACAGCAAATTCATATATGAAAATAAACTATAACAAAACAAACACAAGAACAGGTAGCAATCTTCATCTTAGGAACTTTCTTTATCCGAGTGACATTCTAGATTGATCAGGTAAAGGAGATTGAGAAAATCATCATTCTTTTCCTGCCTAAATCTTATGATGATAAACTACAAAAAGGTCCTTCAAAGCACACCATTTTAAATGGAAATTAAATCATTTCATACCATTAAACTGACTAAAATAAATATAGGAACTGTTTGCTTTAGCTTAAACAAAGAATCCAGCTCTGGCTCACTGGAACAATAATTAAGATTTACATCACCAACTATTTATCCACTATCTTACATCGCAATTGATCGTGATCAAATAATCCAATAATCATTGGATTTGAAGATCGTACATGTCTTTTGAAGGTTGTTTCATCTTGGGTTTAGGCTGGTTTTGGGCATTTAAGAGACGTATCACTTCCAAGGGATGAGGTAGCCCATCGCCCAAGTCTTTCCTGAACCCTTTTATCTTTTCTACCGGCTGCTTCCTGCTGCTGACTGTTTTTGGTTGAACTGCCTTGTTTCCATGCCTCTCCTCTGTTGGCTTTGGCTGCTCAGTCACATCACAGTCCTGTTGCATTGCTCGAAGATGATCTGCCATCTTCGCTTTGATGGGTTCTTTCATCCTTCAAACAAAATAAGGAATCACAAAACGAAAATGATGCAGGCATCACAAAGATTATAGGGAACAGCATGTGAGTTTAAGAAAGGAAAATATAACAGAATTTATTATATTGAAGAAAACTGTTTGATGCTCCCTTGCCAGGAAAGCCAGGCATCATGAAAATGTATTTACAGAAAGCATTTATCAAGCAAGTTAGCAAGTTTATCCATGTGCTTCCGAAAGGACACCCAAGCCTCATTTTCTGCTGCTTCTATATTAGCAAGCCTTTCTTGCAGGTTTTGCAGGTAACTCATGTTAATTGAATCCACTACTAATGTGCCTTAGAAAATAGATGGGCTTCCACACACAGAACACAGGATAAACTTTCATGAATAATAGTTAAGCTGAATTAAAACCGCAGATAAAAAGAAATATTTCTACCATAAAAATTCATATTGACTAGGAGCTCATCCATAAATATGTAAATGTCAATAAATAAAATATTCTTACACATCACACAGCAAATTCATGAAAATAAACTATAACAAAACAAACACAAGAACAGGTAGCAATCTTCATCTGAGGAACTTTCTTTATCCGAGTGACATTCTAGATTGATCAGGTAAAGGAGATTGAGAAAATCATCGTTCTTTTCCTGCCTAAATCTTATGATGATAAACTACAAAAAGGTCCTTCAAAGCACACCATTTTAAATGGAAATTAAATCATTTCATACCATTAAACTGACTAAAATAAATATAGGAACTGTTTGCTTTAGCTTAAACAAAGAATAAGTTAGACAGATGGACATACTGAAAATTTCTTACAATTTGATGTTAAATAGAATTCACAATAAGGCTTTATCATTCAAATTAAAGTGCAAATTCATTCAGAATATAGGATAAAGGTTATGGATATTGGTTGAGCTAAATTAAAACCAACCGATAAAAAGAAATATTTCTACTATAAAAATTCATATTAGGAGCTTATTCATAAATATATATGCAAATGTCAACAATTAAAATATTCTTAGGATGCTACTTCAACCAACTCATCGACTCATCGTTCATCATTTCTCACTTTGAATTTTGAGTACTTTTGCATAAATATTACCAAAGATCGAATATAGTTGCTTAAAGTATGGTAAGCCCATGCACTAAAGGAAGATGTACAGAAGCAAAGAAACATCACTACGCGTCTATAAGTTTAACAGTATGGCAGGTAGCTGTAACAGCAGTTACTTCTAATTTGGCTTGTTTTAGTGGTCACGCTGTTACAGCTACCTGCCATACTGTTTAACTTATAGACGCACAGTGATGTTTCTTTGCTTCTGTACATCTTCCTTTAGTGCATGGGCTTACCATACTTTAAGCAACTATATTCAATCTTTGGTAATGTTCATTCAAAAGTACTCAAAATTCAAAGTGAAAAATGATGAACGATGAGTCGATGAGTTGGTTGTAGTAGCATCCTTACGTTCTTACATTCACACAACAAATTCATGAAAATAAATTAAAACAAAACAAACACAAGAACAGATCATTTACGAGCAATCTTCATCTGAGGAACTGTCTTCATCCGAGTTGAAGAATCTTGGAAGATCAGGATCATCATCTTCATCAATTTCTGTGTCACCTTTCAGTTTCCTGTAGAACCGGTGGCATTCTGGATCAATCAGGTAAAGAAGACTGAGCAAGTCATCCTTCTTCTTTTGCCCAATCTTTCGAGGCTCCAGGAATGTAATCTGCGGCTTCAAAGTAATGGTCCCTTTCTTGTAGCGCTTCATGTTTATGATGCTGAAAGGGAGTTCCTGGTCTAGGGAATCTTTGTATGCGATGGTCCCAACAGGGAGTGATTTCCTGTGCTGTATCCAAGCAACTTCTCTCCACCTAAAGAGATCTCCATCAACATTCTTTTTTCTCTTCACCAGAGGACTGTCCCTCCCTTTAAGAAGAGCTTTGAAGTTGAGTTGAAGTTCCTTGGTCATGATTTGGACAGTGAAGTTTTTACTGGCAGATCTGACTAGATTGTACCAGTCCCGGGGTATGTGGATGTTTCCAGCCTTGTTTTTCTTTTTCTCAATGGCAGCATGGTCAGTATCGCAGTCCAGGTGAGTGTGGCCAGCAACAAGGAATTTTTGATTTATCACCTGCAAGGTTTCCTTGTGTAGCAGACTTGTTTGAAGGGCTGCATTGATGATGGTGTTTTTATTCTGACCACCACACGTGTCAGAATACAGAGTGATTTCTTTGATTGTATCAGGTAGATCCATGATGAACTTGTAAAGGGCTGATCCCACTTCATTGGGTCCTCTCTCTGCCTCACCTTCGTGCCACATGTTGTGAACACTTTTTCCATTTTTGCAGTTATGGATGGTTAAATTATACACCCATAACTGACGCTTATAGAATATGACGGATGTTTGAAGGTAAGGGGTAGGTAGACATTGTTGCAGGTCAAAGGCAACGACTAGCTTTGAGTTGTCAGCCATACATTTTTCCGTGTCAAGTTGCTTCTGAGTCTTCGCCTTTTCAGCTTTCCGATGGTGCAACTCTTGCTCCAGTTTTAGTTGCTTCTTTTCTTCTTCACTCTTGCTGTACATGATAGCAGAAGCCAGCTTGTCACAACGTTGGCAAGTATCTATCTTCAGGGGCTTTATTTTGAGTCCCATGGCATGAAATTCTCTTTCATAAATAAATCTTGATACAGGTTTCGAAGGGTACTTCTCCTTGTATTCATCATACATAATTTTCAGAGTGAGCGTGTTTGATAGAAAGAGCTTGTCGCATGTTGCCCTTGCGTAATGGGACTGGTACCTGGGAAAGCTGTCTAGGTGCTGATGTACTTCTGCGAGCCGCTCAGGTGAGACACCTCCTGTACTTGCTTTACCTCGAGCGTCATCAGAAACAGTTCCACCTGTAGCCAAAGATTTCTTGCGGGTAACAATTTCAACAAACTTTGGGGATACTTGATAAATCTTCAAAAAGCACCCTTTGCATACATCTACATTGGCACCTGCCACAACCACATGATAATTGAAAGTCAACAGTCTTTTTTTCCTTTTCTCAGGAGAAACAGTAGGCAGAAGTCTCATTGAAGCCTTTGGTTTAATTTCTATCAGAGAAGCAATATAGGCAGCACGCTTATCATGATCTGCAAGATTCCAGAGTTCTGTACATAAGCCACAACAGGTTTCATGACTCAGTTTGTTGACACAATGTTTTCTGCAGTCAGTCAACTTAACTGCTGATTTCTCTTCAATATGTTTTCCTAGTGGAGATACGTAGGACTTCCCAGAGTTCCGAGCTACTTGGAGAGCTTTCCTTTTAGCAGAAACGGGCTGTCTTACTCTTACTTTTTTTCTTTTCTTTGCTGCTGGCTCTTCCTGCTCTTCTTGATCTTCTGCAGATTCCGGTATAGAAGCAGCACCTTCATCTTGCTTGTCTTGATGTTCTGCAGATTCGGGTGAAGATGCAGTCTCTTCATTTTGCTCTTCAGTATTGTGAGGATTATCGTCACCACTGTCTGATGAAGGCGGTCTTGATGGTACAAATGAGGCATCAGAGGTATCGTCACCTTCATCTTCCTCATTAGCAGCATTGGATGTTTGGCGTGCCTTCAAGATTTCATCCCTCTTCTTCATCAGAGTACTGACAACATCTGGCAAAAAATATTTTTATTACTGCAATACCAACAACATGATGATAGTAATTTTAAGTTCACAGGTTAACAAAAATCTAAATTTATGTAAATTTTCCAAAGCAGGTAGATTTACAAAGAAGATTTGAGCGTTGCATTGCTAGAATTATTTTCAGTTCAGAAAAACAAATCTCATTACCTGCTAAATTGTGTGAATCATGAGCAGCTTCTGAGACTCTGTTGCTTCCAACATTGTCATGAGCACTTGAGCCTTGGCCACTTTCAACATCCTCATCAGCATCATTTGCAGTTTGGCCAGCAGCAGACGGGTCCAGGTTTTCAATAACTGCAAGATGAAGGGAAAATCCATTGAAACAACAAAATATAATTGGATTAACTGTTATAGTAATTAAAAAAATAAAAACAGCACAGGGTAGAAATATTATGCAATAGGAATTTACCTTGTATTTGGTGTGGGCTTGCACAAGAGGAAGATTTAGTATAAGATGGAGCTGGAAAATCCTCCTGCAGTCGTCGTCTTACACTCCTTAGAGGAGTCATTGCACTGGATGTACGTCGTTGATCTGAAAAGAGATGGTCTACCATGATGCTTCTTATACTTGTGTAGTAGTTGTATGCAAGGAATTTTGTCTTCCATATTAGAAATTTGTCTCAATCCCTGACATAGAAGACAATAAATTCCTTGCATACAACGACTACATGAGAACAAAGAAGATTTGAATGTTGCATTAGCTGCTAGAATTATTTTCAGTTCAGAAAAATAAATCTCATTACCTGCTTTGTGTGAATCATTAGTAGCTTCTGGGACTCTGTTGCTTCCAACATTGTCATGAGCACTTGAGCCTTTGCCACTTTCCACATGCTCATCAAAATCATTTGCAGTTTGGCTAGCAGCAGACGGGTCCAGATTTTCAATATCTGCAAGATGAAGAAAATCCATTGAAAAAACAAAATATAATTGAATTAACTTTTATGGTAATTTAAAAAATAAAAACAGCACAGGGTATAGAATTAATATTAAGCAAAAGGAATTTACCTTGTATTTGGTGCGGGCTTGTACAAGCGGAAGATTTAGAATAAGATAAAGCTGGAAAATCCACCTGCCGTCGTCGTTTTATATCCCTTTGAGAAGTCATTGCAGTGGATGTGTGTTGATCTGAAAGAAGATGATCAATAACCATGATGCTTTTTACACTCGTGTAGCAATTGTATGCAAGGAAATTTGTCCTCCATTAGGGATTGAGACAAAGTCTGTAGAGAAAACAAACTTTGTCTCAATCCCTAACATGGAAGACAAAATTCCTTGCATACAATTACTACATGAGTGAGTGTTGACTGCGGAATAATAAAAAAAATATTGTATTTCTTACCTGGGAGCCATTCGGCCAAAAATTCCTCCCTTCGCTGCACTGGCAATGCCTGTGGCCTGAGTGGAGGTCCTACAAAAACAAGGTTAAGCTTAAAAAACAGTAAAATGGTCTGCTTATATTGTTTTAGAAAACAAATTGATTAAATACCTTTGGGAGAGATATTAAGGAGAGCTCTCTCAGACTCTGTATATGAAGACACTGAAGAGTGTCTGGAAACATTGTCGTCAGGCTGTCTCTTATCACAAGGAGGGTTGAGCTCCTTCAGTGCTGCAGACGTTCGATCTTTCCCAATGGTAAGCTCCATCATCTGCTTGATTCTATTGCATACTGGCTTCTGAGCTGCTGTTCTATGGAGTCCAACTGCAAAAATGCAGAACTCACAATAAAGGTGGTAACACAATATGCGCAAGTCAGACTTGTCACTCCTCATTTTCACTCACTCGTTACATACAGTTCAATTTGTTTCCTAGCAGAATAGTTTCGTTCAAAACAATTGAACCAAAGATATTGGTTTCCTATGCGTACTTTTAGGCGAGCTTAATGAGCAGAGCCGAGAAAGATATTTTTTGTTTCAATGAATAGATCTGAATGAATCTCAGCAAAGGGATTCTGTTCATGCACCAAAAAACAATTGGGTACAGTAAAAAGTTGTGAATTGCTTGAATTTAATGCACAATCATCTTCCCAAGTTGAGGCCGAATAAACTGACTGACTGACTGACTGACTCAACGAGATGTGTAACACATCGGACAGAACTTGGAAAAAATTAACATCCTATGTACAATAAAGACAATAAATGACTTACCTGATCGACACGGACCAACTGGATTAAGGTTATGCCGTTTCATTGTATCGGAAAGTATTTACTAAACACAGCGGGACGTTCGGCGTCCCTCTAGCGTCCCAACGACTTTTGAGCTGGGGAGTGAAGCGCAGCGCAGCGCGAAGGACCCTTAACCAATCAGAACGCAGAAACCTGCATAGCAACCGTTACTGCTACAGGATTGGCTATTGCAACCGTTGTTGACACACGTACACCACCTTGAGATACCAAGATTGCCTTTCAAAATAGCTTGTAATTGGAAACAGAGTATATATTATGTAAAATATCACTTAAGCCGCCACAAAGCATTTAATTTTAAACAATTTAAGAACTGACGAAAAAAAACTTCTGCTCGTTTAGTATTTGCTAGGTATAAAGCGGTTGGTACTGTTTTCGCGGTTGTTCTATGCACCTGACAGAAGACAGACAGACATCCCTCCAGACAGAAGCCCCGAAGCCCATCTATTTTCTAAGGCACATTAGTAGTGGATTCAATTAACATGAGTTACCTGCAAAACCTGCAAGAAAGGCTTGCTAATATAGAAGCAGCAGAAAATGAGGCTTGGGTGTCCTTTCGGAAGCACATGGATAAACTTGCTCAGTAAGTACCAGAGATAAATGCTTTCTGTAAATACATTTTCATGATGCCTGGCTTTCCTGGCAAGGGAGCATCAAACAGTTTTCTTCAATATAATAAATTCTGTTATATTTTCCTTTCTTAAACTCACATGCTGTTCCCTATAATCTTTGTGATGCCTGCATCATTTTCGTTATGTGATTCCTTATTTTGTTTGAAGGATGAAAGAACCCATCAAAGCGAAGATGGCAGATCATCTTCGAGCAATGCAACAGGACTGTGATGTGACTGAGCAGCCAAAGCCAACAGAGGAGAGGCATGGAAACGAGGCAGTTCAACCAAAAACAGTCAGCAGCAGGAAGCAGCCGGTAGAAAAGATAAAAGGGTTCAGGAAAGACTTGGGCGATGGGCTACCTCATCCCTTGGAAGTGATACGTCTCTTAAATGCCCAAAACCAGCCTAAACCCAAGATGAAACAACCTTCAAAAGACATGTACGATCTTCAAATCCAATGATTATTGGATTATTTGATCACGATCAATTGCGATGTAAGATAGTGGAAAAATAGTTGGTGATGTAAATCTTAATTATTGTTCCAGTGAGCCAGAGCTGGATGCTGCTCAATCTTGCGTGAAGGTAACGGCAAGAGGGGCAAAAAGAAAACTATATCCTGGCTACCCATGTGACAAGTGCAAAGGTGTAAGTAATGTCTTGATTTAGTAATGACAAGTAGCCATTGCTTTTTTTTCTTATTTTCTTATTTTTCTCAACTTGGCAAATGCAGTTTTTTACTGCAATTGATTTGGACACAAAAGATGTGAGACTCTTGTGCAAACACAAGCAGCCGGAACCAAAGCGAGCACCCACCCCTCCAGGTAAATGAACAATAACATAAATTTCATTGCATAGTAATATCAATTTTTTTTTTAATAACGTCACTAATTTCTCTGATTTTTAGGGTTTTATGACCCAGGCTGGCACTCTCCAACCAAGTAACTGGGGAACATAATCAAACTGCTTACCTTGGTATCTTGCTAGTAGCATTTTCATTTCCCAAGAAACGAGTGATTTTTATTTTGCTATGTGATGTAAGAATGTAACTTATTCTTTGTTTAAGCTAAAGCAAACAGTTCCTATATTTATTTTAGTCAGTTTAATGGTATGAAATGATTTAATTTCCATTTAAAATGGTGTGCTTTGAAGGACCTTTTTGTAGTTTATCATCATAAGATTTAGGCAGGAAAAGAATGATGATTTTCTCAATCTCCTTTACCTGATCAATCTAGAATGTCACTCGGATAAAGAAAGTTCCTAAGATGAAGATTGCTACCTGTTCTTGTGTTTGTTTTGTTATAGTTTATTTCATATATGAATTTGCTGTGTGATGTGTAAGAATATTTTATTTGTTGACATTTACATATTTATGGATGAGCTCCTGGTCAATATGAATTTTTATGGTAGAAATATTTCTTTTTATCTGCGGTTTTAATTCAGCTTAACTATTATTCATGAAAGTTTATCCTGTGTTCTGACTGAACATGCAATTTAATTTGAATGATTAAGCCTTATTGTGAATTCTATTTAACATCAAATTGTGAGAAATTTTCAGTGTCCACAGGTCTAATTTATTCTTGAGCTAGCATCCTGCTTCTATATTTATTTTATTCCAAAGTATAATAATATGAAATGATTCAATTTCCATTAAAAATGTTGTGCTTTGAAGACCTTTTTGTAGTTGTTCATATCCCAAATCACTGACTTCATGCAACAGTCTCATGATCGTAATTAGAAGTAGTGGAATGATATTGGTCAGAGTGATCATAAATCGTAGAATGATGGTTTCCATCACAAGCACTCACGTTGCTGATCCTACAGTTCTCTGAAAACTTTGTTGCCGGCAGAGCAACAAGAACTGGTACGAGTGTAATCACACACATTCAATGGAGCAACAAAGTGTGCAAGACTACAGATGGCACAAACATATACATGAGTGCAAATCTAAAGGAATAGGGAAGGAACATGTAACACAAACTTGCACCACCCACAATTTAATTTACGGAGGTCTGTACATAACACATAGCAGCACTAAAGTCTTTGGATTTAAACTGCACTCCCAGCGGTTGTCTCTCTGCAGTCAACGCCTTTGAAGTGTTCTGAAAACAAGGCCAGAAAGAAAATGAGTGATATTGCATTTTGCACTGATTCACACTGATATACAAGTGGGAGAACACTCTTACCTTCAAAGATAAGGTGGATGAAAAAGCCGAGTAACTGCTGCTAATGTGCCTTTGGAATAAAAGGCTTAACAATTCAAACTGCGTTCCCCACTCCAGTAAGTTCCTGCAACAAAGAGAGAAAAGTAGTAAATTAAATATAATGAGCATTGAAAATTTGTGTAAAAGATGGTGGCCTTGAAGACATGTATGAAGTATAAGCGAAATGAAGTTACAAAATAAATCTACACAATGTAAAACTAGCAAAAATGGGGTGACAAAGTTGAATCTAAATGTTTTAAGTATCCAATTGAATTGTACGTTGAGTATTAAGTTCAGACTTCTACTGCGGGTGCCAGAGTCACTCCACCACAGAGTGAATGCAGTGACGCTTGCTCACATCAAAAATATGTTGAAAGTTTTCACACTGGGACACTAGAAAGCTCCAGATGTTGATGCTCATTGGAAAATTACACTCTGGACTAAGCTCATCAAAGAAATATTATGCATATAATGGAGTGACTTACAAGAACAATGCGCGAAAGGTATCCACTCCATCCAGCGATGTGAAATGTTGATCCTGAGGAGGCGGAGGCAATTCAAGGCCAGGGATCCACTGCACTGCATCATTTCATGTGGTTACCTGCAAACATGAAGCCATCATCATTAAACAACAGTGGGTGAATGGAAACAAATCACTTGCAACTTTAATCGGTGCATAGAACATATCAAGTGACGCCAACAATAAAGCACTAGCATTGGGGTCAACCCCCAAAACAATGTTAGGTGCAGGCCAAGAGAATTGTTTGACAATTAAAGAGGGGGCTTAAAGCATTAAATGCTACATGCTCAGGCAACACAGAAAAACATACTTTGATTGTGTACCACAACCATTGAACAGATATTCAGACAAGATGGTACAATGGTGCAACTAAAACTAAAATAAAGAGCCAGGCCATTTTCACTGAGACCAAGGTCTGCAGATTTTTTCTTATTGAATGTGAGTGCAGCGGTGAGTGTGTTCAGCGAACGGGAAGCCAAAGCAACTTCTCAACTCAAACCATCATCATAACATACGCACCGTGATGTTTTGACGCTTTGTCGTGACATATCGGAGTGAGCGGGCACGTCCAAAAAATACAAACAAAACTAATACACGCATCTTCATGACAGAGAATGTCCTGAAGGTGGGTAAACGCATCGGGAAAGATATTTGGATATCAAAATTTGCGACTTGAGGGAAACAGGGTAGACGACAACAACGACAACCTAACCTCGACACCAGGCTGCACCAGGCTGTTCAACGCGACAAAAAAAAAAAATACATGCGAGCAAGGAGGGCAGTGGATGGCGTAGAGGTTGGCGAAGGTGTTGTTTACTACGAGCACGAGCCCACGAACGAGCAGACGAGATAAGATGGAAGGATGGCACAAATTTCAGTCACCTTTAAGTCGTTCATTTTTATGTTTCTAATTCTTATTTAGCTGTGACAACACCCGCCGGCAGTTTTTTTTCAGCGTTGTAAAGCAATGCATGTGAAATTCAGTTGTCTTTAAGCTTACTGGCTGAAAGAACTCATCGTTTTCATGGACCGAGCCATGACCTTAACCTCCTCATCACCTAGCCTTGCAGGCATGTCCATGTCAGTGGTAAGTCACTGAGAAGAGTATTATCCAGACGAGATATGTTGACCTATGGACTGGACTTTTACAGGAAAAAGGATGTAGGTTATCTTACCTTCCTAAAAGGTTTGGAAGAAGGAGTTATGCTGACTTATCCCCTTATGCCAGTGGCGTACAGGGGGTAAGTCAGTTACCTCCTTTTTCAATGTTGTTTTTCTCACCAACGGTGAGTTTTTCATGTCTGAAAATTGGAAATCTGATTTCTGAAGCATCATAGACTTGATTGAAAATTAAAAGTCAATTTGGGTATATTTGACTTATCCCCTTCTTCCGCTTCCCAGCCCAATTATTGAAAGCAGGAACCTTGTTGGAATGAGGCTTCTGAAAGCAGCGCGTGCGTTAGTATGTATCAAGCATCGCCACGGACGCGCCACTGGTAACAAAAAGGAGGGAGAGGGGGGAGGGAACCAGTGGGCCAGATGACCGGTGGAGGCGGTCTAAATCCTAGACGCGTTTTGAGCTGCAGGTTCGCTATATGGGACTAGAACTAACCGTTTGACCCCACCAATGGATTGCACTCTGAACGAGGAATCCATAGGAGGGGTCACACGTTCGAATCGCGTCCTGCTCAGCGACTCTAGATCTCTAAAACGCGTCTCAGAGTTTCGGTCATCCGCGCCGGTCTTCTGGCCCGTTGGGGAAAAAGGGGGGGGGACGTTTTTGGCGCCAATGCCACGTGCGGGCATCGGTGGATGGCGACACGGTCTGGCCGTGCCAGGTCACTGGCGAAAGCTGTCGCTGGCAGCCCCCGTGCTGAGGGGTAGTCCCGGCGCGTGACGAGCATGGGCCAATGGGAGCGGCGCGAGGGGGAAACGACTTCGGTTATCCGGTGTACTATCAGTCTCTAAAGTTTTGTCTGGGCGATACCCTATGCGCGAGTGACTGCTCATAAGGAGACCGTTGAGAATCTCTCGTGCATGGGGTATCGCCCAGACAAAACTTTAGAGACTGATAGAACGGCAAATTGGTAATCCGTAATCCGGATAACCAGAAATTTCAAAGGAATCCGGCGGTAATCCGGGGAAATTCTGAGGTAATCCGGGACAATCCGGCGTAATCCAATGGTAATCCGGGAAATTTTTCGATGTTATCCGGAGGTAATCCGCGGGTTATCCGGGGTAATCCCTATCCGATGTACACAAAATTTCTCAGCCGTTTCCCCCCTCGGAACGGCGTCTCTATCTTCGGGTGTCAAATAATATCTCTCGCATTCCTAGAGCGCACAGTGGGCCAGAATACTGGGGCTGGCGGTTTAAAACTCTTGTCGCGTTTTGAGCTCCACGAGTCGCTAAACAGCACTACCGAAAGTGTGACCCACCCCACCAATGAATTCCTCGTCGTTCGGAGAGCAATCCATTGGTGTGGTCACACGTCGGTTCAAGTCCCGTGAAAGTACAACAAAAACTGACAAAAAAAAAATTGCCATAATTTTTTGTACTTTTGTCGTGGTCTTTTCTTGCAGTGTTCCCCTCCCGGTCTTCTTCCTACCGATACCTTTTAACCTCTAGGCCGCAATGGGCCACTGCCACTTGTTTTACGGTTGGCTGCATGTACGAGCATGAGCGGCTAGTGTGTGGTTGCCAAGGGGAAGAGGTAAGGGGAAGGTAGAAAAAGGGGGGGAAGCTTTGGAATGTCTAGCCCACCCTGTCATCATTCGAAAGTACTCATTCTAGGGTTGCGATCGACCTTTAGTTTGGAACTGGATCTTCTTTCAGGGCTACCACCAACATTACCTAAATTCAGTAACTCCTACTGCTTACTCGGTCCCGAGCTCCGAGCGGGCTTCAACCGCTGAGTCCAGTTCCAAGTGCCTGAGGTAGGCTGAGCACAGTGCACCAGAAGACCGGAGGATGCGGTCAAAATCCCAGACTCGTATTGAGCTCCAGCGTCGCCCAATGGGATTCGAACTGAACGTGTGACCCCACCAATGGATCGCTCTCCAAACGAGGAATGCATGGGTGGCGTCATACGTTTGGTTCCGCGAGTCTCATTTAGCGACTCTGGAGCTGGGGGTGTGCGAATCTTGTTTCGAATCGAATCCGAAATCGAATCTTGAATTATTTTTTCGAATCAAATTCGAATCGAATCAGGAAAAAGTTGCCGAATCGAAATTCGAATCGAACTATACGATGCCGACTCGAAGTTTTCGGTCATTTTATACATTTTTCTCCTATCTGTGCCCCTTAGTTCGAAGATGAACCACCAACGATTCGAAATTTCGAATTATTCGAGATCGAACTCATCAAATTCGTCTCAGAATCAAATCGAATATTACCTGATTCGATTCGATACCGAACTATTCGCACACCCCTATCTGCCGTAACGCGTCTACAGTTTTTTGGGGCGCTGCGCCGGTCTTCTGGCCCACTGTGCCTGGCCAGGCTGGGCCCCGGGGCTTTTATTTTACAAAGCAGTAATCCGGCACTTAATTTCGCGGAAAGGCGTTTAGGGAGAACGGGCGGGACGGGGCCGCGTGCCTGCAGGCTGCCTGCTCCGCCTGCCCGCCACAAATCAACTCATAATCAGCAATTAACATACAATGGGCCCACCGCCCCGCAGACAGCGAGCGACTGCTCTCCCTCCACTCGCATCCTCCTCCTGGCTTGCATGTCTCCTCACATATTTCGCGGTTCCGTCGAAAGCCGAATTTTGGCGGCCTTTTCAAAACCAAGTTCTAGCAGGATAGCTAGTTAGCTCAGCAACACTCTAAATGTATTT
This sequence comes from Stenchaetothrips biformis, assembly GCA_030522485.1. Lineage (NCBI taxonomy): Eukaryota > Metazoa > Arthropoda > Insecta > Thysanoptera > Thripidae > Stenchaetothrips > Stenchaetothrips biformis. The sequence goes on along the minus strand of CM060101.1, from coordinate 15,142,233 downwards.
GTATAATTTTGTACAAAGCTTTACACGCATAGTTGCGCATACGTCCGTTTCGCACAAAATTTGTTCAAACTTTTACACGAATTTGTGCCAAAATTCACACGAATTTGAGCGATTCTGCGCTCAAAGTAGTGCAAAAGTTATGTACACTGTGGCAAAAACCTACGGAGAAGTCAGTTAATTTTTTTGCCAGGATTCTCTGTAACCTTAAACCCAGTATTTCCTGTAGCCTCCTTACAGTAATCACTGTGCGACGCACAGTATTCTCCGCATACCCGCACTGTAAAAAATATTAGTAATTATTGAAACCCACTGGCTGCGAAATTTGTGCACCGTATGTACAAAGTGTCCAGTTGCACCCAGTGGGTTGCAGAAGGTCACTTTAACTGCCCACTTGATGAAATCCATCGACCCGTTGGGTAGCGGAATTCGCTCTCGTGTCGTTAAAATCCGTACCTCTGAGGCGAGATTCGTGATTTGGGCGATGGAAGGCACTGAGCTTACCCACATGCCTAATTTTGGGGCTCACATGTTAAAATTTAGCATCTTGGGGGTCGAAAAAATTGCTGTCCACATGACTGAATTTACATTTGTGGAGGGTCTGGGATGACCCACCATGCCCATATGTAAGAAATTAACATTGTGGGCAACCTGAGACCCTTAATATGCCCACAGAGGTAAATCATCCGTCGTGGCTTGCACTACCGGAAGACGGCCTCGAGGCCGCTGCGTCAAGTAGAACTTTGGAAGCCTCTCCATCCAGAAGGCTTAGCAGCGCAGTGGTTAAAGGCGCTGATTTCTGGGTTGAGGTGGCACGTTCGATGCCCATCCACTCCGTGATTTTTCCATGGTCAGCCCGCCCTCTGAGGAACCCCCAGGCGTCACTTGCCCACAGTGCATAAGATTCACACCCATGGGCAAGTTGAGGTGCCTCTTACAGCCAAGATGCAATATTTATGCACCTATGGCAGTTGGAGATGCCTACTGTTACCCATGTGAGAAATTTTGTATTTGGGTAACAATGGTTCCCTTATACACCCATTGGAAGACAAAATTTTAGGGCCAGTGGGTTACTAAATTTTGCAACCCTTTGGCTGTTAAATTCGTGATCGAAGGATGGGGGCTGGGGCGTTTCAGCACCCAAGTTACAAAAATTCGCAATTTTTTTTTACAGTGCGTCGCAGACCCTTGAGGTGCACAGAGACGACTGTAAGTCCTACAGAGAACACTGTGAGTCGCACAGTGAATACTGTAAAGAGGCTACAGGAAATATTGGGTTTAGGGTTACAGAGAATTAGCACAACTTGTTTACAGAGTTCTCTGTGACCTTTTGGCACAGTGTATGCGCAACTTTGTTCAAAGCTTTGAACAAAAATTGTACAAATAAATTTAGTGTGAAAGCAGTTGCAAAGTAGATCTCAAGGTAGCTAGCTACGTATTAAAACGGTTTGGTGAACTGGCTGAGAAAATTACCTAAGAGAGCTCTATTCACAATCCCAAACTAGCTGAGGAGATTAAAAACTTCAAACACCCGGCTGGAAACCACTCTTCTATCCGATCTCTCATGCTCTTCCAGAATGAACTATTCCAGCAGTGTTTCTATCGTCAATCTATGCTTCCACCTCCTTCAGCACAGCGTGCGCTTCTCAAACCAATTTTATTTTTTCCCGTTGTGCATCGTGCATCCTAAGTAAGCCAGTCTGATAGCAAACCTTTTATTGGTGACGCAGCAGTCAGTGTGGGCCCGGTGTGGCGGGGCGGGGCGCACAGTGGGCCAGAAGACCGGCGGAGGCGGTCAAAATCCCGGACCCGTTTTGACCTGCAGAGTCGCTACATAGAACTCGAAATGTACGTGTGACCCCACCAATGGATTGCTCTTCGAACGGGGAATCCATTGGTGGGGTCACACGTTCGTTTCGAGTGCTATTTAGCGACTCTGGGGCTCAAAACGCGTCTAGAGTTTTGGCCGCCAGCGGCGGTCGTCTGGCCCACTGTGGGGCGGGGCGGCCGGAACCGCCTTGGCAGACAGCGAGGCGCCGTGTGTGGGGCCCGTGGGGCCGCAGAGGGGAAAGGGGGGAGGGAGGGGGGAGATGCCCGGTGGGCCTCGCGGTGGGGGGGGGGCAGTACCTGTTTGGGTCACGTTGTCTTCCTCTGGTTTTCGCTCTCAGTTGTTCTTTTCTTTCATTCATGCTGCCGAGGAGTAGAAAGGGGAAGACGATAGTTCAACCAGTTTGCACCGCCAGTGAGTGCAGTGCGTCAGCTGTGTCATCTCCCGGAGTGGAGCGCGAGAGCGCAAGCGCTTTCAAGGAATGCCACCGCTTCCTCAGAGTAATCTGGCTGGGTGGCGCAGCACAGTGGGCCAGACGATTTTTGAGATCCAGAGTCGCTAAATGGGACTCGAACCGGACGTGTGTGACCCCCACCAATGGATTGCTCTCTTAACGGGGAATCCATTGGCGGGATCACACGTCCAATTCGAGTCCCATTTAGCGACTCCTCTGGCCCACTGTGAGGCAGTCCCGGGCAGTCCTTAAACACCGCAAGCATTTTATTTTTTTTTTTAATTTTTTGCCGTCGTCGAGCGGAGTGGCACTATGTAGCGAATCATCGGCAGGGTCTTGACAGGAATGGAGGCAATGAGGGGCCATTCCGGCCGGTCGGCGGTGCCTACGCGGACACAGGCACCCCGTCGCGCGCCCACCGTGTGTGGGTCACCGGTGCGCCACACTGGGAACAGATTTAAAACAACAAAAAAAAAAAAAAAAACTTTCTCAGCGAAATTTTTATTGATCTCAGTGTATGCTTGCTGAGGACTAACAGCGCTGCTGCTGCTGCTGCTGCTGCTGCTGATGATGATGATGATGATGATGATGATGATGATGATGATGATGATGAAGATGATTATCACTCTACTCGCTGTTCAGTTTCTTGGCATATTTTTTCACATTTGCGCTCAAAAGTATTTTTTCTAGAGTCCTAGATCAACAGAATCTGTGTCATATTTTGCAAATAGTTACGCCTGCACTGTCAAAAGTGTTGAATCTTCTTCTTCTTTTTTTGGTTCAAGGCGAATCAGCTGGGCACATGCCTGTATGAGGCTGGATTCGCGTTCCAACGAGCAATGTCAGGGTTGATGAAAATTTGCAGGTATTTAGCATACCTGTGGACCAAGAAGCGCAAACCCGCCACAGTGTAAGTTAGACTCCGCTCTGCAAACTCAACTGTGTTCATGGCACGCTCCTCCTGGAGCACACCATGAAGCACGCTCTAAATTAGAGTATGCTTGCCTGGTAAGCACGCTCTAATTTAGAGCGTAGCGACTCTAATTTAGAGCGTGCTTCATGGCATGCTCCAGGAGGAGTGTGCCATGCACACATTTGAGTTTGCAGAGCGATCAAAAGTGACAAATTTATCCAATGCCCTTTGCCTTTTTTTGGCAGTGCAGGTCCTTGCGTGTCTGTGTCGCTCTGTCTCCAGCGGGCGACCCCCCAGTGCAGGCCTTTCCGTCACGTGTGACATTTGGGCAGATGGTATACGGGCTGTCCCGACCGGGGATTGGCCAGAGCAGCCCGGCCAGCCGGGCGTCTCGGTCCGCGGCCGGGACGGACAGGATTATGAAAATTTGCAGGGATTTAGCATACATGTGGGCCACGAAGCGCAAACCCGCCATGGGAACGGAGTACGCCAGGCAGGCCATGTGAAATGAAAGAAAGTTTTTACTTTGTCTTGCAGATGTCTGGACTGCTGTTGGTGTGCACTTGGCTGTTGGGCCCCCCTCTGGGCCCCCCTCTGGGCCCCCCACTGGGGCCCTCTTTGGGGCGCGGCCTCCTGGGACCCCTCGTGCTGCTGGCCGCCGTGGCGGAAGGTGAGAATGAGAAAACTATCTCAAACACGCGCGCACGGCGACGCCTCATACAGTGGGCCAGAGGACCGGCGCAGGCGGCCAAAACCGTAGACAGGTTTTGAGCTCCAGAGTCGCTAAATGGGACTCGAATTGAAAGTGAGACCCCAACAATTGATTGCGCGTGCGTAGAGGAATCCATTGCTGGGGTCACACGTTCGGTTCGAGTCCCATTCAGCGACTCTGGAGCTCAAAACCCGTCCGGGATTTGGACCACCTCCTCTGGTCCTCTGGCCCACTGTGCGCCCGCACGCGCCGTCGTCGGTGCCCCACATGGAGTTAGGACTTCCGCCGCTAGGAGGCGCCACCGCGCCACCGACACAGGAAGTCTGGACTTCCCTTCTCACAAAGAAGAAACAGGTTCACATGTCCCGGTCTCGGTGTAGCACTGTGTAGCACTGTGAAGCACAGTGCGCGCACGAAGGACCAATTTCCGGGTCACGGTCGGTAAAAGTCGTGACCGCACTGTGCCTCACCAGCCGTACGCTGTACAGTGGGCTCAAAAATGTAGACGCGTTTTGAGCTCCAGAGTCGCTTAACAGGACTCGAACTGATCTTCTCACCGCGCCAATCGACTGCTCTCTGAACGAGGAATCCATGGTTGAATCACATGTGTGGTCCGAGTCCAATACTCAGCGACTCGGAGCTCAAAACGCGTCTAAGAGTTTTGTCCCCTTGCGCCGGTCCTCTGGCCCACTGTCTGACGAACCCCTCGGCCCCACGTGTGACGCGGAGTGTGTGTGTGTTGCAGCGGCCAGCGGCCCGGCGGCCAGGGCCCCGGTGCACGGCCCCATGGCCAGCCCGCGCATGGACTTCGACGAGTGGACGCCGCTGGGCCACGGCGACCCGCTCAAGAACGACCCGACGTACGACTACGTGCCGCCGGTGCTGGACCGCGTGCACTACTGGATGGAGGAGAGCAGCGCGCGGCGCGACGTGGACCTGAACGCCGTGCCGGTGCCCGCCACGATGCTGGTTCCGCCGCCGCCGCCGCCGCCCGCGCCCACCACGCCCCCACCGCCCCCGCCGCCGCCGGCCCTCACCGGCGCGCCGCCGTCCTACTCCAGCCTCAACCCGTTCCACCACTTCGAGGACCGGCCCGTGGTGCCCAACGTGCTGTTCGAGGAGAAGCCCTTCTTCAACGCGCAGGGCTCCGGGGACGTGCTCCGGGACGCGGCGCTGACGCCGTCGCCGTCCGTGGTCGTGCAGCAGCAGACCCTGCTGGGCCCCACGCCGGTGGCGGGGCCGGCGCTGCTGCCGACGCCGCACTCCGCCGCCAGGCCGCCCAGCCCCAACGCCATCCGCGCCGAGCCGGCCAAGTCCAGCAAGCTGGCGGCGCCGGCGCGGGGGCCGCCCTCCAAGGCCGCCGTCAAGCCGCAGGGCAGGCCGCCGGCCAAGCCGACCCGCCTCGACGACCAGCCGCAGCTGCCGCTACCGCCGCACATGCCGCCCAGGCAGCCGCCGCCGCGGGCGTCGCCGTCGGCGTCCTCGACCTCCACGACGACGCCCCTGCCGGCGCCTACGACCGCCAGGACGGCCGCCATGACCACCACGTCGTCGTCCATCTCCTCCTTGGTGCGGGGGCTGCTGCATCACGAGCCCGCCACCACGGCCAGCACCCTGACCACGGACCCGCTCTTCGCGCACTACAGGCAGCCCGTCACCCCCGTGCAGGGCCCCGCCTACCTCATCATCCAGGGCCACTCCAAGGTCAAGACGTACGGGCCTGTCCTGCGACGCATCTAGGCGGCTAGGGAGTCCAGCGCAGCGGGTACTATACCCGTGTGTACACTGACTTTGCCTGAAAAGCAGGAAACCGCTGCAAAAGTGGGCACAGAGGACTTATTTCCAGTTCGTCGGTGTCAGCTGAGTGCGCACTTTGGTTTTCAGTGCAGGTCCTGGGACTGCAAGCCATAGATGCCGGTGCACAGTGGGCGCGGTCAAAATATCGGACGTGTTTGAGCTCCAGAGTCGCTAAATGGGACTCGAACTGACCTTTGTGACCCCACCAATGGATTAATCTCCGAACGCGGAATCCATTGATGGGGTCACAGATTGGTTTGAGTCCCATTTAGCGACTCTGGAGCTCAAAACGCGTCGAGAGTTTTGGCCTAGTGCGGGCCCGCTGCGGCAGTTCGACTCGTCCGTTCAGCGTGGTTCGGCTAGGCTCGGCGGCTCGGCCCGGCTCGGGCGTCCATGTTCCCACGGGGTGCAATCAACACTCGACTCGACTCCTCTGACCCCAATTCGCACAGAAGATAGTCTGGACTTCCACGCGCTGCGCTTGCTGCTGGGCCTGGCCATGGCCTGGCCTGTGCTGGTTTTGAGCGGGAAGACGACGCTTCACAGTGGGCCAGAAGACCGGCGAATGCGGCCAAACTGTAGACGCGTTTTGAGCTCCAGAGTCGCTAAATGGGACTTGAACCGAACGTGTGACCCCACCGATGGATTGCTCTCCGAACGAGGAATTCATTGGCGGGGTCACACGTCTGGTTCGAGTCCTGTTCAGCGACTCTGAAGCTCGAAATTGTCTATAGAACTTTGGCCGCCTGCCGGTTTTCTGGCCCACTGTGCGCTCCTTCCTCCTCGCTCTGTGAGTGTGGCGTGTGGCCACGCCAGGATATTGTTCCCTTTGCCTCCTTCTTTCTAGACAACAATAACGCTTTATATCATGTTCTCCTCGTAACCAATATCTGCCTTCTTCAGCGGTTACTGTTTTGCGTTCTTGTCGGGTTTCTGTTGAGTTTTTATTTATGTTTTTGTTTTTTCTTGTGATGTTTATGTTAAGTTACCATGCGTCCAGCGCTAGGCGTGTCCTTCCCCGCCTTGTCCATCTTTCCTGTCTCTGGTCTTCTTCGGAATAAACCTGTTTCTCGTTTCCACGACCCTTTTTCTGTTTCACCAGTGTTTCATATTTTCGTGTCTGGGTAAACTGACTCCATTCCTCAAAATCATCGTTTAGTGTCAGCCTTGCCGGTTTCCACAAGCATTTATCGAATCAGGTAAAAGAAAAAAACGTGAAAAGGGCGTACAAAGCGTTTTGAAATCAATTTAAAAAAAAGCGACAAAAAAAAACATTGTCAGTACAAATATAGTTTGTGGTGTTACAAATAATGAACCCCCTGAGGGCACTACTACACTGTGAAAATGAACATGAAATAGAAAAAAATGTTAGTGACTTGGCGTTGCTAGTACTCGTCGCCGTCCTCGACCTCGCCCTCTACCGAGTCCACGCCGACCTCCTCGTAGTCCTTCTCCAGCGCGGCCAGGTCCTCGCGGGCCTCGGAGAACTCTCCCTCCTCCATGCCCTCGCCGACGTACCTGTCAAAAAGCACACCGTAAAGTCTACAATTTCTGTACGTCCATTTTCATTGCTTTCTGATTTTTTCTCTTTTTCGTTGTTTTCATGTCATTTAAATTTTTTTCAAGATTCACAATTTTTTTCTGAGTTTAAAATCATTTAAGGTTCAAAATTTTTCAAAATTCAAAATTTTTAAAAATTCTTTGAAAAAAATAATTGTGTTTGTGTGTGGGTGGGTGGGTTTTTTTGCGTGAGACATTTTGATTTTTTAAATGCAGTCATAGTATTTTAAGGTGAGACTGAGTTTTTAAAATAATATTGAGAAGGCTTCATCGTGAAGAGACCTCGACGCACGCCGCTTCCTTTCTTGCGGTGTACTCTTGCAGTACACGAAAAATGTGGATTACGACTTAGTCGAACGCCTACCCCTTACTGTTCCCCTCCACCTGACCGCATTGCTTGCTAGGGCTCTACTCCGTTGATGGCGGCCCTAGATAGCAAACTAAGGGCCCTGAAGGGCCAAATATGCACCCGGAGGGCCGGCCCAAGGGGCAAAGGGTACTAAAGACAGAGCGGTGCGGGTTCTCTCTCTCTCTCTCTCTCTCTCTCTCTCTCTCTCTCTCTCTCTCTCTCTCTCTCTCTCTCTCTCTCTTTCTCTCTCAAAGACCGGAAGTCTGCAGGGGTCTGATGATCAATCAAAAAATAGGGCGCGCGTCTGCGAGCGAGGTCAAGCAACCCCTTAGGCGAATGGAGTAGAGAGAGGTGAAGGAGGGAGGGGAGGGGGGAGCACGAAGAGAAACCGTCTGCAACTACCGCGGCCCACGAAACCCAGCGCTCTCGTTCGAATATCAATAACCCCGAACACACCCCCATCATTTCCCCCCCCCCACCAACCCACCCTATCCTCGACGGCCCTTGCATAGCAGTAGCCATCGCCTGCCTCGCGCCGCTGTCTCCCTCGCACCCTGATGGGACGCCCCACGAGTGCGAGAGAGACAGAGCGACGAATGCGGCGCTCGGAAACCGCGCCTGCTGTGTGAGCGCTCCCACTGACTCGGGGTGGTTCGCGGTTTCCCGGACGTTATTCAGGCAGGAACTGAAGGGAGAGAGAGAGAGAGAGAGAGAGAGAGAGAGAGAGAGAGAGAGAGAGAGAGAGAGAGAGAGAGAGAGAGAGAAAGAAAGAGATACAGACAGAAAGACACACACACACACAGACAGATAGACAGACAGAGGGTAGCTGGGCAAGCACCACGGAGGTGGCAAGCACTCTGTCCTTTCGGCGCCGGCCGGTAGGCAGCACATTCGACAGGGCCGCTGCCGGGCTGCCTGCCTGTCTTGGCGGCGCAAATGGGTCGCCACCAGCCACACAGCAGAGCAGGCAGATTCGCCCGAGGAATTCTTTGGCGGGGTCTCACGTTCGATCCGAGTCCCATTTAGCGACTCTGGAGCTCAAAACATGTCCGGGATTTTGGCCACCTCAACGGTCTTCTGCCCCACTGTGCGTCCCTTCCTGTCTGTTTGCACTCGCCCCCACCGCACGCGCGTGCTGGCCGCGGTCACGCGATGTGCCAAGTGAAGGGAGCGTGCGTGCTGTGCGTGCGCGAGCAGTGGACGTGAAAAGGGGGTGGGGTGGGTGGGGGTGTCATCGACTTGTTGAGGCGACCGTCCCACCCGCTGGACGCTTGGCTCCCTTTTTCCCGGCGCACAAAGCACCTTGTCCGTGGTGACACTGAGCAATGGTGCCACAAAAGTCGGCGAAAAATTCCCTTGATGCGCCAGTCTCGAAAGGGCTGCCTACCTCCGCACAGTGGGCCAGAAGACCGGCGCAGGTGGCCAAAACTCTACACGCGTTTTGAGCTCCAGAGTCGCTAAATGGAACTCGATCCGAACGTGTGACCGCACCAATGGATTCCTCGTTCGGAGAGCAATCGGTGGGGTCACACGTTCGGTTCGAGTCCCATTCAGCTACTATGGAGCTCAAAACGCGTCTAGAATTTTGGTCCCCTGCGCCGGTTATCTGGCCCACTGTGTCTCGCTACGACGGGAACCTACCAGTGCACGAAGGCGCGCTTGGCGTACATCAGGTCGAACTTGTGGTCAAGGCGCGCCCAGGCCTCGGCGATGGCCGTGGTGTTGGACAGCATGCACACGGCGCGTTGCACCTTGGCCAGGTCGCCGCCGGGCACCACGGTCGGCGGCTGGTAGTTGATGCCAACCTACAGGTCGCGACAAAAAAAATAATTAAAACCATCGGTCCAAATTCGGATTTGCGTCACCGTCAAATATTCAGGGCACAGTAGTAGGCCAGAAGATCGGCGACGGCGGTCGAAATCACGGCGGGTTTTGAGCTTCAGAGTCGCTAAGTGGGACCCGAACCGTACGTGTGACCCCACCAGAGGATTTTTCTTCGAACGAGGCATCCGATGGTGGGGTCACACATTCGGTTCGAGTCCTGTTTCGCGACTCTGAAGCTTAAAACGCGTCTAGAGTTCTGCTGGGCGGTTCTTCTGGCCCACTGTGTGTGACGCTTCGTACCTTGAAGCCCGTCGGGCACCAGTCGACGAACTGGATGCTGCGCTTGGTCTTGATGGTGGCGATGGCGGCGTTCACGTCCTTGGGCACCACGTCACCACTGCAAAATGGATATGACGTCATATTCGTTGGAATATGAATCTTGTCGTTTGAATGTTGATTCACTTTCAAAAACGAATGGTGATACGAGTCCCGCGCGCAAAAAAAGTATGAAAAACTCACCGGTACAGCATGCAGCAGGCCATGTACTTGCCGTGGCGCGGGTCGCACTTGACCATCTGGTTGGCGGGCTCGAAGCACGCGTTGGTGATCTCGGACACGGTCAGCTGCTCGTGGTAGGCCTTCTCGGCGGAGATGACCGGCGCGTAGGTGGCTGCAGAAAATAACAACGACCATGAACATTCTGAAGAAGATCATGGGTTCAAAACTCGCAGTTAAGTTGACTTTTTTTGTTGTTGTTGTTGTTTCTTTTGCTACAGTGCCGTGCGTGTTTGGATCTGGCTTCCTGATCTAGGGGGCGCTATCCCCTGACAGGTTGGCAAACATAGCAAACCTTATCCGAGTTGGAACGCCGAATTTCACGCACGCAGCACACATGCAGTGGCGTGAGCCAACACGAGTGTGACGTGTTTTCAGCGCGAAGGGGAGCGCACAGGTAGCCCCTAACCATATGGTTGGCTCGGAGCGGAACAGAGTACGTATGCCGGCTGGCAACCCTATGAACGCTACGCTGCACAGTGGGCCAGACGACCGGTGGAGGTGGTCAAAATCCCGAACGCGTTTTGAGCTCCAGAGTCGCTAGATGGGACTCGAACCGAACGTGTGACCCCACCAATGGATTGCTCTTTGAACGAGGATTCCACAGTGGTGGGGTCACACGGTTGGTTCCAGTCCTATTTAGCGACTCTGGAGGACAAAACGCGTCTAAAGTTTTGGCCGCCTGCGCCGGTCTTCCGGCCCACTGTGCGCTGTTGCCTCGTGACCGGTGAATACGTGGCGTGAAGTCTCCCCAGGACAGCGCAGGCGGGTGGCACCCAACCAGCACGGCCAGCAGCGCAAGAAATCGATTGCAAGTGGTCACCGCTTCCTGGAGGGTGCATTCCAGAGTCCGCCGGGTGGTCACTCTACCCGCAGGGGGTGCACGCGAGGCGCTGGGACTAGCGGCAACCCTACCTTTATAGGAATAATGGATGGCTGCCCTAAGACTTGCCCCGTGAAAAGGATGACGATGATGAAGTGACAGAAACACGGGGCAGCGGGCAAGAACCGAACCGAACGTGCGACCCCACCAATGGATTCCTCGTTCGGAGAGCAACCCATTGGTGGGGTCACTCGTTCTGTTCGAGTCCCATCAAGCGACTCTAGGGCTCAAAACGCGTCTAGGGAGTTTTGGCCGCCTCAACGGTCTTCTGACCTACTGTAGGCCGTCGCTCTGTCTCTCTCGCACCTGCACGGTGCGCCTCACGAGTGCGAGAGAGACAGGGCGAATCTGCTTGCTTTGCTGTGTGACTGGTGGCGACCCATTTGCGCCGCCCAGACAGTCGCGACTCTGGAGCTCAAAACGCGTGTAGAGTTTTGGCCACCTGCGCCGGTCTTCTGGCCCACTGTGCGGAGGTAGGCAGCCCTTTCGAGACTGGCGCATCATGAGAGAATCTCTCTCTCTCTCTCTCTCTCTCTCTCTCTCTCTCTCTCTCTCTCTCTCTCTCTCTCTCTCTCTCTCTCTCTCTCTCTCTCTCTCTCTCTCTCTCTCTCTCTCTCTCTCAGCACGGCCAGCCGCCCAGTGGGCCAGACAGACGGACTTCCTTGGCGCATTAAGGGAATTTTTGCCCACTGGCTGGCCCACTGTGCTGTGCGGGGGCGTACCCAGCGGGAAGTGGATGCGCGGGTACGGCACCAGGTTGGTCTGGAACTCGGTGAGGTCCACGTTGAGCGCGCCGTCAAAGCGCAGCGAGGCCGTGATGGAGGACACGATCTGGCCGATGAGGCGGTTCAGGTTGGTGTAGGTGGGCCGCTCGATGTCCAGGTTGCGCCGGCAGATGTCGTAGATGGCCTCGTTGTCCACCATGAAGGCGCAGTCCGAGTGCTCCAGCGTGGTGTGCGTCGTCAGGATCGAGTTGTACGGCTCCACGACGGCCGTGGACACCTGCACAAGCGAAGTTGATTAACGTGGATTCAAAGGAAATGTCCTTTTCGTTTTTGCTTTCACCCATTTTCTTGTTTTCACTTCTTTTTTTTGGGGGGGGGGGGGGTTACTTTATTTTACTTTTTGCTTTGCTCTTTTTTTATTTTTTCTTAGGTTTGTTCTTGTTTTTAATTAGGTTATTTTTGTTTTGTTTTCACTTAGGTTTTTTTTTCACGTAGGGTTTTTCCTTTTTTTCCCTTCAAATTTAGTAACTGACCTGGGGCGCAGGGTAGATGGAGAACTCGAGCTTGGACTTCTTGCCGAAGTCAACGGAGAGGCGTTCCATCAGCAGCGACGTGAAGCCGGAGCCGGTGCCGCCGCCGAACGAGTGGAAGATGAGGAAGCCCTACGCAAGGGTCACATTGGCAGACTTTAAAACTGTATAACTTGCGCACGAAAGCCGACTCGAAGCGGACGTGTGACCCCACCGATGGATTCCTCGTTCGAAGAGCAATCCATTGGTGGTGTCACACGTTCGGTTCGAGACCCATTTAGCGACTCTGGAGCTCAAAACGCGTCTACAGTTTCGCCGGTCTTCTGTGCGACCCCCCCGCAGTCACACGTTTCAAAGCAGTGCGACAAGAGTCCCGCCAACCGGAAAAAAAAAAGAGACAAAAAAAGGCCAGCGGCGGGTATCGAACCCCGGGACCACCGTGACGACGTACCTGCAGTCCGGTGCACTGGTCGGCCAGCTTGCGGATGCGGTCCAGCACCAGGTCGACGATCTCCTTGCCGATGGTGTAGTGGCCGCGCGCGTAGTTGTTGGCGGCGTCCTCCTTGCCGGTGATGAGCTGCTCCGGGTGGAACAGCTGGCGGTAGGTGCCGGTGCGCACCTCGTCCACCACGGTGGGCTCCAGGTCCACGAACACGGCGCGCGGCACGTGCTTGCCGGCGCCCGTCTCGCTGAAGAAGGTGTTGAAGGAGTCGTCGCCGCCGCCCAGCGTCTTGTCCGACGGCATCTGGCCGTCCGGCTGGATGCCGTGCTCCAGGCAGTACAGCTCCCAGCACGCATTGCCGATCTGCACGCCCGCCTGCCCGATGTGGACCGAGATGCACTCCCTCTGCAACGAGAAGACCCAATCCACACTGAGCAAACCGAGGGGTCCACCACTATGGTAATCCTGTGTACACTTCGTCCAGTAATCATCAGTAATCACATGCCAAAACTGGATATTTTCGCTGTTTTTTTTTTTTTTTTCGGTTCTTCTTACGAAAATGTGCAAAAAATGCCCCAAAGTAACCAAATTTATAGTTTTTTGAGATTTTTCGTTGGAAATCACTGGTAATTGGTAATCATGTGTACACTCCTGAGCTGAGTGGTGGACCCCTCGGAGAAAACCTTACAAACTATTTCAGTCCTAACAAAGAAAAGTATCTAGTCATAACAAAGTATTTTGAGCATACATAAGCTTACAAAGAAAATACTTCGTAATTTACAAACTATTTCCTCGTTTACGAAGAAATTTCCCATAATACGAAGGAAAAATGACGCAAGCATGGTTTTTCTCGAGGGGGCAACCACTAAGTATGTTAAGGGACACAAGATTCCTTTAGGGAAGAGATTTCTACGGATTTCGCAAGATTTCAACTGATTTTACGCCCAAAATTTGCTTCTTTTTTGCCTTTTTTGGGGAAAAATATCCGATTTCCAGAGATTTCTGGCGCTCAAAGTGACACATGATTTCTTGAGTGGTTGCCCCCTCGGTTTTGCTGCCTGCGCCGGTCCTGTGGCCCACTGTGCAGCGTAGCGTTCACATTACGTGACAACAAACAGACAAATGCGTTAGGAACTTTTTCATTTGCCAAAAGCATAGTGTTCAGGACAAGAGCACTTGGCTAGGCAAATGGCGTCTAGAATTAAGCTGTCGCAGTCGAGAATCATTTTTCGAGGCACGGGGACACCATTTGCATGCGACACTGTGAGGAGTTTGACGCGGGTGGGGAGTGCGGGGTAGGGGGTGGGAAAGAGTGGGTGGTGGTGGGGGGGGGGGGGGTACTGCCGTTTCTTTCCTTATCGCGGCGGGACCGTTTTCGCTTAAAACGGCATCACTAGCGGCAGCGGCAATAGGTGCAAGACAGCGCCGAGCCCGCCCAGTCCACGCCACAAGCGACGCGGGAAAAATGAAGTTATTTTTCCCGACAAAATAGGTGCAAGTTTACCTGAGACGCAGTTCGATTGACGAGGCAACTCGGTCATCGCCTCAGACTAAAAGTTTGCATGATGAAAACTATTAGCACTCTCAACCTCTTTTTTTTCCCTTTTTCTTTTGCTTTTTCGACGTGCGTGACCCGAAAGGGGGCAGGCCCTGCCCTAGGCAGGCCCGGCAGGCCCGGCAGGCCCGGCAGGCCTCAGGGCACAACCACGCCACGCCCCATCTCCACAATAAAACGTGACGTCATAGGGGAGGGGAAAGGGGGTTTGTCAAATCATCGTGGAAGGGAAGCGTTTTGCGCCCCCCGCGAAGCACCCGTGCCTGGCACATAGGCACGCTAACAACAACAACAACAACAACAACAACAACAACAACAATAACTTGGGGGCACGCAAGCAGCAACAGCAACAACAGCAAAATCCCCGCGCACGACTTTTGCCCTCGCGCAGCAAGCAACAACAAAACTATGGAAATGTGCGGCACGCGGCCCACGTAGTAAAAACAGCAGGAATTTCGTCCAGGACGTCCGCGCCAATGGCCCCTTTTTGAAGAATTACAGGAACCTCGCCCGGTGTTGAACGGTGGGCCAGAAGACCGGTGCAGGCGGTCAAAACTCTAGACACGAGCAGCTCCAGAGTCGCTAAATGGGACTCAAACCGAACGTGTGACCCCACCAATGGATTCCTCGTTCGGAGAACAAATCCAAATTTTATTGGTTGCCTAAGCCAGTCTTCTGGCCCACTGTGTGGTGTACTTATTATTTGCAAAGTTGCTGCGTTACACGGGCGTGCATTAGGAGGAGTGCGTCAAGACAAGGGCTACTTTTTCCTCGTAAGGGGTCTGAATAATGCAGAAAGCATTTCACACTAGCTTGCCGTGCTGCCGCGGCTCGGGCACTGAACCGCGGAAGGTGGAAGTGAGGGGGGGAGGGGGAGGGGGGGAGGGCGCTGGAGGACGTCAGGGCGCGTCTAAGCTGGGTCCACCAGAGCGAGACTGTTTGAATCATCTTCTCTATGACCGGTCGCACCGTTGGGCGTTCCCCGGGCGTTCCCCGGGCGTTCCCTTTCGGGTGTTCCCTTGAAGCGGTTTGGGTGTTGCCCCCAGGTGGGCCAGGGGGAGGGGCGCACAGTGGGACAGAAGACCGTTGAGACGCGGCCAAAATCCCGGACACGTTTTGAGCTCCAAAGTCGCTAAATGGGACTCGAACCGAACGTGTGACCCCACCAATGGATTCCTCGTTCGGAGAGCAATATATTGGTGGGGTCACACGTTCGATTCGAGTCCCATTTAGCGACTCTGGAGCTCAAAACGTGTCCGGGATTTTGGCCGCCTCAACGGTTTTCTGGCCCACTGTGGGGCGTCTTGCAGTGCCACAGCAGCGTCGCGGACTTTAATGTCCTTGTCGTTCTTGAGGCGCTATAGCTGAGTTGTTACGAACATTTCTACCGTTAAATTATTCAACGATGTACTCTTTATATCCTCTTTTTTTTCGCGCAACTACCCATTGCTTTGCAATGGTGCGCGGACTGCTCTCGCCATGCAGGGAGGTCCACATGTGCGCGCCCGTGTGTGCACACACACACACATTAATTTTCGAGTGCATCTGGGCATCTGCTGCGGGCGCGTTAAACTTGACCGCACTGTTGCGGCCGCGAGGCGCTTACAAGGACATGTGTGGGATCCTGCGGGGACAGAGGGTGGGGAGAGAGAGAGAGAGAGAGAGAGAGAGAGAGAGAGAGAGAGAGAGAGAGAGAGAGAGAGAGAGAGAGCGACAGACAGACAGACAGACAGACAGACAGACTTTCAAACTTTATGTCAACCGCCACAGGAACATGTACGTCTCGTCTAGGTCTAATTCCCTAATTACGCTTAGACCAATTAAATTAAGGATCCCTCCACCGTGTTAAGGAGTGGCGGAGCTGCCTGGTAGGTGCGGTACCGCCGCGCCGCGCCTTGCGCACTCATGTCGAACAAGGAACCCAGGCTAAGATTACCATGATGGCCATTGCCACAAGGACTAGTTTACTATGGCCACGAGCACCTATACCATGGCCACCGGCCTGGCCATGGTAAAAACACCCATGGCCATCCAGTGGCCATGGGCAAGTCCGGTGGCCATGGCCGTCATTACCATGGCCGCCATGGCCAACCATTGGCCATGGCAAAAATGGGCATGGCCAACTTATGCCCATGGACACGGACCAGGTGGCCATGGCTACAACGGCCATGGCCGGAAGCCCCCTGCAGGGTAGGCAATTATGTATGACAAGTGCTTCCTGTCCGCGCGTTGAAGTCTCCACCTACTTTTCACAACATTGCGATAACATGTAAACGGCACTTTCTTCAATTTATCTGGAAGCAAAATTGGATGTAGTGCGAAAAGTATCATCAGTGCAATGATCTAAGTGCACGACACCGACTATCCGATACTCTGACGGAAAGTCAACTTAGTGACGTTGGCCATATCCCAACCTATGGCCACTATGGTCAAGATGGCCATGGCCACGAAGACCATGGCCACGATGGCCATGGGCACGATGGCTACGGCTATGATGGCTATGGCCAGGATAGCCATGGGCACGAGGGCTATGGCCACGATGGGCTATGACCCCCGACGGCCATGAGGATATTACAATGGCCATTTTACCCATGGCCAGAGACCATGAGTGGCCATGGCCTTGCGATGGCTATGGCAACCCTCATGGTAATCTTAGCCTGGGAACACTTCTTTGGTTTCATAAGAGTTAATGTCTTCTTTGATTATTTTTCCACAAAAGGCTTTTGTACTATCAACATATTTATTCTCCGCGAATCATGCAGAAATGTACTATTCCTATTGTTTTAAGCTCTTTCTTTGCATTGGCGTTCAAGTACTCGACATCCTGTCTTTGCTTATTAATTCTTTTTTTTTGACGCTGTAACTGCAACGCGCATGGGTCCAATTAAATTCCGAACGCACTAATAAGACAAACTGCATGTACGTAGGTATCGGTTCCGACACGCACTCTGACGCAAGCCCGAGCGCGAGCCGCACAGTGGGCTAGAAGACCGGTGGCGAAGGCGGTCAAAATTCCGGACGGGTTTTGAGACCCAGAGTGGCTAAATGGGACTCCAACCGAACGTGTGACCGCGCCAACGCATTGCTCTCCGAACGAGGGATCCATTGGTGGGGTCACGCGTTTGGTTCGATTCCCATTTAGCCACCTGCCGTTCTTCTGGCCCACTGTGGACTGCAGCAAGCCGTCGATGGGAAGTCACACCGAGGTACCCGTTGGTGCTGAAGGTACCCGCGAGGTACCCGTGGCAACCAGGGGCAAGGCGGCGCGGCCGGTCGGGTTACGCCCGCCGAGCATGACGGGTACCTGCAGACTGATTCAGAGAGTCGCACTGTCTCTCTCGCACCTCAAGCCCCGTGAGTGCGAGAGAGACAGAGCGACGAAAACGACTCTCGGAATCAGTCTGCAGGGCAACGGGTACCGCGGCGGGTACACTGCATCGGCACCGTCATCCCGTCTTCTTCTCCTTCTTCTCGGCGCTCTGGATTCATCAATAGCGGTCTTTATTGTTCTCGGTGCGTTTCTGGGACTCTCAGCGCCAGACGGTGGCTGGGGTACCGTACCGGATACCGCGGAGTAGTGGGCCAAAAGACCGGTGCAGGTGGCCAAAATTCTAGCCTTGTTTTGGGCTCCAGAGTCGCCTGAACAAGACTCGAACACCGAACGTGTTAAGGGAAGTGAAATTCGTCATTTTTTTATGCTTTTTCAGCCTTTTTTCTGACATAATGGTCACAACGTTACTCAACCGATTGATTATTTGTGTCACGCCTATGCAATCGGTGCGACATTGCCATAATTTTCCAGTTATATCATCCCTGATTTTGGCAGAAAGAGACAACAAATTTCTGCAGTGCACTAGCCAATAGTACTCTAAACTTCTTTGCCCCTCTGTCGGCCGACACTGTAATAACCTACGCTATAAACTCAGCTCCCCCCCCCCCCACTGCGTCCATTTCTCCACTTTTCCGATTGCTGGACGGATGTCATTTGCTCGCTTTACGGCTGGCGGGCCGATTCCGAACGGGACTCGCTGTCTCGCTCGCACAGTGGGCCAGAAGACCGGCGCAGGCGGCCAACACTCTAGACGTGTTTTGAACTCCAGATTCGCTAAATGGGACTCGAACCGAACGTGTGACCCCACCAATGGACTGCTCTCCGAACGAGGATTCCATTGGTGGGGTCACACGTTCGGTTCGAGTAGCATTTAGCGATTTGGGAGCTCAAAACGCGTCTCGAGTTTTGGCCGGCTGCGCCGGTCTTCTGGCCCACTGTGCGCCATGAGGTTGGGGTACCGTGACAAGGTCGTCTTACTTTCGGCGAGAGCACCCCACCCCGCCCCAACCCCTCGCATCGACCCACTGGAAGGACGCCGCGCTTCCTTGTTGCGGGGCAGGGCCGCACAGTGGGCCGGTCAAACAAAGGATGTTGCGCGCCTCTCTATTTGGCAGCGCCAACATACGACAAACACCACAACGGGGAGAAAAAAATTTTTTTTTTTTTAATCTTCTGAAAAATGCACTCAACGTTAATGTTTTTATTGCTGCTTTCGTGGTAAAGTTCTTCCTCGTCGATAAAAAAAAATAATTGAAGGAACCCAGCATCGTGTTCAAAGCCCAAATTAAGGTCAAAATTCCACGTAAAGTCAAACTCGTTTGTAAAAATAACCTAACAAACTTCTTCTTTTGGACCCAATTGGAAGCTGAACATTGTCCTCATTCATACCGAAAGAAACTCATTTGCACCTACACACTCTAGATTTCAGAACTTTTGTGATCGAAATGTAAAATTGCTAGAGTTACAGCACGCTGCTCTGTTCTCTGCCGGCACTCGACTTTACTGTCACTCATTGAAGCGGAATGGACAGCACTGCGAAAATGCACTTTTTTGATAAAAGTTCATTTAGTGACTTCTTTTTCTAGACTTAGGTGTGGATTGACTGGGCTTTCCTACTTGAAAAGTAGCGCACAATTTTCTTTTCTAAATGTCGTTTGCGGCATCGCGTGACATAAAAATAAGAACTCGCTTAAAACCTTCCGAAGTATTTTAAGCATACATAGTACGAACTAATTTACTTTATTATACAAAGAAATAGTTTCTAAATTACGAAGTATTTTCTTTGCAAGCTTATGTTTGTTCAAAATACTTTGTTATAACAAGCTGCTTTCCTTTGTAAGGCCTGAAATAGTTTGTTAGGTTTTCTCAGTGAAGCCAAAAATCCCAAAGGAGACACGGCCGGCGGTCCTTCACTCTACTTGCCATGATGCTCGGCTCGTCCTTGGAAGTCCTTGGAAGTCCTTGGGGGTCCTGGGTGTCTCCGGCGAGGAAAGGCGAGGAGGCGTCGCGGTGTGGCAGACTGGCTCAGCAACTGGCTACGCGCCGCCGAGCTAGGCTTGACTTGGACTGGCGGCGCCGCTCAGTGCAGCGCTGCGCGGGGCGCAGAGTGTGCCCACCGCCCCGCCCCGCCCCGCCCCGCCCCGCCCAGCCCAGCCCAACACCACTTCGCCCCACCCCCACCCCACCCCACCTAGCACAGTGGGCCACAAGACCCGAAGAGGCGGTCAAAATCCCGGACGCGTTTAAAGCTCCAGAGTCGCTAAATGGGACTCGAACCGTGACCCCACCAGTGGATTACTCGTTCCGAGACGAAAGGGGCCACCGCCTCGGGAATCCTGTTTACACATTAACTGGTAATCTCCGGTAATACATGCCGTAATCACGAATCCTTGATAAAATTCTGTCCTTTCTTTAACGCTTTTGAACTAATTTTCTCCACAATTGTACGTGTAATACCTTGTAAAATTCCTGTAATCCCGTAATCTTGTGTACACCTGAATTGAGAGTGACGGACCCCTCGTCCCGAGAGCAGTCCATTGGTGGGGTCACGCGTCCGATTCGAGTCCCTTTTAACGACTCTGAAGTTCAAAACGCGTGTAGAGTTTTGGCCGCCTGCGCCGTCCTCCAGGCCCACCGTGCCTCGTCCAACCCTGCACGCCGCGCCAACTCCGGTTTTCACGTGTGCACTACCGTCTCGTTACTCCAAGTAATTGCCCGGGCGGGCTCACACTGGTAAAACTAAGGCGTAGTATTACGCCCTTCGTGAAGCGTACAGTTTGTACGCCCTTCTTGAAGCGTACAAGAGCTTTTGCGCTCCTTTCCTCCTATCTAAATGCATGGGGGAATTTCCTTGAAGCGTAGTTGTACGCTTCAAAAAGCGCGTAGAGTCGTCAAGCGTAGTTGTATGCTTGAATGAAGCGTAGAACTACGCTTTAGTTTTACCAGTGCACTATAAACGCATGAAGACACGTAAAAGCGAAAGACGAAAAAAAATGGAGAGGAAAAAATAACGACTAACTAAGTAGCGGGAAGGGGGAAAGGGTGAAATGACAAGACGGGAATTGGTAGCATTTTGTCCGGTGCGGTACTCGGGGCAGGATGGCGGCATTCGTGCAGGAGCTCGACGGTGAGGAAGGACCTCAAGTGGTTACGCCGGCACACTCCTCCTGGAACCGAGGAAAAGGGTGACATTTTCATGACATATAGTGGCGAAGAATGATGTCAACAGCGATGACGCGACCACGTAGCAAGGTGGCCCACAGGCGGCCAAAACTCGACACGCGTTTTGAGCTCCAGAGTCGCTTAATGGGACTCGAACCGAACGTGTGACCCCCACCAATGGATGCCTCGTTCAAAGAGCAATCCATTGATGGGATCACACCTTCGGTTCGAGTCGTTTAGCGACTCTGGAACTCAAAACACGTCTTGAATTTTGTCCTCCTGCCTTGGTCTTCTGGGGGAGTGGTGGGGGCGCAAGCGCGCAGCCCAGCCGTGGGCTGAGCAGGCATGGGCACGGTATTCCACAATCGGTACCGCAGTACTTTACCGGTACTACCGAAAAATATGGTACCGCGGTACTTTACCGGTACTACCGAAAACTATGGTACCGCGGTACTTTACCGGTACTATCGAAATTTTCGGTGCCGCGGTACTTTACAGGTACCTTCGAAAGTACCGACGGTACTTGACGTACCCACGGGTACCACGGACTCCATGCGCTGCAAACCGCTGTACAGCGGCGCATCCAACAAAAGAACTTGGAGGGAAAAAAAAGAAGAAAAAATGGGGGGCCCTTCTCCCACCTCCCCACACAGTAGGGAGGACCGCCTGCAACTTCGGTGGATCGGGGGAACCGGTGCATTCCAGGCGGCGACCCCAGGGGTTCTC
Organism: Stenchaetothrips biformis; assembly: GCA_030522485.1. Lineage (NCBI taxonomy): Eukaryota > Metazoa > Arthropoda > Insecta > Thysanoptera > Thripidae > Stenchaetothrips > Stenchaetothrips biformis. The sequence goes on along the minus strand of CM060101.1, from coordinate 15,120,890 downwards.
ATCTGATGTGGGCCGGGTGAAGGGCGGGGGTTGAGAGCCTTTGGTTTTCGCGGGGTGGTCAGTGGTACCCACAGTGGTACCCCCGCTGTCCGGCGCTCTCTACCGAACATGCAGTGTGAAGGGCCAGCTTCAAAGGACTTATCAACTCCAAACCGACGAATCAGAATGGACCCACTCGCGACCAATTGCGAGTGGCTGGAACGACCGGGGATCGAACCAGTGCCGAGGCCAATCCGCCGAAGCGGACTGCTTTTTAGACACCCAAGCATAGTGGACGACAAATGATCCAGACCACTACGCTATCACGACTGCACGTCTGCTGAGTGTCGGACGACGGGTTTGAGTCGCATTGGGATGAGGGAGGCAGTCGTAAAATGTATTGAAATGTTGGGATTCGATCCCCGGACCTTACTGTTCAAGTCCGACGCCTTAGCGATCTCAGCCACCACGGCTCATGGTAGATGCGGCGTCAGCCGGGCTCTAGACGCGGCAGGGATGGAGCCGCAGTGAGCAGGTCATTCGAAAAATGTTGAGAAAAAGTGGGACTCGATCCGTCGACTCCGGTACCGGGAACCGACGCCTATACCACCTCGACCACCACGGCCTATGATTAGGCCAAGTGATGTCATGTCTTTTGAGCCGCACTCGGAGTGCGGCAGTGCGGACCGCACTCCCAGTGCGGTTCAAAGGCGTTGACATTACCCGTCCCCAATCATGAGTCGTGGTGGTCGAGGTGGTATAGGCGTCGGTTCCCGGTACCGGGGTCGACGGATCGAGTCCCACTTTTTCTCAACATTTTTCGAATGACCCGCTCACTGCGGCTCCATCCCTGCCGCGTCTAGAGCCCGGCTGACGCCGCATCTACCATGAGCCGTGGTGGCTGAGATCGGCTGAGATCGACCTTTTTCCTCCAAGTTCTTTTGTTGGATGCGCTGCTGTACAGCGGTTTGCAGCGCATGGAGTCCGTGGTACCCGACGGGGCATGCACTTGCGTAATATAGTCGTGTCGCTCAATCCGTAATAGTGCGCGGCTGCGCGCCCGCTGACAGGGCCGACGGTACTTTTCGTTACTTTACTCGCAAATCGGTACCGCGGTACTTTACCGGTCCCTTCCGCGTCATCAGCACTGCGGTGCCGGTACTTTACCCAAAAAAGTACCGCAGTGCTGGTACCGCGGTGCTGGTACCGCGGTACTTTACTTTACTTTCCTGCCCATGCCTGGGGCTGAGGCCCTCCGGTATTTGTTTCCTTTTGAGGTGGTACAAATTCAGCCCCGGGGGTTGAATTTGGTATCATCTGACGCGTAATGTGACAGCGCTTGCGTGTGAATGTTCGTGTGTCGATCGGTGTTGCTTTGTGCGAGTTGGCCCATTTTCCACCGGAGAGGCCCTTGCCTAGGACTGGTGCCGGTCTTGGTCCTGGTTCTGGTCCTGGCCGTGCAGGTCCTCGTCGGAGGGCTCGGAGGGCTCGGAGGGCTCGAAGGGCTCCTGGCGGCGCTGCGCCCGCTGCGCCAGCAGGATGTGCATGCGGGCGAGCGGCGACAGGTCAGCCTCGGGCACCAGCTGCAGGCCGCAGTACGGGCACGGCGTCGCGGCGCTCGCGGCCTCCTGGCGCGCCCGGATGGCGGTGATGGACCTGCCCCGACGGATTTGCATGAAAACGGGGACGCACAGTGGGCCAGAAAACAGGCGCACAGTAAAAATGTCTGTACTTTTGTACGGAAAATGTACAGAAGAATATAGTACTGAAGTACGGACGAAAGTACGGAACGTCCGTACCTGCTCCTTATAAGCTAATGTAAACGGGTACGGAAAAAAGAACAGAAAGTTCCGTACTTGGCCAGTACGGACAGCACTGGTAAAACTAAGGCGTAGTATTACGCCCTTCGTGAAGCGTACAGTTTGTACGCCCTTCTTGAAGCGTACAAGAGCTTCTGCGCTCCTTTCCTCCCATCTAAATGCATGGGGGAATTTCCTTGAAGCGTAGTTGTACGCTTCAAAAAGCGCGTAGAGTCTTCAAGCGTAGTTGTATGCTTGAATGAAGCGTAGAACTACGCTTTAGTTTTACCAGTGAGTCCAGGCAAATTGTTGACTAGACATGTTCCGTACTTTTTCCGCACTTTTTTCTACCAGTGCGCGCAGGCGGCCGAAACTCTAGACGCGTTTATTTTGAGCTCCCGAGTCGCTAAACGGAACTCGAACCGAACGTGTGACCCCACCGATGTATTGCTCTCCGTCCTGTACCTGGCACGCTTGAGTCCCACGGCCGCGGACTGCAGGCTGGCGGTGCGCCGCGGTGGCGGCGGTGCCAGCTCGGGCAGGTCCAGGGCGCGGATCTGCGCAAGCCACTGAGTGAGGGGCGCGGCACAGTGGGCCAGAAGACCGGAACAGGCGGCCGAAACTCCAGACGCGTTCTGAGCTCCAGGGTCGCTAAAAAGGACTCGAACCGAACGTGTGACCCCACCAATGACTTGCTCAACGAACTGGGAGTCCATTGGTGGGGTCACACGTTCGGTTTGAGTCCTATTTTCAAAGACAGTATTTGTTTGATCGGCTTCCACCTTCTCGTGCAGGCGTCGCAGCGTTTCGTGCAGCGGCCCCATTTCGCGCTCGCAGGCCTCCATGGTCCTGGCCAGCAAGGAGCGCCGCCGCGCCGCCGCATCCATGACGGACAGCACCGAGGCCCACTCCTGCGCCAGGGACAGGTTCGTCAGCGGCAGGAAGGTGCGCGGCGCACAGCGGGCCAAAACTCTAGACGCGCTTTGAGATCCAGCGGGAAGGACTCAAACCGAACGTGTGACCCCACCAATGGACTCCTCGTTCGGAGAGCAATCCATTGGTGGGGTCACACGTTCTTTGTCCGGTATTCTGGCCGCCTCCACCGGTCTACTGGACCACTGTGCAGCGCCGGGATTTGAACCTCCGTCACCAACCTCGCCGCAGTTGGAGCACCGCCGCAGCCTGTCGCCGGGCCGCGGCGCGGAGGTCGCCGCCGCCGCCCTGGCCGCGGCCGCCCGCGCCGCGGCGTCCTCGCAGGTGCAGAAGGTGGGCGCCGTGGGCGCCCAGGCGCGAGACTGCTCCTCCGGCAGCGCTGCGTCCGCCCCGCCACCGGAGCCGCCAGGCAGGACGTTCACGTCGTCGTCCTCGGGCTCCTCCTCCAGGGCGGCGCCGGCCGGCGTGGCGAGCAGGCGGCCTTCCTCGTTGACGACCACGGCCAGCGGCGGGAACGGCGTGTCCCGCCGCATGACGGGGTGCACCACGCCGCCGTCGTCCGGCACCGGCGCCGACCCCGGCGTCCCGGTGGACGCGCCGCTGGACGCGAGGGAGGTGGGGGCGGACACGGCCGGCGCCCGCTCCGCGGAGCTGGCCCACCGCAGCCCGTCGCCCTTCTGCCGGCCTTGAGCACCGCCTTGACCGCCACCAGCGGCGTCCTTGCCGTCGTCCTGGCGGCTGCCGGCCAGGCATTCGCTCTTGAGGGTGGGCACTGGTAAAACAAAAGCGCAGTATTACCCACTTTTTTCAAGCGTCATCAGTTTACACTTGAAATCAAGCGTAACGGGCTCATCCGCCAAGATACTCCCTATCTTAATACATGGGGGAACTTCATTTCAAGCGTCACGTCTTCAAGCGTGACTTTATGCTTGACTCAAACATAGAGTTACGCATTAGTTTTACCTGTGAGGCGCGGGGCGTCGTCCGCGGTGGGCGTCACTCCCGCGGCCGACGGCGTCACACCCGCGGCCGACGGCGTCACTCCCGCGGCAGACGGCGTCACTCCTCCGGCCGACGGCGTCACTCCCCCGGCCGACGGCGTCACTCCCCCGGCTGACGGCGTCACTCCCCCGGCCGACGGCGGTGACGGCATCTCCGGGTCGCTGGGCGGCGCCAGGAGGCTCGCCGACGGCGCGCGGACGCTGACGTCGCCCTCGGCCTTCTCGGCGGCGGGCGGCGGGCTGACGGTGATGTTGGCGGCCGGCGACACGCGCGTCGGACTGTCCCGCGCCTCGGGCTGCACTCTCGGTTTCGGCGAACCCGGGATCGAACCCGGTTCCGGCACGGGGAGGCATGCTCCCTCCGGCGGGACAGCGTCGCCGTGCACTTCCGGTTCCGGTTCCGGCTCGGCGGCCGCGAGCCGCGACGCCGGCAGGCACGTCGAGTCGTAGGCGAGGCCCGGGCGCAGCTGCTGCAAGCGGCGCTCCACCTCGTCCACTGCGTCCACCTCTGCAGGCCGCTCCGGCTCGCCACCGCCTTCCTCCGGCTTCCCGACCTGCTCGTCACCGCCGCCCAGATCGGCAGGGGCGCTGGGGGAAGCGCTCACGGGAGAACTTCGGGACACATGTTGAGACACGCTTTGAACAGCACTCTTGGTAGCACTTTTGGCAGGACTTAGGACAGCACTCGGAACAGGACTTCCGACGCGACTTCGAGCAGCACTTTTGGCAGGGCTTTGGACCGCGGTTTGTGCAGCGCTTCGGGGAGCACTCTTTGCTGGACTGCGGACAGCACCGCTTTGGTTTTCACTTCGCGCAGCAGTTTTGGCAGGACTTAGGGGAGCACTCTCGGCAGACGCAGTGGGAGCGCTCTCTTGGATGACGTCATCAGCAGGCGGCAGGACGGCGCGTAGGCACTCGCTGTTGTAAGGCGCGTTCCTCACTGAGGCCTGCCCTTCGGGCTTCGATTCTGACGGCACCTCAGCAGGAGCTTCAGCAGGAGGAGCTTTCACTTCACTCGGCGGCACCTCAGCTAGAGCCTCAGAGGGAGCTTTCATGTCGATCGGCGGCATGGCCTCGTAGTCGGCGGCGGTGGCGGGCAGTGCTGCTGGAGGAGCTTCCCCCGGAGCTTTCCCCGGAGCTTCCCCCGGAGCTTCCCCCGGAGCTTCCCCCTTCGTTACTGCCGCCGCTTCATCCGTGACTTCAAGGCGAGCTTCAGCTTCAACTTCGCCAGACGGGATGGTCTCGTCGGCGTCGTCAGCTGGCAGGACTGCTGGCGATGCTTGGTCTGCTGGTGCTTGTTCTAGCGGTGCTTGTTCCGTTGGTGCTTGTTCTGTCGGCTCTTCTTCCGCTGGTGCTTCTCCCTGCGGTTCCAGTTCCGTCGGTTCCTCTTCAGGCGGTGCTCCCTCGGTCTGTACTACTTCGTCCGGCGCCGCCTCGGCCGCCTCGGCCTCCGCTTCGGCGAGGTCGATGTCGGTGACGGAGTCCCCCTTCCCGCTGTCCGAGTCCCCGATCGGCACCTCCTGGATCTCGGTCTGCGGCGGCGGGATGGCGTCCGCGTCCACCTCCTGTCTGACGGACACGTCGTGCTCCGCGCCGGCCGGCGCCGGGGACTGCTGCGGCAGGCACTCGCTCTTGAAGCGCTGCATGGCCTCCAGAACTGCTTCCGGCTCGCCAACTTCCGCCTCGCCGGCATCTGGTACGACAACTTCCGGTTCGCCCACTTCCAGTTTTTCAACTTCCGGTTCGCTAACTTCCGGCTCGCCGGCTTCCGGTACGGCAGGAAGTGGCCCGCTGGCTAAATGAACCTCAGATTCCGCCTCACTTTCCGGGCCAGCCTCAACCTCCTCCGCCTGTTCGGCCTCCGTTTCGTCCGTTTCCGAGACAACTTCGAGTTCAGCTTCCGAGCTCACTCTGGGCTGGACGACTTCCAGTTCGTCGGATTCCGCGACGTATTCCGCACTCGTTGGCGCCGTGTCTCGAGGCTGAGACAAGCACTCGCTCTTGATGGTCTGCAGGGTGACTTCCGGTTGCATATCCGGAAGAACTTCCGGTGTCACTTCCGGTGACACTTTGAGCGCGTCCTCTGGAGCAGCGACCACTTCTTCCGGCACAGTCCTCAGCTCACTTTCCAGTGCCTCCTCCGGCGTAACTTCCGGTGCCGTCTCTGGAACAGCTTCCGGCTGAGCTTCCGGTTTCGCAGAATCCGGTGCGTCTGGCACGGCGGGCGCCGGAACCCGCTCGGAACTCGTAAGCAACGTAGAAGGCTGCGTCGACAAGCACTCGCTTTTGAAAACCTTCGCCCCTTCCACTGCAGTGGCAGCAGCAGCAGCTGTTTCTCCGGTCGGCTCCTCCTCCGGCGTCGTATCAGCTACGCGCGCGATTTCCGGTGCAGTGTCCACTTCGGGTTTGGCTTCAACGGTCTTTCCGGCATCCGGTCCAGCGGCCTCGGTTTCAGCGGGCACGTGCTCGGTGCTCGCGGGCGCCGGCGTTCGCGGCTGCGACAGGCACTCGCTCCTGTGCTCCGCGACGCGTGGCGGTGCCGCCGCCGCCTCGTCCAGCATGCCCTGCTCGTCCCGCTGGTCGTTGGCGGGCGGCCTGGCGTCCAAGACGCCGGCTCCGAACTTGACCCCGGCGCCGCCCTTGTCGAAGTCCTTCTCCGGCAGCGGCTCGGCCTTGACGACCGCCGTCTCCTCCCCCGCCCCGCGATCCTCCTCCTCGTCGTCGTCGTGCTCGTCCGCGGTCGCGTACGCCACCCCTTCGTCGCCCTCCTCCTCCGTGTCCGTGGCGCCCTCGTCGCCGGTCATGAACTCCTCCGCGACATCAGGGAAGTTGGCCTCGGGCAGGGAGTCGTCCGCGAGCGCGGTGACCTCGACGCCGTCCTCGGGGAGCGCCGCGGCCACGGCGGCGTCCTCGACGATGCTGACGTCGGCCTCAGCCGCCGGCGTGTCCTCGTCGGCCACGTTGGCCTCCGACCGCGTGACGTCGCCGGCCTCGTCCCGCGCGTCCTCCTGGTCCAGGCACACGCTCCGCTCGACCTCGCCCAGGACGCTGCTGGACTTGGCCTCCTTCTTGTCCTTGGCGGCCTTGGCCAGCTCCTGGCCGCTGTCGCCGCGGCCCAGCGTGCCACCGGGGCTGACGGCGCCGTGCTCCGAGGCCGCCCCCACGGCGCCGGTGTCGCCGACGGTGTGCTTGGACGCCATCAGAGACGCCTGATCCTCGGCGACACGCGGCGCGCTGGGCGAGGCCGCCGTCGTGGTGGTCTGGTGGCACGTGGCGCTCGTGTCCTCCCCGAAGATGCCCCTCGGGTTGGCGGGCACGACCAGCATGCCGCTGGAGTGCGCCGAGCTGCAGGTCGCCGTGGAGCCGTCCCGGGCCAGCAGGCCCTTCGACATCCGCTGCACCAGGTCGGCGTGGTCACCTGTGCCGAAGCATGGCCACAGTCCTCCAGTCTTCATTTTGTTGCTAACGGAACACGACTAGGCGTGGAAAAAGTCCTTACTGCTGGCGACCACTTCCACGTCGGCGTCCTCGTCGTCCACGGTCAGGATGGCATCGGCGGCCTCGTCGGCGGCCTCGTCAGCGTCCGCCGGGGCCTTGGCTACGCCGTCAGCCGCTGCACCCTGGCGCTGGGCTGCTGGCTCAGCCGCGGCTGCGGGTTTCGCTGGAAGCCAGGCCAGGGACCAGCCTTGAGTACGCGAGAGCACAGCACAGTGGGCCAGAAAACGAGTCCAGACGGCCGAAACTCTAGACGCGCTTTGAGCTCCAGAGTCGCTAATCAGGACTTGAGCCGAACGCGTGACCCCACTAATGGATTGCTCGTTCGGAGAGCGATCCAGTGGTAGGGTCACACCTTCGGTTCGAGTCCCATTTAGCGACTCTGGGGCTCAAAACGCGTCCGGGATTTTGACCGCCTCCGCTGGCCCACTGTACACGAGGCCTTCATGGGGTCGGGGAGGACCAACCCGTGAGCGGCCTTCCGGAGCACGCCGCACTGCTGTCGTCGCCCTGGATGTTCTTGTAGCGCGGCCGCGCTGCCTCCCCCTTCGCGATGTCCTCTGCGGCGCCCGGGCTCGCGGACTCGGCGGCGGACCTCCTCGGCGTGGAGGTCGCGGAGGCCCGCCCGCTGCCCCCCACCCCCTGGGGAGAAGGGTACGAGTCAGCAACCGACAAAGGATTATAAAACGAGGTTTTCGGGCGGCCCACATTTGGCAATCGAAAATTCCGAGCGGGTTTTGAGCTCCAGGGTCGCTTACGAGGGGTCCACCACTCAGCTCAGGAGTGTACACAGGATTACTGATTACCAGTGATTACCTACAAAAAATCCCGAAAAACTCTATAATTTTGGCCAGCTACGAGCACTTTTTGCCTATTTTCGTAAGAAAACCCCCCAAAAGCCCATTTAAACAGCGAATATATCCAGTTTTGGCATGTGATTACCAATGATTCCTGGACGAAGTGTGCACACCTCCCTGGACCCCTCGGTCGCTTTAATGAGGCTCCAACCGAACGTGTGACCCCACCAATAGATTGCTCTCCGGACGAGGAATCCATTGGGGGTCACAACTTCGGTGCGAGTCATGAAGCGACTATAGAGCTCAAAACGGGTCTAGAATTCTGGCCGCCTGCGGCCGGTCTTCTGACCCACTATGCAGCCCAGGCTCATGCTCATACTCGACGTAGTCCTTAATCCTACCTCGCTGACTGAGGCGCGGCCATACGGTGGTGCTGGTGGTACTTCAGCAGCGGCAGCAGTGGCCGTCCGCGAGGTGGCCGTTGGTGTCTGCACCTTGGAGAACACCGCAGACGTGCGCGGGTGCGAGCGGCGCAGGGTGGGCCGGTAACTGCAGCTCAGACTGGTGTCGTCGCCCAGCAGGCCCCTGCCGAGGCGCTGCTGTACAGTGGAACAGTCAGAAGACAGGTCATTTTCTGGACGCTTTTTGAGCTCCAGAGTCGCTAAATGGGACTCGAACCAAAAGCGTGCCCCAACCAATGGATTCCTTGTTCGAAAAGCAATCCATTGGTGAGGTCACACGTTCAATTCGAGTCCCATATAGCGACTGCCGGGCTAAAAACGCGCCTCAACCGCCTCAACCAAGGGGTCCCCCACTGAAACAATCTGTGTACGCTTGGAAGGAACAATCCCACAATCTTGCCTCAAAAACGCCTATAAGTAGGCAATTAGCGCGACAAAATCATTAAAAATTTTGAACAATCCAACACAATCCAACAATCTGTGCACGCACACCGAAATTCTGAGTGAGGGACCCCTTGGCCTCGACGGTCTTCTGACCCACCGTGTGCTGGTCCTGCTGGTCCTGGGAGGGCGGGGGGCCGCGGTCCTGGTCGAGACTGCCGTGGCTGACTTGGCTGGCGGGCTGGCTGGCGAAGCTGCTGCCGATGCCGCTGTCCTGGCGGCCGCGATCAAGCTGGGTCTGCCGGAAGGACCCCGCCGGCGACGCGGCCGACGGCGGCGCCGACCGCTCCCGCGCCGAGCGCCGCGACCTGCCGGAGCAGTGCTCGCTCGTGAGGGGAAGTCCTTTCCGTGTCGCACAGTGGACCAGAAGACCTGCGCCGGTGGCTAAAACTTCAGCGGCGTTTTGAGCTGCAGAGTCGCTAAATGGGACTCGAACCGAACGTGTGACCCCACCAATGGATTGCTTTCCGAATGAGGAATCCATTGGTGGGGTCATACCGTTCGGTTGGAGTCCTATTTAGCGACTCTGGCGCTCACTCTAGCAAGTCAAGAGAGTGCATGACATGTTCCACTTGGGAGTAAACCTTAAAGGACGCTCCGGCGTGAAGAGTGCTTGCAAGCTTGCCCTACCCTGCAGCATGCATGACAAGCATGCCCCAGGGTAGGGCAAGCTTGCAAGCACTCTTCACGCCGGAGCGTTCTTTAAGGTTTACTCCCAGGTGGAGCATGCCATGCACTCTATTGGTTTTCTAGAGCAAAAGGTGTCTGGTATTTTAACCGCCTCCAACGGTCTCCGGACGACCCACTGTGGGAACGACCTTCCACCGTCAGAGTCCTATAGTGGGAGAGAAACGTGAGCCCTGTCCTCGTCGGATGGGGCTCGACTGAGCGGCGCACTTCTCATACTTTGGCCAAAACGGGAAAAGAGTTGCGTGTAGTTTTCATCCAGGCTCGATTTTCCGCAGTGGTCTAGACGCGGGGCAAGGTTCTGGCCATTGTATGAGAAACTACGCTCAACTTTTCCCCCGCATTGGTCAAAGTATGGGAAATAGTAAAGAGCATTTCGAGGTTGGCTGGCGATCAGTGTATGGCAAATTCAGTTGGTTCACGTTTCTCTCCCACTATAGGACTCTATCCCCCGTGTGGCGACAGGTCACCTGGTGGTGGTCCTGCTGCCGCCGGACACGACACTGGCCCTGCGGCTCGAGGCGGCGCCCGGCCGCGAGCCCCTGGTCAGCAGCAGGTCCACGGACGTGGGCAGCGGCACCGAGGACGTCGTCGTGGACGCGACCCCGCCGCGGCCCGTCGCCGTGCACGACACGGACGTCGGCGAGCCCTGCACGTTCCTGGACGTCGGCCGCGGCGGCCTCGGGGGGCGGCCCTCTATCGTCGGCGTGCTCGGCGGCCGCGGCGGCCTCGGGGGGCGGCCCTCCATCGTCGGCGTGCTCGGCGGCCGCGGCGGCCTCGGGGGGCGGCCCTCCATCGTCGGCGTGCTCGGCGGCCGCGGCGGCCTCGGGGGGCGGCCCTCCATCGTCGGCGTGCTCGGCGGCCGAGGCAGCGCGCGGCGCCGTCATGGTGGCCCCGGCTGGGGACCGGCCATACCCCCCGATCGCGGCTCGTCAACCACGCATCTGGAGGAGGGGCAAGGCCGCCGGGCACAGTGGGCCACAAGGCCGGCGCAGGTGGCAAAAGCTCTAGACGCTTTTTGAGCGCCACAGTCACCACACTCGAACCGAACGAGTGACCCCTCCCAATGGATAGGTCTCCGAACGAGGAACCCATTGGTGGGGTCTCACGTTGGGTTCGAGTCCTGTTTAGCGACTCTGGAGCTCAAAACCCGTCCAGGATTTTGACCACCAGGCACGATCTCCTGGCCCACTGTGCGTCACTGGCAATAATGATAACAGCATACGACGCGCAAAGCGTTCCTGTACGTTGGGCTGCCTACCTCGCGGCGCTCCGGCGGGAAAAGAAAGCAGACAGTCTTTGTTTAGATCGGTGTCCTCGTGCCCGGGAAGAGTTTCATGACGGCTGTGTTATAGAGGGCGCAGCGCCGACTGCCAACAATGCGGCCCCATTTTCCTCTTCCCAGTCAGCTTTAAACCCGTAACCCCGTCTGTAATGTTTTGGTGATTTGTTTTCGAGGAAACGCGGCGTCGCGTCATTCACTCGAATGCCGTCACTACCACAACAGCAAGTCGCCACCCGCCGCTGGGGGGGAGTGACGTAGAACGTAGGAAATTTTTTTTGGGGAAGGTTGTCATTTTGGAGAATCCACTGTTCACGTCGATCACGTCGTCAAGGGCCGACACGGCCGACCTCAAACCTGAACGTTATCGCGGGTTTGGTTGCGTCCAGTTAGAGGGGGTCCTAGGGGGTGTTCGGTCAGGTCGGATCGGTCGGCCAGAACGGCTCCACACCGCCTTAGAAGGCTAGCCGTGACGTGCTTTATTCAAAGGAAACGGCATGTTTCCAAGGCGGTGCGGGGCCGTTCTGGCCTCTGGCCGACCGACCACCCCCTAGAACCCCCAGGACCCACTCTAACTGGACGCAACCTTTATTAGTGCTCGACCACTTGGGTTAATTTTTTTACCAAATGTTCTCAATTCTTAGGAGATCATTTCCTGTCACGTTTATTTAAGAACAATACTTTTGAGCATACTCTTATATTACAATATTACAGTCACACAGACACAACCATTCAAGAATATACATGTCACACAATGTCAGGAATAATCGAGGGGGTAAACACTTCTAGGAATGTGGCAAGATTTGCCATTTTAATGCCGTAATACACGTGTATTACGGCATTAAAATGGCAAATTTTGCCACATTTGACCCTAAAATGGTATTACACATACGTGAATTGCGCGTATTACACGGCTTTTATGTACAGTGCATTACGAAAGTGTTTACCCCCTCGGGAAAAATATACAAAAATAATACTAATATCACATTTTAAAAAAAATTGAAATTGAGGTATTTGCACCACCAGAAGATTGCCCGTCAAGAGGTCCATCACAGTATATCAAATTACACAGAATTAAATGTCTGGAAAACATTTACTTCTTCATTCTCTCAATAAAGGCGTCTTGCAGCTTGAACTTTTGGATTTTGCCTGCAGGGTTCTTTGGGAAGTCTTGCATCACATCTATATATTTTGGAATTTTGAAGTGGGCAATCTGAAACAAACGAGAGAGCAATTATGAGGTGTAGAGCCGTTACACTATGCTGCACAAACCATCAAATCAAAAATATTTTCTTAGAAGAAACGAAAAAGTTTTACCTTTCCTTTCAAAAATGCCTTCATTTCTGACTGAGTAACGGTAACTGCAGGGTCTTTTAGTCGGATAGCTGCAGCAAGTTCCTCACCCATTCTTTCATCAGGAACACCGTACACCTGAAACACAAATCAATTTTGTTGTGGAAATCAATATCCATCAGGCGGCACTGACTGAGGACATTCGGGACATCGGGAATCGGAGACATCCCGGCCAGAGCACAGGGAGTATTCCCGGCGGATGCACAGCAAAAGCACGGAGTAGGTTGGTATACGCGCCGCTGCGCGTAGATACTCCGCGCAGCACGTCACTCGAATCGACACGCGGCAGGCGGCAGACGGCAGCCATGATAAAGAAAATAAGACAAGTCCGGCTCTTTCATTTCTCATTTCCTGCAGGTGGACTGACCGTGGCCTCGAGGACGGCGGGGTGCATGGCCAGGGCAGCCTCCACCTCCCTGGGCGCGATGTTCTCGCCACCGCGGATCACCAGCTCCTTGATGCGGCCCACTATGCGCGCGTAGCCATCCTCCTCCAGAATGAACTGATCCCTGCAGGCAAACACAAAACATTAGCAAGACTATAGTACCGTAAACCCGACGGCCGTGTCATACTACTTTAATTTCAAAGTTGACACTGCGAGCGACTCACAGTGGGCCAGAAGCGCCAGAAGACTGGCGCAGGCGGCCGAACTCTAGACGCGCGTTTTGAGCTCCAGCAGCCTCCAGAGTCGCTAAACAGGACTCGAATCGAACGTGTAACCCCACCAATAGATTCCTCGTTCGGAGAGCAATCCATTGGTGGGGTCACGCGTTCGGTTCGAATCCCATTTAGCGACTCTGGAGCTCAAAACGCGTCCGGGATTTTGACCGAATCTATCGGTCTTGTGGCCCACTGTGCGACTCACCCTGTCCTCAGCCAGCCGTCCTCGTCGATCAGTTCGCGGGTCTTCTCCGGGTCCTCCCAGTAACCCTTGCAGGTCGTGAAGCCGCGGATGCACAGCTCTCCGCGCTCGCCGAACGGCACGGTGTTCCCCTGTGGATCGACTACTTTAGCCTGCAACAACAACAAAAAGAAAAATCAAATTTTAAAAACCTAATTGGAAAAAAATCAAACTGTAAAAAATCAAATTGAAAAAATCAAATTGTAAAAAAAATGTTGACAATTTTGGAAAAAAAGTGAGAGTAAGAGATTTGAGACATTCAGAAAATTCTGCGGTTTTCTATTAAATTCCGCACCACTTCATGCTGAATCAAGTGCACACTGTGCATGTCGGTATGTAAATACGTAGCAGCCTATCGGCGGAAGCAGGTCTCTGGCGTCAGAGGGGCCGGCCGGCTGGCCAAGGACCGATAAGTGAGACTCACTGACGTATTTAGGACTCGACTCCGCCGCCGCCTCCTACACTCACCTCAAGGTGGGGCAGCAACTGGCCGACGTAGGACAGGACCCTGTTCGGATCGTCCACCTCGTAGGGAATGGTGAAAGTGGCCGGGCTCGTTTCTGTCATGCCGTATCCTTGCTGAAACAGCAGACACAACAACATTTAGGATGAAAAAACGCATCTCCTTCCCGTCGCTTGAACGTAGTATAGTGGGCCAGAAGACCGGTGGACGTCGTCAAATCCCGGACGGGGTTTGAGGTTCAAAGTCGCTAAAGGAGTCTCGAACCGTCCGTGTGACCCCACCGATGGATCCCTCTCCGAACGAGACATCCATTGGTAAGATCACACGTTCGGTTCGAGTCTCATTTAGCTCAAAACGCGTCTAGAGTTCTGGCCGCCTGCGCCGGTCCTCTGGTCTATGTGCGCCTGGAATTCCCTCGTCCGTGGGGACAGCGCGTGCGCGGCCAAGCAAGGCGGAGGACGTGAACGCGCTATACTCGCCGCCGCTGCACTGCGCACGTGCACCGCGCACCTCCCCCACTACTCCTTCCGGTTCCCCCTCCACTCCCTCCAGTCCCTCCACTCTACTCCACTCCCTCGACCACTCGACGCGCGCAACCACAATCCTGTTGGGATCTCCCCCTCCCGAGCAGCACCGCTGGTGTAGTGGTATCATGGAAGATTCCCATTCTTTCGACCCGGGTTCGATTCCCGGGCGGTGCACTTCTTTTGACGTGGACTCCCGCACCGCTCTGCATCACTCGTCATGCCGAGACTTACAAGAAGACGTATTCAGCCCGTAAACTACAAATTCGTGCCGAATGCGACTCTGACAAACTATTTTAAATTTTACAAACAAAAGTATAGCTTGTTATAACAAAGTATTTTGAGCATACACAAGCTTACAGAGGAAAATAATTTACGAACTCTCGCTTTGTATCACAAACTAAATAGTGTAAACCTAACATACGCTCAAAATACTTCGCAATTTACGAACTCTCTCTTCGTATTACAAACTGAATAGTTTAAACCTAACATACGCTCAAAATACTTGGTAAGGTTTTAAGTGTGAAGGACTGTCACGCTCACGAGACTCACCCGCAGTGTGGCCTGCGGCAAGACCTTCTTCATCTTGCTGAACAGGTCCGGGGTGGCGACGGCCGCCCCGCAGAACAGCAAGTCGATGGACTCGAAGCCCTTGCTGCCGCGCTGCTCCACCTCGTGCAGCAGGTCCACGAACATGGTCGGCGCGCCGAACACCACGGTCGGTCTGAATCAAACATAGTGTTCTAAAGGGTAACATTCCCAGGAATAAAGGGAATTCCCGGGAACGTTCCCGGGCACAATCCCCAAAACGGGAAACTTCCCGGGAATTTAAAAAAAAAATGTCTAAAATTGACTGTTTTTTGCAGGAAAAACTTCAAAAGTGCAAGATACAAAGCAGTAATTATGAAATACTTCCACTTTTTTCATTCACTGTAATTCAAAAGGTGAGACATCAGACCAATTTTTGGCAATACAAAAAGTATGACCGATAAAAAGGTCATACACAAATGTATGACCGAAGAAAGGTCATACACGGATGTATGACCGAAAAACGGTCATACACAAATGTATGACCGAAAAAAGGTCAGACATTAGCGAGGCTGGCCCTCGTTTACCTTAGGGATACATCAACATTCATCGGTGATGAATAAAAGTATCACCCTTTTTCGGTCATACATTTGTGTATGACCTTTAAAATGGCCATACATTTGTGTATGACCTTTACAACGGTCATACATTAGTGTATGACATTTTCTTCGGTCATACACTTGTGTATGACCCATTTTTCGGTCTATTATTTTAGTATCACCCCTTTAAGGGTCAGAGATCTGACCTTTCTATTTTCAGTGTTCCTTATGAAGAAGAGAACAGAAAAAAACGTTAGATGTGAAAAACAGTCTCAAAAACTGTACTAAAATTGAAACATTTATCAAATGTCATGAGTTTAACATAAGGCGATGTTTCCGGTCAAGTGGGAATAATCCCGGGAATTCCCGGAAAGTCTCGGGAATTTTCCCCATTTGTTTGTTCCCGGGAATTTTCGAACACTCAGCGTCTGTTCGAGTCCTGTTTGACGACTCTGGAGCTCAAAACGCGTGTGCAGTTTCGGCCGCCTGCACCCGTCTCCTGGCTCACTGCTCGACTCTTACTTCTGGGCCTTGACGGCTTCGTAGACGGGCCCCGGCTCGTAGTGCGGCGCCGGGATCACGGCCGTGTCGCCGGCGTCGACGACCGCCAGGATGCCGACGACGCTGCCGAACACGTGGAAGAAGGGCACCAGCGAGCACACCACGTCGTGGTTCTGGGCTCACACCATTCATTACTAGCCAGCCGGCAGGGTTATCACATTAGAGCGTCCACCACACAGTGGGCCAGAAGACCGGCGACGTAGGCGGCCGAAGCCGAAACTCTGGACACGCGTTGTGAGCTCCAGAGTCGCTAGGATTCGAACCGAACGTGTGACCCCACCAATGGATTCCTCGTGCGGAGTGCAATCCCTTGGTGGGGTCACACGTTCGGTTCGAGTCCTGTTAGCGACGCTGGGACTCAAAACCAGGCCGGGATTTCGACCGCCTGCACCGCCGGTCTTCTGGCCCACTGTGCGCCGTACAGTGGCTCTGTCGTACCTTGGGACTGCCCGTGGTGTACCGCCGCAGGTTCGTGATGTGCGCGTTGTTCACCACGCCGTAGTGCGTCAGCATGGCTGCTTTCGGGGATCCCGTCGTGCCCTAAAATATGTTCAAAATTAATTTTTAAAATGTATACTTTTTAAAATGTGGCACTGCCAGTAAAAGGTTTCATTCAAGTTGTTCCGGAGCCGCACTGGAGGGAACCGAATACCAGACCAGCTGCTCACCGACGTGAACTGGATCTCCACCACGTCGAAGGGGTCCACGTCGCCCTGCCGCTCCCGGACTACCCGGACGCCCCTGTCGGTGCCGGCGGCGATGGCCTCGGACAGTCTCAGCGACCCCCTGCGGAAGGAGAGCAACCACATCAGCAAAAAAAAATAACATTGTTCTCAGACAAAATAATCTACAAGTCTTGGTGCGGCACCGTGGGCCAGAAGACGGTCGCAAGCGGCCGAAATTCCAGACGCGTTTTAAGCTCCAGAGTCGCTAAATGGGATTCGAACCGAACGTGTGACCCCGCCAATGGATTCCCCGTTCAAAGAGCAAGAGTGGGGTCACACGTTTGGTTCGAGTCCAATTTAGCGACTCCGGAGCTCAAACCGCGCCGAGAGTTCTGGCCGCCTGCGGCGGTCTTCCGGTCCACTGTGCACGGCGGACACTGACGGCAGCAGCTCGTTGGTGATGGTGACGAGCGCCTTGAAGTCGGGCAGGTGCTCGCTGCGGATGTTGCCCGGCGTGCTGGTGGCGATGTCCGGCGCCACTTCCAGCATCAGCTTGTGGTAGTTCTGCGTCTTGAACGTGTGGTTGCAGATGAGCCCCTTGACGCGTACCTTGCGCAGGCAGTGGGCCAGCTCACCGGCCTGGTACGCGGGGTTCAGCGTCACCTGTGTGGAAAAAATAGCAATAGGTCAACGCGGGTGAGGGTCTTGGCGCACAGTGAGCCGGGCGGCCAACAGTCTAGACGCGTTTCGAGCTCCGGACCCGCTCAATGGGTCTCGACCGAACGTGTGACCCCACCAATGGATTGCCCTCCGAACGAGGTATCCGTTGGTGGGGACACACGTTCGGTTCGAGTCCCATTGGGCGGCACTGGAGCTCAAAAAGCGTCTAGAATCTCGGCCACATGCGCCGGTCTTCTCGCCCACTGTGTGGCGGTAGTGGAACCCGCTCCCAGCGAGGAGGATACTCACGAGCACCAGTCCCGCCCTGGCCACGGCCAGCTTGACAAGCACCCACTCCAGCGAGTTGGGCCCCCACATGGCCACGCGGTCGCCCCTGGACAGCCCCAGCGCCAGTAGTCCTGCTGCCAGCTTGTCCGCCTGAGGGAACACAACAAAAACATTCAAGCGTTTCGGCATTTTTAACTTAACTGCTCGGCAAACTCAACAGTAGCGTACTCTGCACACTGTCTTCGGCGTGTCACAGTGGACCAGAAGACCGATTGCGGTTTGAGCACCGGGGTCGCTAAATGGGACTCGAACCGAACGTTTGATCCCACCAGTTGATTGCTCTCCGTACGAGGAATCCATTGGTGGGGTCACACGTTCGGTTCGAGTCCCATTTAGCGACTCTGGAGCTCAAAACGCGTCTCGCGTTTCGGCCGCCTGCGCCGGCCTTCTGGCCCACTGTGCGCGTACTCACGAGTACACTCCCTGGAGTGTGTAGTACTCACCTTCTTGAGGAGCTCATGGAAGGTGATCTTCTGGTTCTGGTAGTGCGAGACCACGGCGACGCGCTCGGGGAACTCGGTCGCCGTGCGCTGCAGCACCTGGCCGATGGTCTCGGTGAGCAGCGGGATGGTGCTCTTCATATGGAAGTAGGCCTCCTTGCGCTGAGGGGCGGCGGGGGCGGCGGGGGCGGTGGAGGCGGTGGAGGCGGCGCGGACGGCGTGGCGCCCCAGCCGACCGGCGGGTCGCGGCCAGCGGCCCCACCGTACCAGGCACTCCCGGCGACACAGCATTTCCCCGAACAAAACTGCAACAAAAGCAACTAGTGTTCTAAAGGGTAGGAATATTCCTGGTAATAAAGGGAATTCCCGCCGGGAACGTACCCCGGCACAATCAGACCCCAAAACAAGAATATTCCCGGGAATTTTTTTTAAAAAATGTCTGAAATTAACTGGTTTTTCTGCAGGAAAAACTTCAAAAGTGCAAGACACAAATTATTAATACAAATTATTAACTATGAAATATTTCCATATTTTTCATTTTTCATAATGAAGAGAACAAAACAAAACGTTAGGTGTGAAAAACAGTCTCGAAAACGGAACTAAAATTGAAACATTTATCAAATGTCATGAGTGTAACATGAAGTAATATTCCTGGTCGAATGGGAATATCCCCAGGAATTCCCGGGAACTCTCGGGAATATTCCCCCATTTGATTGTTTCCGGGATTTTTTTATTTTTTTTTGAACACCAACAAAAGTTGGCACTCCTGGCGGCACAGCATCTCCGAACGAAAATGCACCAAAAACAACAACAAAAATTTTGGCGGCTACACGCAAAACAAATGAAAGACCCTTCACTTTTGGACTCTTCGCGTGATGCCGGGAGATAAGTGGGGCGATAAGGTGCGTTCCACGCTCGTGTCGCGTCAGTGGCAGAGAGTGGCAGTCGCGACATAAGCACGCTTAAAATCTTGCGAAGTCACTGAAAATAGAAAGGTCAGACTTTTGACCTTTAAAGGAGTGATACTAAAATGTTAGACCGAATAAAGGATCATACACAAGTCTATGACCGAAGGAAAGGTCATACCCCAATGTATGACCGTTGTAAAGGTCATACACAAATGTATGACCGTAAAAGGGTGATACTTTTTTGTATCACCGATGAAGGTTGATGTATCCCTAAGGTAAACGAGGGCTAGCCTCGCTAATGTCTGACCTTTTTTCGGTCATACATTTGTGTATGACCTTTCTTCGGTCATACATTTGTGTATGACCTTTTTATAGGTCATACTTTTTGTATTGCCAAAAATTGGTCCGATGTCTCACCTTTTGAATTACAGTGGTATTTTGAGCATAGTACAAACTGATACAAACTAACTACAAACTAAAGAAATAGTTCGTAAATTACGAAGTATTTTCTTTATACGCTTATTTATGCTCAAAATACTTTGTTATAACGAGCTGCTTTTCTTTGTAAGGCCTAACATAGTTCGCAAGGTTTTCGTAGTGGGCTGACGAACAATTTATAGAAGGGGCAGCTGGAAATGGTGCGTACGGGGCAAGGGGATGGCACAGAGCCCTGTACTGGTGTTGCTAGGACCAGTGCTATGACGAACCATCGACTTTAAACACTCTTTGCCATCCCCCTGCCCCGTGCGCACCATTTCCAGCTGCCCATCTGTACATTGTTTGTTTCGCACGTCGTCTGCTTACGTCGCAACCGCCACTCCATAAGTACGCGCGGCGCGGCAGAGACAATGCCCGCCGCGGCTCATTAGAAGGGAACGTGAAAATCGGCGCGCAGACACAGCTCATTTAAAAGAGGATTAAACTTTCTGATTGCCGGCTCGACGCGGGTCAGAGGAATCGCATTGATGGGGTTGTCAAGACCTGCAAGCTGCTCCGCACCGCACAGTGGGCCACAAGACCGGTCCTGCCTACCCCGCGAATCTGTCGGCACTGACTATTCTCTTATCACCCGTCACCGAATTGCAGAGTGGGAGTAGTAAAAGAGACGCGCTCAGACTCTTAAGTTCGCCTGAGGAGCACCAAGGGTCGCGCACCTTGCACTGTGGCCTGATGCCGGTTATAGTCCTCCTCCCGAGAGTTTGCAGGGCGAATGACAAGGAAGGATAGGATAGAAGGCGAGAGAGAAGAATAGCCTATGCTCAAGGGAGGCGGGTTATAGGTGAGGCGTGCGTCGCCCAGGGCGTCATAACATAACGGAAAATAATTTCACTTTTTCGACAATATCTCCTGATCGGTAAGAGTAATTTCAACAAACTAGGGTTCATTTGAAAGCTGAGAATGCACTGAATTTTCGTTACCTTATGACCCAACGTCATAAAAACACTCCTTGTGGCCGAAAATAATTTTCGTTACAAATTTATTTCCGTTAATGTTATTTTGTAACAAAAATTATTATCGGTCACAAGGAGTGTTTTTATGACATCGGGTCATAAGGTAACGAAAATTCAGTGCATTCTCAGCTTTCAAATGAACCCTAGTTTGTTGAAATTACTCTTACCGATCAGGAGATATTGTCGAAAAAGTGAAATTATTTTCCGTTAAGTTATCACGCCCTGGCGTCGCCGCGTTGCTGCAGCATCGGCGCGTGGGGCCGCGTCATGAGATTAGATAGGAGTAGGATACTTCACCGGTAACTAGAAAAATAGGGGACCGCCAGTAATGAGCGCAACGATGGGCCGGGTGGAAATTTAGATGAAAGTGACGGGCCCACGAGACTGCGAATTTCAAAATCACAATCTTCATTCATTCATTACAGAATAGAGTGCAGCGCGTATGAACCCTACTTTCGCCGTGGAAGGTTCCCTGAACCAGAGTCGGGGGCAAAAACATGAACGGGCACGTAAATTGTTGGGGAAATTCTGGTGAGTTGCCAAAGCTAAACTCCCCCTCCCACCAGTGGCGACTAAACATGACAGCTTGCTTCCCAAGTAAACACCGGCCGGCATCTCGGAGCGGCCGCACTCACTAAGCGTCTGGTAAGATAGGGCTCGCAAGGAATTGGCCCCGAGGAAATGCGAAAACGGCAAAGACAGTCCGCTTGACGCTGCGCGACGCTTGACCCAGCGCCTGGCCGCGCCACCACCGGTACAGTAGGAGTGGGACCAGCCTGGGACGGCCAGTCATCATGCGGCGACTTGAAAAAACGCGCCGAATACATACATAACAAAGACAGAAAGAAGAAAAGAGCTTCGGCGGCCTCGTACGCCGGCCATCATGCGGGATCTTAGGTTCTTATGAAAAGATAGCGGCGCACCTTTGGGCATTCCCCTCGCACGGTGAAGGCAAACTCGATCAAAACACTCGGTCGATTATCGAACATGATTGTCAAATTGGGTCGGAAAGCGGGTTTCCCCCACCACTTCCCCACTGTTCCCCGCAAATCCCCCCTCGTCTGGGGGCCAACAAACCCCTCGCCTGGGGGCTAACCAGCGGGGAACGGTGGGGAAGTGGTGGGGGAAACCCGCTTTCCGACCGAATGTAAACAAAAACATGTCAACGGATCCGAAATTCTCGTACATGTTTTTGTTCACTGCCTTCCAGCAGCTGAGCTGAGCTGCCTATACTTTTTGAAACTTCAAGAGTCGGCCAATATCGTACGAGTCGAGACACCGATCTCCAAAGTCACCAGATTTCAACGGAGGTAAGTTAGACACTTCCACCAGAACCCCGAGTGAAGAACAAGAGGAATAAAAAGCACCAGAACCAGTTCCCAAAATCGTCTTATGTGGAGGTTTTGATGAATTTAAATCATAAAAATCATCCTGGTTTCATTTTTTAACAGCTTATAGAACCCAAATGATCACATAATCTTAAGAAATAAGCGACTCTGAAGGACTGTTTCCGGCTTTTGTGATTCTTCTTCACTTGGCGCTCTGGTGGCACTGGCGCCGGACCCGGAGGCGGCCTTTGGGGGCGGGGCGGGCAGAGTAGCACTTTTTGCCTACTAACAGGGTCGAAGTAGCTCTTTTAGCCCACTTTTCAGGCGGCTATCTAGGTGCTATGGGCCCTTTGCCTTTCTTGTATCCGCGCCTCTCTGGTAGAAGCGTCTATTTGTGTCTAGTTCCACTACCTGTTGCTGTGCGTGACCAGCGCGCTCCTCCCCCCCCCCCCCCGGTGGGCGGCCAAGGTCACAACACTGCTGCATGCACTGGCGGTACGTCTTGTCAAAACCATTAATTTTTTAGTTGGACCGTGTCATTCACGGTCCACTGTGCACAGCCACGGTGGACCGTGTCATTCGCGGTCCACTGCCACAGGCACGGTGGACCGCGAAGCACGCCAACATGAATCTCTTGAAAGCATGAATGCTGAAGCCGCGAGCCGTCACGGCAACGCCAGCCTCGCGGCAGCGCGGCAGGCACAACTCACCTGAAGGCGTCCTAACCTATACTACGCCGACCACGCACGGTCTGCTGTCCTCAAGGCTTGCCGGCGGAGCCGAAGGCGAGTAAACAAACACTGAGCGGAGCGGAGAGCGGAGCTGAGGGACTGGGACGCCGACGGAGTGGATTCTGGAACCGGGCCCACTGTGGTGCCGGATGCCTGCCGCTAGAGCGCGCCAGCAGGCTGTGGGTGGATCGCTAGTGGGGCGGTGGCCGCGCGGGCTCCCGTCGGCTTGGTGTGGGTGGCGAGTCTCTCTTGCGAGAGAGCCAGTCTCTCCACTGTCGAGACACCCGTTTGGTTGGAGAGTGCAGCTTTGCACTGACGACGGGTTGAGAGTGCACTGGGGCTCTCTAGCACACACCGGTCCGTCTAGTCCGTGCGAGCCGACCGTGTCACCGGCGGTGCTGTATACTGCTGGGCGCGGCGTGGGTGGGGGTGTCGCAGGGCCCAGGGTCCTGCAGGACAGCCGGGCGATTCCGAAGAACCGGTTCGTCACTCTGTCTCTCTCGCACCCCTGGCGGAACGCGCCACGGAGCGAGAGCGAAGCAACCTTCGGGATCAGCCCAGCCCACTCACCAGCTGGTTCGCCAGTGCGTTGCCCCGTCGCCCCCACCTCCTGTGCTCCCAAAGAGAGCGGAGTAGGCAGGCCCGCCGAGCCCCGGGTGCAAAGGGGGTGCCTACGTGCCAGGCGCTTGGACGCCGGTAGCCGGTGAAGGCGGGCAAGCCAGCTGAGCGCCGCCTTACTGCACCGTGGGCCAGGGCCAGGCGGCCAAAACTCTAGACGCGCTTTCAGCTCCCGAGTCGCTGAACTGGACTCGACCGAATGTGTGACCCCTTCAATGGATTCCTCGTTCGGAGAGCAATCCATTGGTGGGGTCACATGTTCGGTTCGAATCCCATTTAGCGACTCTGGAGCTCAAAACCCGTTCGGAATTTGCACCGCCTCGAACGGTCTTCTGGCCCACTGTGCGACAGTCCAATTCGCTGTGTCTGGTACCTCTGCGGTACCTGCGGTGCGACCGCGCCTGCCAGCGTCGGGTGGGCAAGCCCGCAACACACACCGCCTCAACGGGCGGCCTACCATATATCCGCAGGCGCTGAAGTCACTTGTGGAGGACTGTTGTGAGTCAGCTTTAACGTTTCTCATTGAACCAGATGCAAAAAGTGCAATTTCGTCTTTATGTTTCGTCGTTGTGACTGACAATTCGTTTTTCAAAATGTAAAATCGCGAAAAAGAAAAAATTGGTTCCAAAAACATTATTGTGTTTTTTATTTCTTTTAGAGTCAAATTTTTATGTATAGTTACCCTCTGGTTAGAATGTATCTACTGACACCTTTCGAGTGCCTAGTTCAAGTTAGTCTGTTAAGACGTATTATGTATCCTCACGGTTGAGGTTCTTGCACATACGCATGTTCGAAGGTATCATGTATCAGAATGAAAAAATAAATTCAAATAGACATTTGGCAATGCTTTATTTCCTTATAACATGATCTCACATTCTCACTCAATCACTCATTCATTCATTCGTTCCTTCATTCACATTTTCATTCACTCGTAGATTCACACATTTATAGTTTCAACTAGAGAATGTGAATAAGTTCTCTCTCAGTAAAAAATAAAGTAATTTATTTTTGAGACAACTTTGGTTCTTCACTTGCTTGTTTGGAACCCAGTTGGTATCACAGGACAGTCTTTGTCGTAGTTAGTTAAAGGAATTAAAACATTTTTCTACACTGAAAACAACACTTTGGCACTAAAACAAAGCTCAATAGAGGCAATACAGAGTAGAAACATGGCAAATCAAAAGAGTGTTAAGGTAAAAGATCCAATTAATTCAAAAAATTTGATGTAACTACGTTTTAAGCTGCAAAAATTAATTGGATCAGTGTCAACATTTAATTCCTTTCAAATCACCTGAATACCATGAAAGTGTTGCACAGATAAAATCAGTACATGCATCAGGACAAGACACAAACTGAAAATACATTGACTGAAGGTAACATTTCATGCACGACACAAAATGCAATGGTGAATGATATTTTACTACACCGGGACTCGGTATCCTAATCGGGAGAAATATTTGCTTCTGGAACGGAGGATTAAGTAATAAACAAAAATTGACCTCTGTCACAAAAACCTACCAAACACTGCCAAAAATGGTTTTAAAAAAAATTCATACAGAATATTTGAAACAAAATGATGATAACAACACACTCCACTGTGACAATATGATTCATACATGATTTATAAAATAATGTGAAATTCAATAATAAAAAGTATAACAAAGTAGCATGATAAAAAGGTGAGTAGCTACATTCTCCCTGTTTTAGACTAGAGCCAAAAGTATTAACTTCTGGTGTGGAAGACATAGCTCTACCAGAGGTATACACTAATTATCATTGGCATTTAAACTAAAGCAAAGTAAAATGGGTCTTCACTAACATTGAGAGCTGATCATTGTGTACATGTTTTGTACAGGAATACATATGATTTCATAGTACAAATGATCTCATAGCATGAAAAAATAACAACATTTAAAAATATAATCTACACACAGAAATAGCAAACCAAGACTAGCACCTACAGAGAAGTTGAGTTCATGTATGTAATACATTTTATCTTGAATTTTTGTTTCAACGTTTAACTGGACAAAATGGTGACGACCTTCTTCTGCTTCCTGATGAACTTCACCTCACTCAGAGCGACACCTCAGCCACAAATGCCTGTTCATGGGCGGGGTAAAACTCCTCCTCGTCCCTGCAGAACATCCATTGCAATTATAGATCCTCAAGATATGCAGAGAACAACCCTTGAAACACTTTGAATAACCAAAACTACATATTTCAACTCAAAGAGAGAGGAAAACTAAACAAAAAGAAAACAATTGATTAAGTAATGAAGAACAAGAATATCAATCTCATATAGAGTATTCTATAGAAGTCAGTTTGTATTAACTGACATAAGGTCAAAAAAGACCGATTTCCAAAAGGAACTACATTAAAGCGATTGGCACGTATAATAAGTCTTTGAGTCGTTGGGAATGGGAATGGTATTCCCACATATCACACTTGCCTCTGTCAAAACAAAACAAGAAGACAATTAATACCAATCTGGTATTAACGGGTGGCTCGTTCTTTACGTATGTGCATGGTGGAATGGAAGTGGTGGTGAACTGTTGGAAAGCTGAAGTGGATTATTCGGGTCAAGTATTTGTAATTAACAGTGAGAATAAAATAAAATTGCTGAGATTGTCCATAAATTGTGTGTTAGACATAAATTTGCAAACCTAGATATGAATATTGGTGCACCATACTTCAACATGACACATTGGTTTCGGTTTTATCATTGTGTCCCATTGGGACTTTGACTGTGAACCATGTACGGACAATCTGAGCAGTTTTTTGTGTTTTCTGTACTTTATGGGCCATGAATTGAAAAATAGTTCTATGACGACTCCGAGCCATCGACATCAGCTTTCCAATGATATCAGTCACTTCCCTTGAAGTAATATACCATAATCAGAGAACAATCTCTGTTACACATTACATCCCACCTAACACAATACTCGTTTATTCTAACCCCTTACATGGAAAATGTAAGTAAGGGGTAAAGAACGAGTTTAAAAGGGTGGCCTCTGTTGAATCACATTCAGTGATGCACAATTTAAAATTGTCTTTCTTCAGGATTGTAACCATTTTTGGCTGCAAGAGCACTGCTAGCAGTACTGTGTTCTGCTCATCTTCATTTGGCACAAAACCCTTTGATAAAGGCAGAGGTGTCTTAGTAAGTAAAAAAGTTAAAATAAAAGGAACTCCTTAGGTGGCTTCAACCACAGGCAAACATGCCTACTGGTGAAAATTCTTGATAGGCACTGCTTTAAATTTCTTCAGTGTACACAACAAGCAAAACTGCTTACTAGTGTACACATTTTTCAGCCCACTTTCCCTCTTGGTCGTTTAAGTCACTAACAAACCATATAGGTGTTAGTGTGAAAATTTGAAAGTTGTAAAAATACAACCACTTGGGTCCACTTGAACTCTATACAATGAGGCACAGCCTTCATGATTGAGCAGCCCATTTTACTTCAGGGCCAGAGTTGGTGTCAGAGATTCAGCTCAAAAGCATGCCCAAATGTAAATCACAGCTAGTCATGCTTTCAAATCCAACAGGATTAACCACCGACTAATGTCAGTTTCTTTGGTGTCAAGTCCATCAAAATATTGATGCATCCAAGAAAAATGGGTAGTTTAGGGAAAAAGTCGTTGTGCAGTCAGGAGATACAGAAATAGCAGAAGCAGTCGAAGAACACAAAACGAGAAGGCGTTGAGTGCTACAGGCCAAACAGGCCTACCAGCACTCTCTTGACAAGCAGCTACGTTCTTCACACAAGGTCGACAGACATCGTGCAGGGTCTTTCCTGGCGCTTGCCATACCTGTCAGCTGATGGGGAGGGTGAAGGGGACCGACGGACATCAGGAATTGACATTTCCATTTTGATGCCAGAGTTGTTGCGACTCCTCCTGTCTGGATTGAGATCCCTTGGCTTGCGACGACTCAGATGTCGCTCAACCCACTTGAGCATTGTGAGAACAGAGTCTGTGCTTGGCAGGCGTCTCTCTGCTGCAGTACGGACAATCTGAGAGGATGTCACACGGAATGTAGCAGCCATACCCTTGAGAGCCTGAAATAATAAAAGGAAAAAACAGTTAGTAAAAACAAATGCCAATAACTTAAAATCCTGCACAGATGAATAATAAATACCTCCATGGCATCTTCATCAGTGACATCATCTCCTGCATAGATAATTCTAACTCTTTCCTCCCAGTCAACACCAAAAGCAGTGCGCAGGATGTAAAGAGAAGCGCGACCTTTGTTCCACTGAACTGGTGGCTTAGCTTCAATAGCACAGTGGGCTCGGCCAGCTCGGAACCCAGCATCCTCAATCAGCTGCTTGGCCTTAGATACCATCTCAGGACGCACCTCAATTGGGGTTTCTCGGTAGTGGAAAGTCAAGAGAGCACCCTTGTTTTCTACCCATGCACCATCTCTGCACACCTAAATTACAGGAAGAAAGTAGTTTAAGTGTGAGGACAAACAAAATTCAAATTACAATGAGTAGCCAAGTTATTATAAATGGTCTATTAGTAAGTTCAAGAGTACCTGTTCTTGTAATTGCTTCAGAAGATTGCTTACTTTACCCTCAAATTCAATAGGCATAGGATGCACAAACCTACTACCATCAGGGTGCAAAATTTCTAGTCCATGGTTTCCGGCATATGTTATTCCATTTATGCCAACCTGAATGAGTTCAAACATTGTAAAAGGCAATGTAAAACATTAGGCAAAAATTTAAACAATTTGAAAATGTGAGAAAAAGTTACCATTTCTTTGACATTGTTGACATTACGACCAGAGATGATGGCAATGTAAACATCTGACATGTTTGATAATCTTTCCAGCACATTTCGTGTTTCTGGTGGCAGGATGGCCAGGTCAGGGTGTGGAGCGATGGGTGCCAAGGTACCATCATAATCGAGCAGAAGAGCCAATTTGTATTTGGAACCAACATACCTAAAAATAAAACAAAGCACCTCATTGAAAATGCAGAACACTAGCAGTAAGTTTTACACTGTGGGCTGAAGTTCCATCAAAACACAAAAGCCTTGGTAGTGTGTCACCTACTTGGCTAAGTATTCTTCAAAGTCATCCATCGTAACAGGCTGCATTGTGGTAGGTAAAGTTTCCTCCCCATCCTCGTAAATGAGAGAACCCATGGCCTTCAAGAACGACTTCATCCAGCAATTTACATCGTTGATTTTCTCACGCCTTCGCAGGTAGTTCATGCGAAGTTGCCTTTCATCTTCAGGCATAGTTAGTGCTCTGTGGATAACTTCGGCAGCTGCTCCAATTTCATACGGATTGCAAATCAAAGCCTCATGCATCGTTTCACCAGCTCCAGCGAAAGGGGAGACAATTAAAACACCAGGAGGTTCATTGATTTGGCAAGCTACAAATTCTTTGGCTACCAAATTCATTCCTAAAGGTACACAAATAGAACATTTCCAGCAAATACTTTCAGAGATTAACTAATAGAAACAGTTTCAAGCCTCTTACCGTCTCTCAGGGGTGTAACAAGAGCAACAGATGCATCTCTATAGAATGCTGCCAATTCATCTTGACTTACACAACCATAGATATATTTGATAGGAGACCAGTTGGGAGTTGTGAAACGTCCATTAATACGTCCTACCAACTGATCCATTTCTTCCTTCAGTTCCTGATATTCTTTGACATCTGTCCGCGATGGAACTGCTATTTGGAGAAGTGTCACCTACACAAAACAGCCTGTGTTCATGAGAAATTCTAACAAAACCCACAGGATAGTTAAGGACACAGAAGAAACTATCAGATCAGAATGGTTTGTTCCTACCTTCTCACGGTGCTCAGGATGTTTTTCAAGCAACATTTCAAATGCCTTCAGACGGTGAACTAGTCCCTTAGTGTAGTCGAGACGATCAACACCAAGAACAATCTTGGTGGAGCTTGAAATAACTCTTGGTGCGCTTTGTGCCAACTGCACAAATCGATCAAATGGAATACCAATAGGTAGAGGACGAACCCTAACAGTACGGCCACCATGTTCAACCTGTTGAGAAAAATAACATTAAATTAGCCACCAAAAACAGGTGTGAAAACAAATCTTCTAAGAAAAAAAAATTACCAGCATATTTTTACGGTCAACTCGGCAACCTAAGCGTCTTTGGCAGCAATCAACGAAGTTAAGGCAATAATCTTCAATATGGAAGCCAACCATGTCACAACCTACATGTCAAGTAAACATAGAAGCTGAATTATAGACTACAAAAATACAAGATTACCTGGTATTTATAATGAGCAACTTACCCAGCATTCCTTGAAGTACTTCATCTGACCAAGGGAACAACCGGAAAATATCCCATGGGGGGAAAGGAATGTGCAGGAAGAAACCAAGTTTGCATCGGAGGTTTAACTCCTCAGCACTCTGAAAGAAAAAAAAATTGATTTATGCCAATAAAACAACAACAATAAAAATAAAAAGAGTGAGGACTTACTTGTCTGATCCAGTTTGATGCAAGCATTAAATGATAATCATGGACCCAGACTAGTGGAGGACCAGCGTCTGGACCTTGATCTTTTGAAACTTTCTCCAGAGCAGCGACTGTCTTCTGTGCAAACTCCTTGTTAACAGTGTAGTAATTCTGAAATAACATAAAAACCAAGAAATTAATTTGATGAAATTTATTTTTTTAACCTTTTTATGCTGCACCTTTTTTATTGACTCACCCGCCAATGCTCAGCACTGAAGGATGCCCTGTCTGGCATCGAGTGGAAAAGAGGCCAAAATGTGTTGTTACAGCACCCATTGTAGTAGCTGTCAAACACTGCAGGGTCGACGTGGACAGCAATGACCTGCAAAATGACAATATAACTTGTCAGTAGAGTCACAAAACGAGAAAAGCAAGACAAATATTTCCCTTGGACAAGTAGAATAAAAAGTAACCTTTTCAGAGAGTAGTCCAGCTGTTGGTGTGCGATCAGCTGGATCAGATTCAGGAATAGCTTCGTTGGGGTCGTCGAGGTGAATACCTGGCCAGCCCACCCAAAAGCCTTTGCCTCGAACAACAACTGGTGCAACGGCAGTCACCAATCCACCAGGACTGAAAAACAAAAAACAAAAAAAACAAGGTTGAACATGCCGAACAGTTTCAGAAAAAAATAAATCCCTGACTTTTGAGAAGACAGGGACGGTGAGCAATAATTAAAATCTTGTCTCTAACAAGATTTGATTTTCTTAGAAAGAACCAGAAAAGTACACAGCACTCTACATACAGACACACAGATATAGACCTAACTCATATTTGCAGTGGTCATTGAAAAAGAAAACATCACCTAAGGGAGTGAATGCACTTCACAACTAACCACCCATGCATAAAATCTTTTTACCATCACTTGATGTTTTCTTGACCTTGACTGTACTAATTTGGTCATTGGACCCCATTTAAGCAACCCAAGACGCCCACTGAAGTAGAATAGGTCTGATCAGGTAGCCTCTGCATGATGTTGCATAAGAGTGTCTTTAAAGCATTACAATAATACATTGATGCTGGACTAAGGGACAAGTGGGGCACGACTTGAAAAATTGAAATCAACACCCTACAGACACAACAAGTTAATAAAATAGAAGGCCATTGTGATAAGACTTTTGGAGGCTACAATTCACTCTTTTATATTTTGTCTCTCTTTTACTAAATGTAGGTTCACTTCGAGGTCGGCATCTGCTCAGCTTGTTAAGTATCAAACTGGCCTTGACACTTAATCAGATAGGATTTGACCCCCACTATCAGTGTTCATAGTAAATGGAGCATAAATTGGCCTTGCCTTCTTCAGTTTAGAAATACAACAGTGCATTTTTCTTTTTCTGCGACGCTTCTCAAACAATACCCAGCATTTTGAAGAGAAAAAACTTCCAGGTTTTCATTATAGAAAATTTATTTATCATTTTAGTGATGGTGCACCCCTTGGATGCTCCTATGCTTAACTGAATTGGAATGCATCCTGGGCCTTTTGGGCAGCCTGCCAAGTCCATCTGCTATTGCACCGAGATTACACCGACAACACATTCACATCAGCAATAGCAAATTATGCGGACCAAATTTTCTTTGAATTTTACGGTGAAAGAACACAAACAATTATTATGATCTAGAATAAAATACAAAAGGCGACGTGTCCCCAAAAACCAAAGGATTTTTTGACACAGCTTCATTAAGAATAC
Source organism: Stenchaetothrips biformis (assembly GCA_030522485.1). Taxonomy (NCBI): domain Eukaryota; kingdom Metazoa; phylum Arthropoda; class Insecta; order Thysanoptera; family Thripidae; genus Stenchaetothrips; species Stenchaetothrips biformis. The sequence goes on along the minus strand of CM060101.1, from coordinate 15,089,748 downwards.
AATGGGAAGCACCTTGTTTGTAAACATACCAAAGTCCACAGATTACTCGATGACTCACCACACAAGCAAGGACTAGGGAAATAGAGGTACTGTATTAGAAGTTAGTCAGGATATTGACCGCACAGTATGCACAGGAGCGGAATGCTAAATCCATAGAACGCTAACGATTTTTGGGAAACTAAGGAACTGACCACGGGGTAGGGCAAACTAGGGTACATCAAAATTGTTCTGGACAAACTGCAAAAAGAAAAAGCAAAGAAGTGTAGTTAAATTAATGAAAGGGTTTTATCATGTCATCTTGTGCCTATACTGCACAGCAGGGTCCACAGTGGACTCAACAAGTGACTAGTGGCCACTTGCGGCGGCCCCTTGAGTTCCAAAACAAGGAGGGAAATCCAAGTCCAGACGCCTGGACGACATGTCACGGGAAGTGATCCTGAGGCATGTCAGCGACCACCCCACCCAGCCAGCCACCCCCCTTCCCCCCTTGCAGTTACGGGGTGGGGCGATCCCCCCCAGGTCCAGCCAGCACAGTGCGAGGCCCAGCGCAGCGCGCAGCGCGCACCCAGCTGCTTTTAGAGTTCAAGGTTACGCTCGCGAGGAAGTCGCGCGGGGCTGTGCGCTACTGCGCCGCGGCCACCGCACAGTGGGCCAGAAGACGGGTTGAGGCGGGAAAACCCCGGGCGCGTTTAGACCTCCAGAGTCGCTGAATGGGACTCGAACCAAACGTGAGACCCCACCAATGGATTGCTCTCCGAACGAGGAATCCATTGGCGGGGTCGACCGTTCGGTTCGAGGCCTGATGGACTGCTCTCCGAACGAAGAAGAGTTTCGACCGCCCGCACCGGTCTTCCTGGCGGCGGCGCTCGACGAAGCCACAGTCCGCTCACCTGGCTTTCCGCTCGAGCAGCTTGGTCTTTTCGTTCCTCTTGAGCACGAAGGGCAGCCTGTTGGACACGACGATGAGGCTGCCGTTGGCCTCGGCGGTGTCCGAATCCATCGCGACGCTGCTCCCTGGACACACACCACCACGCTCGGTCGGTGAGGACCGCTGAGGCGAGACACCGGCTGAATGACTGACTGACCGACTGACTGACACACGGTGTGGCGCGCGCTCCTGCTGCCTGATCACTGACTCCGCTGCGACTGGGGAGGGACTGACTGCGTGACTGAGAGAGAGGGGGGGAGGGGGGCACTCAAAGTTGTCTAGCGTCGCCGGCCCGGCGCGACGGTGAATGGAGCGGAACGGGGAGCGAGCCGGGGGGAGGGGGAAGGGGGGGGGGGGTAGGCAGAGCGGCAGAGCAGAGCCGGGGGTGCTGTATGGGAAAACGGATTCCCTGATAAGTTGGGCAAAGTGCAGCGACTCTCGCCGAGCCGCGCCGCGGTGGCACAGAAAATAAAAAATTAAGTTCAAATGCCCAAACGGCGGGGCGGGGAGGCGGGGCGGGGAGGTGAGGGCAGCGAGCAGCGCGGCCGGAAAGGTCAGAGGATTATCTCCCAACACTCAACACAATTCCACTTTTGACGCAACGCCGATGTCACAGTGTCGCGCACTTCCCGCGGCCGAAGGAAACAACAAGAGCGTTGAATGTGAATGATGGTGGCCGGAGCGCGAGCGGGTGGGCAGAGGCACAGTGGGCCAGAAGACCGGCGGCGGAGGGGGTCAAAATGCCGGACGGGTTTTGAGCTCGAATTGAACGATCGACCCCACCAATGGATTCCTCGGTAGGAGAGCAATCCACTGGTGGGACCTGACGATCGATTCGAGTCCCGCTTAGCGACTCTGGAGCTCGAAACGCGTCTAGAGTTATGGCCGCCTGTGCCGGTCTTCTGGCCCACTGTGGCAGGTCACTCGGTGGTACGTGAGGCTCGCGGATCTACGCGCGCACGGCCGTGACGGACGTGACAACAGGAGTTACCGATTCCTCAGCGCGGCCTGACACTCGTGGCGCGTTCGGGTACCAACGACGGCAAAGTCAGGCACAGTCCGCGGCGCTGACTACGTTGCCTTTTCCCACTGTGCGCCGTGCGGCCGAGTTGCAAGCAGCGAGTGTGTGGGAGTGTCGGGCGTCGGCTGTCTGCTAGAGCATGCACTTGTTCCGCCGCGGTCGGCGCTGCCAACCGCCACCGCGCCGAGGTTGGCACCGCGGCGCGTGATTCGGACGCTGCCGCCACAGTGGGCCGGCGGCGGGCAAAACTGTAAACGCGTTTTGAGCTCCAGAGTCGCTAACCGGGACTCGAACCGAACGCGTGACCCCACCAATGGGTTGCTCTCCGAACGAGGAATCCATTGGTGGGGTCACACGTTCGGTTTGAGGCCTGTTTACCGCCTGCGGAGCTCAAAACGCGTTTAGTTTTTCCGCCGGCTCCGCCGGTCTTCTGGGCCAATGTGCGGCGCCGAATTCGGATGGTACCGCTTCTTCGCGCTGCCGCCGCCGCGCAGCAATAGCGCAATCGCAAGGGGGGAATTTCCGCTCGCGAAAGCAAACAGGACAGGAATCGCCCCGCGTCGCGAATTGGCGAAGGCGAGGCGAGGCGTCGAGGGTGGTGTACGTCTCGACGTGTCGCCGACGATGCGGGACGCGGCCGGTATCGATCGCAGCTTGGCAGCGCCGGCCGAGGCGCTGCGCGGTGCTTCTCGATGCTGCGCGGCGCGCCCAGTGGGCCAGAAGACCAGCAGCGGCTGGGCAAAAGTCTAGACGAACCGCGTTTTGAGCGCCAGAGTCGGTAAACAGTTGTCGAAGCGAACGTGTGACCCCACCAATAAATTCCGCGTTCGGAGAGCAATCCATTGGTGGGGGTCACACGATGGGTTCGAGTCCCATCCAGCGACTCAAAACCCGTCCGGAATATTCGCCGGCTCCGCCGGTCTTCTGGCCCACTGTGAGGCGTCAACGTCTTATTGTTTTTCCGCTCTGTCTTTCTTGCACCTATACGGGACGCCCCATGAGTTATGATCCCGATATTCGTATTCGTCGCGCTGTCTCTCTCGCACCCACAGGGAACGCCCTATGGGTGCCAAAGAGACAGAGCGACTAAAACGACTCCCGCGGAATAAGTCTACACGCGCCGCCTGCCTCGCAGTGTCCCCCCCAAAGAACAACAACAACAACAACAACAACAACAACAAAAAACAAGAACAACATGTGAACTGGTCGAATATATCCATAGTGTCGTTGCGAATTTGGCTGCAAACAGTCGCGCATCAAGCCAATATTATACACTTTTTTGGGGGTCGGGGGTGGGGGGGTGCATTTTTTATCTTTCACAATGGACCCTCCTCTTTCTGATGGTGATCGTCCAATCAACGCGTGGCCCTGAATGGGTCGGATTCAGGATGAACGGATTCAGGTCCTCTTTATCACGGAAGTCCTCCGGATAATTCGAACGCCGGACTACACTACAGTGTAGGCGTCTGGCACGGGCAAAGCAAGCCGCGAGGCGCGTACGTTACGGTGTAGGGCTCGTGCTAGCTCATTCAAGACTTGGGTCGTTCGGTTCGCAGCAAAGGAGCGGCATGAAGCGGTGAGCTCAAATTAGACTCGAACATCATCCCTGCGAGTCCGTTCGCGAAAGTAGTGGTTCACCGTGTACGTGTCCGTGGCGCGTCCGGATGCCGCAACACGGCGTGTGTCACACGCCTCGTCACGTACTTGTTAACCCTCGTCCAGTCCTCGTCACGTCTCTGTCACGTACTCGTCAATAGAGCCATTCAGTCGGCACCGAGTGAAGAGCAGAAGTAATCAAAAAGAACCTCGTCCATCCTCGCCACATCCTCGTCACGTCGTCGTCTCGTCCTTCCTCGTCACGTCGTCGTCTCGTCCTTCCTCGTCACGTCGTCGTCTCGTCCTTCCTCGTCACGTCGTCGTCGTCTCGTCCTTCCTCGTCACGTCGTCGTCTCGTCCTTCCTCGTCACGTCGTCGTCTCGTCCTTCCTCGTCACGTCGTCGTCTCGTCCTTCCTCGTCACGTCGTCGTCTCGTCCTTCCTCGTCAAGTCCTCGTCACCTCGTCACGTCATCGTCACGTCCTTTGCCCTCGTCACGTCGTCGTCTCGTCCTTCCTCGTCACGTCATCTCGTCCTTCCTCTTCAAGTCCTCGTCACCTCGTCACGTCATCGTCACGTCCTTCGTCCTCGTCACGTCGTCGTCACGTCCTTCCTCGGCACGTCCTCGTCACCTTGTCACGTCTTCGTCACGTTGCTCGTCTCGCGGATTGGTGCCGGTTCTAATTGGTCCGCGACTTACATGCCTGGCATGCCGCAATGCACTTGCTACTTCTTGCGCTCGAGTGTGAGGTATGGTTCGCGAATAGACAAGACAGACAGACAGACGGACGGACGGACGGAAAGACAGACAGACAGACAGACAGATAGACGCGGAACGCAGGAGGAAGCGCAGCGAAGCGCCAGTCAGCGAATGCCGCCGGTTATTCTTGTGCATTCCTTACGTGGAAAACGCGAGCAGCGCGCTGCGCGCTCGGCGGCGCGGCGCGGCGTCGCCAACTGCAAAAACACGAGACACGCGTCGGCGGCTTGGCTGTGGACTGCGGCTGCACCGCCAAGTGAAGTGGCGTTTACAGCCCTGCCTGCCTCCTGCGGCCCCGTCGTCGCTCTGTCTCTCTCACACTCGCGGGCCGGGCCCGTCGCGCAGTGGGCCAGAGGACAGCGCGGCGGCCGGCGCCAAAACTCTAGCCGCGTTTTGAGCTCCAGAGTCGCTAAATGGGACTCGAACCGAACGTGTGACCCTACCAATGGATTGCTCTCCGAACGAGGAATCCAATGGTGGGGGTCACACGTTTGGTTCGAGTCCCATTTAGCGATCAAAACGCGTGTAGAGTTTTGGCCTACCGCGTCGGTCTTCTGGCCCACTGTGCGACGGGCCGGAGGGGTGCGAGAGAGACAGAGCGATGCGCGGCCGCGGCAGCGCCACGTGTGGCCGCGCGGGCACACTGCGAAAACAGGCGGCACTTAAAGTAACGCATTGTTTGTTTAGGTGACACAGCTGGGAGGGAAGTGCCAGTGCCCGCCGACCTGGCTGGCTGTCTGGCTGCCCGCCTTACGGTGGGCCAGAGGAGCGGCTCAGGCGGCCAAAACTCTGGACGCGTTTTGAGCTCCAGGGTCGGTAAGCAGCAGTCGAACCGAGCGTGTGACCCCACCAATGGATTGCTCTCCGAACGAGGAATCCATTGGTGGAGTCACACGTTCACTTCGAGTCCGATTGAGTGACTGTGGAGCTTGAAAACGCGTCTAAGAGATTGGGCCGCCCGCACCTGTCTTCTGGCCCCCTGTGCGCCTGCCCGCCTGGCTGCCTGTCTGCCCGCCGGCCGGTCGAAGGACGCGACGCGGGGGATCACGCTGCGGGCGACGCGGCCACGGGCCCACTGTGCGCCACTCCACACCTGGACGTCGTCCAGAAACCGCAAGAAAATACTACGCCAGTAAACCAGAAGCCCCCTGCGAATCGCTTCCCTCACGTGTTCCTCGACGACGACAGGGAGAAGAGAAAAAGAGGGGGGAGGGGGAAGAGGCAAGGCAAGGCAAGACCATGGCGTGTGAAGAAGAGCGAGAAATAGAAGAGGATAGACTAGCGTCGATAGACGACGCATGGACGAAAAGAGAGGGGGAGGGGGGCACACTTCTCAGATAACAAGAGCGCGGGGTGCGGATGTCGGAGGAAGGCGGGTGGTTTGTTCCGCGAAGATTGGGCGAGAGGGGGGGGGGGCAGGCGTGAAGCATTGAGGAGCCGTCCTTGCAATACAAGGTACCTCTCTTGTGCGCGACAAGGCCCCTCGCTCGCCCACCCACACTCACAACCACTCGTGAGGACAACATTGTAGAGTCCCATTTCTCCGTCTTACAGCGAATGGCGAACCGATCGACTGCTGCGCGCTTGGCGCTCTCTAGCTAAGCTTATCTATCTATCACTCGAGCCTTTACACCGACTCTTCCGCGACCCAGTGCTAATCCGACCCTTCCGCGACCCATTGCTATTCCAACCCTTCCGCAACCGATTGCCGCGACCCTTTTCCACGACCCATTGTTTCGACCCTTCCGCGACCCATTGCTATTCCGTCCCTTCCTTGACCCATTGCTACTCCCACCCTTCCACTACCCGTTGCTACTCCGACCCTTCCTCGACCCGTTGCAACTCTGACCCTTCCTCGACCCATTGCAATAACTCTGACCCTTTCTCGACCCATATTGCAATAACTCCGACCATTCCTCGACCCGTTGTAACTCTGACCCTTCCTCGACCCATTGCAATAACTCCGACCCTTCCTCGACCTATATTGCAATAACTCCGACCCTTCCTCGACCCATTGCAATAACTCAACCATTCCTCGACCCATATTGCAATAACTCCGACCCTTCCTCGACCCACCCATTGCAATAACTCCGACCCTTTCCCGGACCATTGCTACTCCGACCCTTTCCCGAACCATTGCTATGCCGACCAGTGTTGCCAGATAAGTAGGCAAAAAGTAGCTCGCCACAGCTGTTCAGTAGCTGCCTAGTACTACTTATCTGGCAACACTGATGCCGACCCTTTCCCGACCTATTGCTACTCCTCTGACCCTACAGCGAGACTCGTTACCGCCACTCCGACCCTTTCCGAACCTATTGCTACTCCTCTGACCGTACAGCGACTCCCGTTGCCACTCCGACCCTGCTTCCGCGACCCATTGCAACGACCCATCCCTCCTCCCGAAGCCGCGCCCCCGCGGACAGTGAGTCGCCCGCCGCGCTGCTGCAGCGGCTGAACCTGACAGGCGTTGGCTCCGCTAGCAGCCGCTAGCTTGGCACGGCGGGCGGACCGCGGACCGCCACGACGACTCGGCGGCGGGCGCCACGCGGGCCGAGGCGCGAACACACGCGCTAGTCACGACCTACAGCACGATGCCGGGCCCCTCCCCCTCCCCCTCCTCTCCCCCTCCCCGCGGCGGTGTCCGTGCCGGTCGCGTACACTTCCATCATGTCGTCAGCGCGCGACAATCCGTCCCACCCGCTCCGCCCGGCCCGGTGACGGCGGCAGCGGCGTCCACGAGAAGGAGAAGAAGTTATCAAGCTGCGCGCGCGATATTGTTTCCTGCAAATCGCGAGGCGAGGGGCCATCGCCGCACAACAGGAGGAGGGAAGGCCCTGCTCTCTGTCTCCTTCTCTGTCTGTCTGTCTGTCTGTCTGTCTGTCTGTCTCTCTCTCTCTCTCTCCCTTCTCTCTCTCTCTCTCTCTCTCTCACTCGTTGGACGTTCCCTGAGAGTGCGAGAGAGGGAAGAGAGAGAGAGAGAGAGAGAGAGAGAGAGAGAGAGAGAGAGAGAGAGAGAGAGAGAGAGAGAGAGAGAGAGAGAGAGAGAGAGCGACGATCGCGGTATATTGGCAATCGGAGTCGCACGTCACAGCGCGCTGCACGCGTGCCCCACGTGGTCGGCCAGTCTGTCTCTCTCGCACCCCTTCTTCGGGACCGCGGCGCGCCAAGGCGGGACGAGTGCGAGAGAGACAGCGCGTCGGAAGCGCTCCTCGCGGACTCGGCCCACATCCGCTGCCATTTGGACACGCCCGCGCCGCCAAAGCGGCGAATCGGCCGGCGCCGGTGCACATTGGGCCAGAAGACCGGCGCAGGCAGCCAAAACTCTAGACGCGTTTTGAGCTCCAGAGTCGCTAATCTGGTCTCGAACCGAACGTGTGAACCCACTCATGGATTCCTCGCTCGAGTCCTGTTTTGCGACTCTGGAGCTCAAAACGCGTCTAGAGTTTTGGCCACCAGTGCCGGTCTTCTGGCCCAATGTGCGGTGCGGTGAGGGCGGATCCGGAGAGACGGGTTCACGTGGGGATGTCGCAAAAGTCACCTACCTTACGACGCGGGAAAACAAAGGAACCAACGCTCGAGAATCGAACTGTCGATGCATCAGCCGCGCAGCCTTGGACTTCTCAGTCGATTTAAGCCCGACTGTTCTCTCCCTCCCCTGCTCCCTCCGTGGCCCCTGTCTAATCTTAGTGCGCCCCAGTGGACCTTACCGACCGACGCCCCCTTTCCTCCCCCTCCCCCCCTCCCCCTCCCCCTCCCCTCCCCCTCCCCTCCCCCTCCCCTCCCCCGCCCTTCGTTCCACTCTTCGCCTCCCCCTCAAAGCGCTTCCCCCGCGCGCGTTAACCGATTACCTTTTTTTTTGGCGACCAACTGGGTGCACATTAAATATCGGTCACTCGTGAAGCGATGAGGCACAGTGGGCCAGAAGACCGACGCGGGCGGCCAAAAGTCTAGACGCGTTTCGAGCTCCAGAGTTAGCTGACCAGGACTGGAACCGAACTTGTTACCCCCGCCAATGGATTCCTCGTTCGGAGAGCAATCCATTGGCGGCGTCACCCGTTCGGTTCGAGTCCCATTTAGCGACTCTGGAGCTCAAAACGCGTCCGGGATTTGGACCACCTCCGGCCCACTGTGCGATGGAGGGCCGTGGCGGGCCGCGGCCGCACCGTTCTGCCGGCGACTGTACCGCAGTGTGCCCGGCGCCCAGCCCCCCACTCTCGCGGTGGACTGTACCCATCAAAGCTTATGAGCTATCACTTGTTGAAGGCGTGATGAAGCCAAGGCCCGACCAAACAACATATACGAAAATAAAAACAATCAACAGGATTCTACGCCCGCCCTGCCCTGCCATGCCCCCCCGGCTGCAGCATTTACGTCAAACGGCCGGGCGAGGGGCGTGAGGGCGGCAGGGCGGGGGTTCGATCCCCGGCCCCGGCCCGGCCCACAAAAGGGGGAGAGTAACTCGATGGGGTTCGATTGGCCGCGCGGTGCAGATGTTAACCCCCGATTGCGGGCGCGGCCGCGGCCAGGTCAAGAGAGGCGCGACTCCGAGTGTCCGGCGAGGTCCACGACGAGGTCCACGACGTCACCGAGTCACGTGCACCGTCGCGCAAGGCTGCGTGCACAGTGCACCGGGCTGCTCGCTCACGCTGCATTTGTTGCCGCCACCCGCAATTATTACGCATCGGAGGGTGGACCATAGAGTTGCCAACCACTCACTAAATAGTTTGGTACAAATTTTGCAGAGTTTTTTTGTACAAAAATGGGGAAAATTATGCAGATTTTGTACGAAAATTGAACGAAGAGTTCATCTCTACAAACAAATGTGATGTCTCGTACAAAATTGTACATAACATTTAGTGCGCAGGCGAACATTCCCGCGATGCACCAGTGTGTCCAAAGGGGTGGGAACCCCCTATGGACACTGACAGCGCGTCCAGCCAACGCGACGCACAGTGGGCCGGAAGACTGGTGTAGGCGGTTAATATCCCGGACGAGGTTTTAACCCCAGCCAGAGTCGCTGAATGGGACTCGAACCGAACGTGTGACCCCACCAATGGATTGCTTTCCGAACGAGGAATCCACTGGTGGGGTCACACGTTCGGTTCGAGTCCCATTCAGCGACTCTATGAGGTCAAAACGCGGCTAGACTTTTGACCGCCGGCGCCGGTCTTCTGGCCCACTGTGCGACGATTGAAAAGACTTGCCGCGGCACCAGCTTCAACCATGGACCATGGAGTTAGTGAGAGGCTGAGAAGGAACCCACGGGCTCGGTTTGTGTAGCTTTTCAAAAAAGACGAGTGCCGTTATTTTGATTGTGGCTGGCATTTGGTCGGCGCGGCGCGTAGAACGATTCGGGCCGACACACTACACTAGATAACGTCGGGCTAGCACTACACACTCACACACACACACACACACACAGAGAGAGAGAGAGAGAGAGAGAGAGAGAGAGAGAGAGAGAGAGAGAGAGAGAGAGAGAGAGAGAGAGAGAGAGAGAGAGACTCACACACACACTTGCGCAGGGGGTTGTTATATTGTTTATCTTCCGTTTGCTTTTACCCCCACTGGCCCTCGATAGATTATATTGGTGAGTCTGTCAAGTCTCAAGCCCACCTGGACTTCGCTAAGAATAGACTGTTGTCGTGGACGACGTGTGTGGAGGCAAAGTTCAAAGACTGGACGACAGGTGTTTGCCTAGCGAACATGCATGGAGCGTGGTTCGGTTCGTTTCGACTGAGGAGGATTTTCTAGACAAGACGCGCAAACGGCGTGGTCCGAGGCGTGGTCCCAATTTTTTCACTGTTTTTCGGAGTTTTTCAGTGTTTTTTTCCTGTTTTTTTTTTCACTATTTTTTCACTCTCTTCGCGGAGTGGCGTCGAAAGCTGGTACAGTCAAAACAGGCCGCCGAACGCGTGCGTCCTTGGCGTCCTTGGCATTGCCGCGAGTCCGAGGTCCTTGGCATTGCCGCGAGTCCGAGGTCCTTGAAATTGCCGCGAGTCCGAGGTCCTTGGCTGCCGCGAGTCTGAGGTCCTTGGTGGGTCGCGGCTAGTCGCGTCCTTGGAGTCCTTTTGATTTGAACAGATTTGTCCAGACGAAATTGATAATAAAGATACTTAAGCAAATAAAATGATAATATGATCATTAATGTGCACAAACGTCAATACGTTATCAAAGAAGAACTCAGTACGAGTCTGGGTGTAAACACCCTAAAACTATGTGTTTTGAGTATAGTAACTTATACGCGCCAGACTACTATCTGCATTATTTTTCCTTTTTCTGAAGTCGTCTGGATGTTGGTTGTTCTTGATTTTGGAAAAAAGCGAAGAGTGCAATTGTTCGGAATGCCGATGCGTAGGCGGCCGCTGCTGCCCCTTCCCCCTCCCCCTCCCCCCAAGGCGGGGGTGGGGGGACAAAGAAGACAAAGACCCAAACCTCGAACTCCACCACGACGACGCCCTCGCCCGGGGGTCACGCAGCAATCTCCTCGGTTCCGGAGACAGGCCGACAAAGCGGCTCGCCCAGCCCAGACCCAGGCCACTAATGATGGAACGCCCCCGTACAGTGGACCAGAAAAAGAAACCCGTCCGGGAAGCTGGCCGCCTCCACCCGCGATCTTCTGGCCCACTGTGCGGTGTATGCAGCGGATCGAGCGCCTGCGAGGTAGGCCACCCACCCGGCCCGCAACGCACCGCTGTGGAGCCGGTGGCCTACCTCGCCCCTGTGACGACGACAGGCGCAAGGTAGGCCACCGTCTTCACAGCGGTGCGTTGCGGGCCGGGTGGGTGGCCTACCTCGCAGGCGCGCGTGGAAAAAATGTGCAGTTATTTGAGGCCGATCTGAGCAAACGTTAGTGCACCTGAAAACTGCAGCAGGTGGCTCAAAGACCCGAAGGGCCACATCAGATCAGATGAGATTCGTCCTCGAGTGGACTGTACCGGCCGGCCCTAACGCCCTCACAGCAGAGCAGCTTGTTAGGCATTGATACCCCGACGGAGAGGTCGTGGGACGGTTCCTCAACGCTGAACATCCTCGTCCCCATGAGATTCAACGTCGTTGTGCACCATGATCGGCACCGCATAGTGGGTCAGGAGACGGTCGCAGGGGGCCAAACCTCCAGACGCGTTTTGAGCTCCAGGGTCGCTAAGTGGGACTCGAACCGAACGTGTGACCCCACAAACGAATTCCTCGTTCGGAGAACAATCCACTGGTGGGGTCACACGGTCGGCTCGAGTCTCATTTAGCGACTCTGGAGCTGCTCGCGAAAAGGGCAAAATAATTATGAAAAGGGATTTTTTTTTGACCGACATTTTCTTATTTTGCTTGGGTATTTTGATAAAATTGGGCTGGCTTAAAGGGAAAAAAATAAGAAAAAAAGAAATTTTACCTTGAAAGGTGGGAAAAGTCGAAAATTGGACTTGGCAACTTTGGGCCCACCCTGCAGCCTTGACTCGGAACGCCCGGCCCGGTTCAAGGGACGACCTGACTATGGCAAGACGGAGCGCGGCACGTGCACGCCCCCTCCTCCAAATAAAAACAAAAACAAACAAACAAAAAAAAACTCTGCCTGCGTGTTAGTGAATATTCCCAATATCACTCAGCAAGCAGCGTTTCGCCACGGGTTGGCTTTGAATTAACAGGGTCACGGGCTCAAGTGTCAGAGAAGCTGGTCATCTCTCTCCTCGAAGTGTTTTGATCGTTTTGATTGCCCAGTTCGATAGCGGACAAGGCACTACCACTACTCTGCGCGATCGGAGCGCGAGGTTTGGAGCGAGCGCGAAAACAAGTTGTGTGCCGGCAGAGCTACCGACTTGGCAAAACATGCCACTTTGAAACGTCCATGGACGAAAATGTACGTCCTTCCCTGAGGATCTTTCCCATCTTCTGGCATGACTTTATGCTTATATTAATACTGAGTATAATGTCAACGTAAATTGCTGTGAGGAACTTTTTTGCATTTGTTACTTATGGAAGAGGGAAGGTGAGAAAAGAGGAAAAAAAATCTGGTTTGGTTTCATGTGTATTCTTCATATTGAAATCAAAGAGCAAAACTGGCTACATGAAGGCTTTCACTACTTCGACAAAGTGCAATCAATTTCTTGAGACTTAGTTTCAATGATACATCAGTAGAATTTTTTTTTTAAATCAGGTTGCACAAAGTCACATTTACAGTAAACGTCCTTCTCGTGAGTCTTACATTGTTTCTTCCTCTGCTCACGGTATCACAAAGGTACTGTGTATATTCACTGCACCCTTTCAGACTGCAATCTCAAAAATGAACACAAAACAGTCTTCTCATCATCAACTTTTGGTTCAAGGTTGAGGCTGATGATCTACGAGGAACTCAAGTCAGAACTCCAAATGAGCATATCCTAAAGAGTAAAATTAAAAATTTATATATGGTAAAAGTACCAAAAATACCAATTTCAAATAAAATAGGAATTCCCTTTTTAAAAAGTTTTGATTTTAAATATTTCATAAATCGAATTTTAACTTCAATGATTTGGAAGAACATACTTTCTCTATTAAAAAGTTGAGGGCTTGATTATCAAATCATATACAAAATATACATTTACCCTGTCAGAATTCTGCACATTAAGCAATGATAGTACAAGTACAATGAGGACTAGAGTACAATCAAAGCACAGCATTTTCAATGTAACCATCACATACTGAGCCCATACAAGGTTTACAAAACAATTTCATATACTGAAGTAAAAAAGTCATCATTTGAGAAATAGGGGAAACCAGGACAATCAAATATTATTATCATTTCATGTGTTTACGTTTGGTTACAATTGCTTGTTTTGTCCTTTAGTTCAAAATAAGTACGTCTGCATGTAACAAAGATCAGTTATATTGTAGGATTTTATTCTTCAACAAACCAGGACAAAGCTGAATTAAATTCAACACTGGTTGCCAAATAGTTCATCAGAAAACATACTCATCACATGTAGAAACAGGCCCACAGTTCTTCTGAAAGGTGCATGACCAGTTAAAAATACAGAATTGGAAATCCAAAGAAATTCATAAGATCTCATAAAATCTAGCTGACAGTTTATGACTGTGTACTTACTCACTTACTTAAAATTACATAATTACAACATCTAACAAAAACTGACTTGCATGGAAGGTAAAATACTTCAACATCTACAACATAACAAACATACAGTTTTGAAACTGTCAAAGGATTATTGCACAATTACTTGCCAGTATACTGAATCTTCAGTTCTACAGTAGCAATCAGTGAAATGCACAAACAGCAACAGATCGTGTACTCGTGTACATGAACAATCACAGATAATAGATGGAAATAGCTCCGTTGAAAAGTATAAAACAAAAGATTTTCAGACACAAGGCAAGAATAAGAATTAACACAAACTCCACTTCAACAAAGACCAGAAGTCTTACTCTCTATTAGGACTCACAGCATAAAATCGATAAATTAACTAGCATTACAGGTTTGTCAAACTAAACATGCTCTCTTGATTTATCTGTTGAATCATTCATATGTCGTGAACCTGCAATAGAAAAGAAAAATTCGTTAGATTTTGTTATGTTTGCCACAGAGTTGACCAACATCAACCATTTTCCCACCAAAAGTACAGAGCTACTTCAAACATTGAGCTTTTAAAAATGAAAAAGTAAATAAATTGGATTTAAATGTAGTAAAACCAAAAAGCTGTGCAATTAAAACAATCTACCAGATCAAAAAAACCAAATCACTCTTTGTTCAAACAAAGAGGAATTGAACCAACACATTCCACACTACTGTCAAACTACTTTTCTACAACAATTGAAAACAAAAAAACAGAATTCATGCAAAAACAACACAACACCCACATTGTAAAAACCAGGAAAAGAAACAACCTCATCTCAAAAGTAAAAAACAAAACTGCATGCTTACAAATAAATTTACTTTTGACAAGAAAACCAGTCTTGACTTAATCTCTGCACAGGCTCAAGTCAAACACAAACAAACAAACAAATAAACATATACGGAACAACACAGACAGCATCCACAGAAGACAACAATCACAGACACCATGCATAGTTTCACAGTTCCGCACCTTTATGATCCCGCTGGTCACTAGGCTTCTTAGGAGAGGGCTTGGGGACGGGTCTAAAGCTTGATGGTGGGGCGTCCCAAGGCTGTGGGGGAGGGGGGCTTCGATGGTGGTACCTATGATGAGGGGGCGGTGAAGGGGATCTAGATCTACTTGACCGGTCCAACCTGTCCAACCGATCGTAAGGGGGTGGAGGGGGGGAAAATTGGCCTAGAGGGGGAGGGGGGGATGACATCCTGCCCAACGGCGGAGGCCGCCCCATGGGGTGAGGGGGTAGCGGGGGAGGCATGAACGGGGGTGGGTAGGGTGGGGGTGAGAACATGAAGGGGGGTGGGGTCTCCATGTCCCCGAGTGGGGGCAAGGGCATCATCATCACTGGGGAAGCGATTCCCCCATCGCCGTTTGCATCCAACCCTGTAAATAAATTGCGGCAAGTATTAATTTTAGCAGAGTGTGATTCTTAGGCCAGCCTAGTGAGTCATGAAGCCAAGGAAGACAAAGAAACTGACTCGTATTTGGATCAGAATTGCTCTTCTCAACAATTGTTAATCGGTTACGGAGTTGGGCAGCCTCTTGTCGGGAGTCTTCTAGTCTCCGTTCTGCTTGCCGAGCAGTCATCTAATAAATTGAAAAAGGAAAAAAAAAACCCGTTATTATCATTATAAGGATATATTAAAGGTCAGTATGAATTTGAGAGCCTGCAAACGCCCTTACCCAATTATCATGGGCCTTCTTTTCCAATGTGGCGATTTGTCCCTTGAAATCTCTCTCTTGGTCCAGAATTTCTTGCTTTAAAGATTCATTCTGTGCCCTAAAATAAACAATTGATTTACAAGATTCTGTTTGAAAACAAATAGCAGATGTGCACAATAACCACCAAATTTTAGCCAATGCATAAGTGGGACCAACATGTAAAAGAACTACAGTAGTGGGGATCTCATTTACAGGTCTATCAAAATTAGCATTGCATTGTATCAAAACAACAGTACCAAGTGATTTTCCAAATGATTAAGGAGTCTAACCAAAATTATTAGCAAAGCTAGTGGGTAACCAACAGTGAAAAAACACTGCAAATAGAATCTTTTCTATTAAAAGTCTGACACGAAAGAGGATTTAGCAACTAACAACTACTTTCTGGTACCCATTTCAAGACTGAAGAACAGACAGATCATCTCGGACAATTAGATCAAAGTTCCCTTGACCCCAAAGGCCGAGCAATCTTGTAGTTTGCTGTGCAATAAAACATTGACTTAAAACATTTTAGAAAGATATTTTTAAATGCAAAAACTATGATGAATGTTGTAAAAACAAACTATATGACCAGATCTTATGACCTATTTCTGAAAAGAAAAAATAAACAGCTTTAAAGTTTAGAGAAAACTTTCAAGTACAAAATACTTACTTGTAGGTGTTAACTTCTTCTTGCAATAACTCTAAATGTTTGACAACAGTACTCTCATCACCTCGGTGTTGAGCAACAATTGCTTCTTTCAAGCCAAGTTCCTTCTGAAGTTGTTCCTCCTTTTCTTTAAAGTAATTGGAAAGAACAGCCAATCGAGTTTCTGCTTCTTCTCTGCCCTTTTCCGCAACATCTGCTTTATCTTCAAGGATTTTCAATGTTTCCGTAATTTTGTCCAAGCGCACCTCAAGGTCTTTCCTGCCTCTTTCTTCTTCCTCATACTTTGCCACGAACAAATCTCTTTCAGACTTGGTGTGTTCAATTTCAGCCTTCACCTTGGTTATGTCCAAAAGTTGGTTTCCGCCTCCTGACTCCAGCTGTTTTAATGTATCCTGAAAAATATACTTCCATGAAACTCAACCAGTTTCAATAAAAAATTGCAGAAGCCATAGCATTCTGCTTACCTGCAGCGCCTTGACTTCAGCGTCCTTCATTGAGAGAGATGATCGCAAGGTCTCATGTTTTAGCTTGAGGGCAGATAACTCTGACCCGAGACGAGATTCTTCCAAAACTTTCAAAGATAGCGCCTCCTCCAGTCTGGACTGCACTTGCTGCAGCTCCTGGGCTAGTAATACATTGGCCTCCTCTTTCTCCCTTTTGATGTTATTGGCAATTTCAGCAGCCGCAGTGAGCTCTGCCTCCAGAGCTGAAATTCTCTCCTTGCTTTCAACAACCAACGATTTCAAATTTTCATTCTAAAAGAAAAAATAATGTTAATGCCCTTTCTACAAAATTTTCAAAACAGGTCTGCTTCAGAAAATGATACCTCTCCACTTGTTGACTTGAGACTGCGAGTCAGGCTGTCAACCTTGTCCCTCTGACTGTCAAGTTGATGTTGAAGGCGCTCCACGCTGGCTGCTAAACCTGCATGAGCCTTCCCTTTGCTTGCTTCCAATGTTTCGGAAAGAAGTTTGTTCAACTCAATGCCTGTTTCGGTTGCTTCCTCTAATTCCCGTTCAAGTGTAGAAACCTGCTCTTCCAGGTCAGCCCTCATTAGACGACTTGACTCCAATTCCTCGCGTAGAGACTTTACCTCTTCGTCATTCACACTGGAGTCAACAGCAACTTGCTCCTCACGGAGGATAACAGCTTCTTTAGAAGCAACAAGTAGCTGCTTTTCCAACTCATTGATTTTTGCAACCAAAATTGAATCCACATGTTTTTTCTAAACAGAGGAGGGAATAGTAAAAGAGGTTATCAATATTTCAAAAGTAGAAAAGAGATTTTCAAATTTTTTTAAAAAGAAGTCAAAAATTGTGCATACCCTGAGGAAGTAAAATGACACAGCTCCCATAAAGAGAGCAAAAGCAGTAGCCACCAACCGGAACAAAATTACATCCAGGGAGGGAGTCTGAATTCCAAAGAGTCCCCCTGCCTCCTGTAATAAATACACACAGACATTTTCAAAATTATGTAAATGCTTTCAGATAATATGTAACCAGTAAACTAGAAACAAGTACACATTACCTCAACTTCAGGTGCTGTCATTTCACAGCTGGCATCAGATGCAGAGCACGTAGTCTGTTGTTCTGAGCTCCCTACAAAAAAAAATAAAAAAAATTCCAAAGTCAAGAGTTAAATATTTTACAAATAAAACTCTACTCACAGAAAAAAGAAAAAAAAACTTTGCAAACCATTGGTCTGTTATCAAGTAATGAAAAGATTTAAAAAAATGATAGATCACAAAGTACAGCAAGCCATGGACATTGACCTGCCAGTACCAATGACCTTGAGAGTGACAGGGCACATCTTATCACAGAGACCGAAAGATCAAGAAAAGTAGAGCTAAAAAGACTTTAAAATGAACTGAGCTGAAAACTACAATTACAACACAAAAGAAAAAGGTTTACAATTGAAACCTGAGCATACTTACAAACAGGAGGATGTTCGTGGAGATGTTCATGGTGATGGTGAGATTTTGGTGAGGGATCTGGGGTTGGGTGGGCTATATGCTGTGCTTGTAGATCTTGCGATTGCGGTTCTTCATTGATTGTCTCAGAGTCAGTATTTTCAGTATCAGCACTGCTTCCAAACATTCCACCAAACCAAGAAAACATACCGGCCGAAGGAATTTCCGGCTCTGTGCTTGGAGATTCAGGTTCAAAATTTGGTGTTTCAGACTCAGATGTGGACTCGTTTTGCTTGCTTTCTTCTGCTGACTGTGCAGTCTCTTCAATGAGTTTATTTTTTTCATTCTCTCGTTCTAAGGCTTCTTGCATTTGCTGCTGATGAGCTTGGTCTCGTTGTCTCATCATTTCCTCTTCTTGAAGTCGTTGCATTTCCTCATTTTGGCGTCTAAGCTCTTGTTCCGCTTCAAGAGATTTTCGATTTTCCTCTTCTAAAGCTTGCATTCTAGCTGCTTCTTCTTGCTGCCGCTTGGCTTCTTCCTCTTGTTGGCGCTTGGCTTCTTCCTCTTGTTGACGCTTGGCTTCTTCTTCTTCTTGTTGACGCTTGGCTTCTTCCTCTTGCTGTCGTTTAACTTGTTCTTCTTGCTGCCGATTGGCTTCCTCTTCCTGTTGCAACCTTTTAGCTTCTTCTTCTTGTCTAAGTGCAGCCTCTTCCTGTAGTCGTTTAGCCTCTTCCTCCTGCTGGCGTTGTATTTCCAATTCTTGTTGCTGTTTCTTTTCTTCTTCTTGCTGTTTTAACATTTCTTCCTCCTTTCTCTTCAGCTCTTCCTCTAGCACACGCTTTTTCTCTTCGTCCTCAGCCTGCTGTGCTTCTTGTGTTAAGCTACCGTCACTCCCTGACACTTGCTCAGAGGAAGCTGTCTGCACCTCCTCTCCACTCACTGGAGCATCTCCTTTCTCTTGTTCCACAGTCACTTCCTCGCTGAAAGTTTCTGTCTGACGAGGAACACGAGTTCCGTCATCAAAGTTTTCAACCTGCGCTTGTGGGAATGAAGCCGCAAGCTCATCAGGGGATGCAGTCGATGACAAGGGTATATTTTCAACCACTACATTTTCAACGATATTCTCTCCGCTTGTTGGTGAAGCAGATGTTGACTCAACAGTGGCAGCAGCAGAGGCATCAGATGGTTGAGGGGTTGGGGTGGCTGGCAAGCCATCTTCAGTTGAACTCTCTTCCACGTCCACATCCTCATCATCACCACCATCCTCATCGTCGCCCTCCTCCTCCCCATCATCTTCCTCCGAATCCTCTCCATCATTTTCTTGACTATTGTCTCCAGTGCCATCACCACTGTTCCACATTGTGTTCCAAATATTGGACATAATACCAGCCTCTGTGGGTTCAATATTCTGCCCTTCAGTGGATGTCTCAGGCGTTTCATTCACAGCTTCTGTTACTGCTGCTGGGGTTGCTTCAGTTGTGACTGCCTCTGCTGATACATCTAAAGAAGTCTCAGTCGTAATCTCCAGGGAGGCCTCGGTTGTGGCTTCTGTTGAAGTTTCTTGTTCAGGAGCCTCAGGTAAACCATCAGCAAAGGAAGGTGGCGTACCAGTATTATCTTCCGGAATGGGAGTCACAGGTACTTCAGTTGGAGGCAGTTCTACTCCAACGTCAGCATTCTGAGGTACGATTGGAGTCAGGACCGAGGAAGGTTCACTGGCAGCCTCTGGTGCCTGATCCGATGAGGCAACAGGGTTTAGAGGGGTATCTGGCACAGATTCAGATACATTCTCAGCAGATTGCGGTTCAGCTTCATTTTTTCCCGAGGGATAAGGTATATTCGGCTGAGGTGCTGGAACAGGGTCATACCAAATTGTGGTGCCGTCAACCATTTCATATTGTGGAGATGATGGTGTAGGGACAGAACCTTGCTGGCCCTCTACATTCTCTGCAGCAGCCACTGAGGGAAAGTTTAGAAGGGATCCGACACTTGCAGGAATCTCCTCTGTTTTTTCCATCGCCACATCAACAGAATCTCTCTGAGTCGTTTCGATCTTTGGTTCAACAGGTTCAACAGCTTCATCTTCAGGTATACTCAATAGACTTTTAGATGCCACTAAAACTTTGAATTCTTTCAAAAATGTTGCAGGTGCAAAACCAAACTTGTCCCCCACCTGTGAAAACAACACAATGTTTAATTTAAATAAATATGAACTCATAACGAACAATCTTGAAAAGTTAGGTTGAATCTCACCTTAATGCCCCAGGTGTCACCACGTTTAACGAAAACATCTACGTCCATTCCTGGTTTGAATGAGACTCGATTCTTGTCGACGGAGACATAGCGAAGGAGAGTCTTAGCCCGTGAAATGGGCTCTGAAAAATGAACAAGGAGCCAAAGGTAAAATTAGGACACGTACTTGACAACAAGGCACAGGCTAAAACTCTTTCGAATAAATGACAGCAGTGCAACTGCTGTGAAGTGAGGCCCATCCCTGACTTATGACAAGCGTAAAAACTAAATTGACAGTAAAGTGAATATGTCAAACTATGTCAAACAGGGACTCATAACCTCAAAATTCCGTATGGGAACTCACCGGAGCAGTTGGGGTTGGCACAGAGCTTGTGACCTGGTGTGCCGCCTTCATTGTAACCAATAAATAGAGTTAAACATGTGAAAAATATAATCCAAACTGCAGTAAATGGCTTCATCTCTTGGGCCAACTCATCAATGAAATGCCACTACACCAATATTTTCATAAGAGTAGGCACCGCTTTCTAGAAAATACAACAAACGGTCTACAACTTTGGTGTATGAGAAACTTCCTGGTGCGAAGAGCGCTCACTTCAACACGGAGCGCGAGTCCTGACACGAGGACTTGGAGCCTTCCTAGCTCTGCCATTCAACAACGGGCCTTCATTGAATGAATCTTTCTTAGTGAAGGGCAGTTTAAATAGATGCTGCGCTACCAGTTACCTACAAAAACTGCCATCGAGCACGCCATCGTTGTTTCTCCTTTAAGAAAGGTAGAGGGCATCACTGTTTTGCCTGCTTTGCGCTGTTTTGCCGTCTCCATTCCGGAGCTCGTCAGGATCATATAGCACATCGTGGGCCTGAAGACCGGCGCAGGCGGCCAAAACTCTAGACGCGTTCTTAGCTCCAGAGTCGCCAAATGGGACTTGAACGCAACGTGTGAACCAACCAATAGATTGCTCTTCGAACGAGGAATCCATTGGTGGGGTCACACGTTCGGTTCGAGCCCCATTATGCGACTCCGGAGCTCAAAACGCGTCCAGACTTGTGGCCGCCTGACTGTGTCCGTCTCCACAACAAAGGCCTCAAAGCCGCGTGCTTGTCGCGGACACGAAGGCTGCTTAAAGCGCGGGGTATCTCCGCGCCATCGCGCTGGACAATCAGCCTGGCGCGCTGCCAAGGCATACTAAGCACGATTCACTCGCCGGGGGGACCAGGAGTGCGGGTTATAATCGCCACGCCGCCTTGATTGATTCTTCTTTCGGCTATCAAAGCAGGCGAGTGTGTGTGTGTGTGAGTGAGAGAGAGAGAGAGAGAGAGAGAGAGAGAGAGAGAGAGAGAGAGAGAGAGAGAGAGAGAGAGAGAGAGAGAGAGAGAGAGAGAGAGAGAGAGAGAGAGGGGGGGGGGAGGGCGGTGATGATGTCCCTGGCGTCGGGAGTATCGCCATCGCCATTCCGTGATGCCGCGCTGCTGTTAAAGAAGTCACAGGTGCAGGAAGCACGTCCTGGCCGCGCGGCACGTCCCCAGTGTATCGGGGCGCTAGTGTCGCATCAATGTCCGAGGATCGACAATCATCGACTCCAGCGCGACACAGTGGGCAAAAAGACCGGCGCAGGCGGCCAAAACTCTGGACGCGTTTTGAGCTCCAAGGTCGCAAAAAAAGTCCCAAACCGAACGCGTGACCCCCACCAAAGGAGTGCTCTCCGAACGAGGACTCCATTGGTGGGGTCACACGTTCGGTTCGAGTTCAATTAAGCGACTCTGGAGCTCAAAACGCGTCTGGAGTTTTGGCCGCCTGCGCCGTGCGCCGGTCTTTTGGCCCACAGCCACTTTAAAAAGCAACTTCAACAACAACCAAAACAGAATTAGAGTCAGAACGCATTATTATTGAGCTCGCAGCAGAGGAAGTGATGCAGCACATCCCGGCATGCACCTGCCGCTGCATTGTGCTTATCGGCGAGGCAAACAAGAGCAGCGTCTTCAAGGACAGCTGTCACTTGGTCGTGGAGGATAGAGCGCACAGTGGGCCAGAAGACCGACGCGGGAGGCCAAAACTCTACACGCGATTTGATCACTAAATGGGACTCGAACCAAACGTGTGACTCCACCAATGGATTCCTCGTTCGGAGAGCAATCCGTTGGTGGGGTCACCCGTTCGGTTCGAGTCCCATTTAGCGACTCCGGAGCTCAAAACGCGTCCACGCGTTTTGGCCGCCTACGCCGGTCCTCTGGCCCACTGTGGAGCGGCCAGGCCGCTTGGCCGCGCCGTCGTCACCTTTGCACCTTTAGCACGCCGTCATGCGTCACCCACTCGTTGGCGTTGCTATTGCTCCGGTATTTTGTCGGATCCGCGCGCCGAGAGTGTGGCCACAAAGCGCTAACTGTTTTATCGAGCGCGGGTTTGACACGATTCATTGGCAACTGTCCTCCGTCCCAGAGCACCGCTCGCTTGTCTTGCCCTCGGTGCCTGAGAGGTAGGCCTCCGGCCCGACCCGATGCACACCGGTGTGGAGACGGTGGCCTACCTCACCCCCGTCGTCTTCACAGGGGCAAGGTAGGCCACCCTGCGCACACCGGTGTGCTGCGGGTTGGTGTGGTGGCCTACCTCACAGGCGCTGAAGGACGCACACGTGGTTTGAGCAGCTCCAGAGTCGCTAAATGGGACCCCAACCGAACGTGTGACCCCACCAATGGATTGCTCTCCGAACGAGGAATCTATTGGTAGGGTCACGCGTTCGGTTCGAGTCCTGTTTAGCGGCTCTGGAGCTCAAAACGCGTCGAGGTTTTTGGCCGCCGGCGCCGGTCTTCAGGCCCAGTGTGCGGCGTCTGTGTGGACCTATCGTGTGGGTGAGGATGGTGGTCGTGCGTGAGTGCGTGTGTGAAGGGAACCTTGGGATGCACATGCACGCCGTGCGATGCCGTGAGCGACGGGCGGACATGGACGGGGAATGCCTCACAGCGTCCCATTGACAAAGAGCTGCAGAGGCGCTGATGTACGGTACGGACCACCTCCCGTCGCCTGTCGCTCTGTCTCTCTCGCACTCCTACGGGGCGCTCCGCAGTGGACCAGAAGACCGGCGCAGGCGGTCGATACTCAAGACGCGTTTCGAGCTCCTGAGTCGAACCGAACTTGTGAACCACACCTCAGTCGCACCTCAGTGGATTCCTCGTTCGAAGAGCAATCCGTTGGTGGGGTCACACCCCCTTCGGTTCGAGTCCCATTCAGCGACTCTGGAGCTCAAAACGCGTCCTGGATTGACCGCCTCTACCTGTCTTCTGGCCCACTGTGCGGCTCGTGGACAAGGTGTCGGCAGTGAGCAGTGAGCAAGCAGCACCGGGCTGCTGCGAGGTGATTGAGATAAGTGGACCGCTCACTGGTCGGTGGAAACAAACCCGGCCGAAGAAGCTACAGTAGTAGCTTTGCCAGGCGCGTGTCTTACACACACACACACACACACACACACACACACACACACACACACACACACACACACACACACACACACACGGAGGTAGAGAAGGGGAAGCTTCGGGAGGGAGAGTGGAGATGTCACGCGGAATACATATTCCTACACGGAATTCCCATCTCATCCCAGGCAGGGTGGGGCGTGTAGCACACACTCACACACACTCTCTTACACACACACACACACACACACACACACACACGTAAACGCGACACTTTTCCGGACGGCGGGCGACTGTATAACTTAGGCGGGGCATTAACGCTAAACGCGCGCAGTTTATCTTGTTAGCGCCGTTCAACACGTCAAAGCCAAAGCCGCATAGGTGCGCGCGGGGAAAAGGATGCAGACCCGGCGCACCTCCTCCATTGGAGGAGACTCCGATGATGACGTCACCGCGCGATTACACCGACTAATAAAAATTGATCCTAATGAACGGACGTCTGACGGGAGCAGCGGCATCATTGTCACGATTGGGATTATCCGTTTGTTATGTTGGTCTGATTGCGGTCCGTCTGTCTGCCTGCCTGTTTGTTTATTTGTTTTATGTTATTTTTTGTTTGTTTTTGTCTCTTGTTTGGTTTGTTTTTTTTTGTTTTGTTTGGTGTGTTTTTGTGTTTTGTTTGGTTTGTTTGTTTGTGTATGTTTGTTTGATTGTGTGCCTATTGGTTTGTGTTTGTTTGTTTCATTGTCTGCCTATGTGTTTGTTTGATTGCGCACCTATGTGTCGGTTTCTTCGTATGTTAGTCCGTCTGTCTGTCTGTCTGTCTGTCTGTCTGTCTGTCTGTCTGTCTGTCTGCCTGTCTGTCTGAGCGCGATGCGCCATCGCCGTTACACACAACAACTGCACCCGGTGCGTTCATCCATTCGTGTGGAGGAAGCGGTCGTGACTTTGGCATTTATTGGGACTGCCCGCCCCCGCCGCGCGGGGCAGGGGAGGGAAAGGGGGGGGGAGGGGGTAGTAGCCGTGTCTGGTCGATGATCTGGTTTCGCTATGGGTGTTGTGGCCGACTGCACGCTGACTGCACGCTGCTGCTGTTGTTGGTGCCCCTGCTGCATTCCGACGGGCCAGACTGCATGGCCCACAATCACAGTGGGCCTGAAGACCAGCGCAGGCGGCCGAAACTCTAGACGCGTTCTGAGCTCCAGAGTCGCCTAACAGGACTCGAACCGAACGTGTGACCGCACCGATGGATTGCTCTTCGAACGAGGAATCCCCATTGGTGGGGTCACACGCCCGGTTCGAGTCCCATTGAGAGACTCTGCAGCCCCTAACGCGCCTAGAATTTTGGCATCGTGCGCCGGTCTTCTGGCCCACTGTGCAGCACGGCCCTGCAGATCCACACATGACCATTCGCCCCCGCCATCCCACCACCGCCGTCAAGGAGGCGTCGTCCTTAATCTTGGGGTCACGGCGGCAGAGTACAATTTCTCCAAACTAAAATAACCTGAGTAGAAAGCGATGCCCGTTTTGATTTTTTTGAAGAGAGACCTAACCGCTAGGCGGGCCATCGCCGCCGCCGCCGTTTGAATGCACGCGCGTCCTTTTCCCGTTCGTCAACTGGAGGCGGCGATTTGTCCGGTGGCCAAAGGGGTGGAGAGAGGAGGGGAAGGGGGAGGGGAGGGGAAAAGAGGGAGAGGAGGGGGTGTGTCGAATGCAACGTGCATCGCCTAGGCGCTATTTTTAGCGCCATCCTCACCCAGCCGGCACACGACTCTGTGCGTATGTGTGTATGTGTGTGCGTGAGTGTGTGTGTGTGTGTGCGCGTGCGCGCGTGTGCGCGTGTGCGTGTCAGACCCTTTAGTGCCGTTCGGTCGGAGTGAACTCGTGCATCTCTCTCTCTCTCTCTCTCTCTCTCTCTCTCTCTCTCTCTCTCTCTCTCTCTCTCTCTCTCTCTCTGTCTCTGTGTGTGTGTGTGTGTGAGAGAGTAAGTGAGTGAGTGAGTGTGTGTGTGAGAGAGAGAGAGAGAGAGAGAGAGAGACAGAGAGAGACAGAGAGAGACAGAGAGAAGGAGAGAGAGAACACGTGACCGACTGGCAGTGTGTCGAGGGGTATCTACGCACGCGGCCGGCCGGTGGTGCGGGCCTTACACGTGTCCATATACCCCGCGCTTGAGTGCGAATCAATCAGTGTGGGGAGGGATGCGGCGCGAAATATCGAGAAATCGGGCGTATGCCGGGAGAGCAGTGGCGTAGCAGTGGCGCACATGTACACAGTGGGTCCGTTAGCCGCTTCTTACAGTGCCGGAGGGTCCATACTCCCGCGGATGTAGGCACACTCGGCACCGGATGAAGGCAATGCGATAGGGCTTGGCTAGTTGCGTGGGGGCAGTTACTGCTACTAGGGTCTCTCCCTCTCTCTCTCTCTCTCTCTCTCTCTCTCTCTCTCTCTCTCTCTCTCTCTCTCTCTCTCTCTCTCTCTCTCTCTCTCTCTCTCTCTCTCTGTCTCTCTCTCTCTCTCTGTCTCTCTCTCTCTCTCTCCCTCTCTCTCTCTCTCCCTCTCTCTCTCTCTCTCCCTCTCTCTCTCTCTCTCTCTCTCTCTCTCTCTCTCTCTCTCTCTCTCTCTCTCTCTCTCTCTCTCTCTCTCTCTCTCTCTCTCTCTCTCTCTCTCTCTCTCTCTCTGTCTGGGCATGTAGATGCGGCTTTATGGCGCTCTCTGGGCGGGAAGAAGTATCGTGAAACGACCGGCGAAGCAGGCCACGCGTTCGAAAAGTCGCGATCATCAGCGAGCAACCCCCCCCCCCCTTGCGCATCCCTACTACCATTGGTCGTAAAGGGCGGAGCAGGGGCCGCCGCGGATGGTGAGGATGCAGCCGAGACTGCGGCCCCTAGACAACGCGAGCCAGGCCTGTCCGCAGGACTGGCTGGGCGCGGTCCAGCCCCCCCTGCTTCCCCTCCCCCCTCTCCCCCCGAAAAGGAGATGACTATGGCAGCGGGGGGGGCGGCCCGTTCGGAACGCACCAAGTAGGCCGCGCACAGTGGACCAGAAGACCTGTGAGGGCGGTCAGAATCGCGGACGTGTTATGAGTGCAGCAGCAGAGTCGCTGAATTGGACTCGAACCGAACGTGTGACCCCACCAATGGATTGCTCTCTGAACGCCATTGTTGGGGTCACACGTGCGGTTCAAGTCCCATTCGGTGACTCTGGAGCTCAAAACGCTGTCTAGAGTTTCAGTCGCGTGCCGGTCTTCTCACCGAGAAAACCTTACAAACTGTTTCAGTCCTTACATAGAAAAGTAGCTTGTTATATGACAAAGTATTTTAAGCACACATAAGCCGACAAAAAAAAATAATTCGTAGCTTACAAACTATTTTTTCGTATAACAAACTAAATAGTTTGTACCGTACAAATGCTCAAAATACTTCGTAAGGTTTTAAGCGAGCTGTCCCACAGTGGGCCGTGCCCCGCCCCAAGGCGCCTGGCGGGTAGGCAGACCCGTCACACCGCCGCCCGCGGCGGGTTGCCTACCCCCACGGCTGTCCACCCGGCCGCGCCCACTCACAGCTCACGGTCCGAGGGGGTAAACACTTTCGTCATGCCCTGTACAAAAAAGCCGTGTATTACGCGTAATACACGTATTTGTAATACCATTTTAGGGTCAACTGTGACAAAATTTAGAATTTTAGTGGCGTAATACACGTGTAATACCACCGTAATACAGCGTTATACCGAGTAGTCTGTGCACGATTTGTTGAAGTGTTTACCCCCTCGTCACGGTCATCCGGGGGGCCCGCAATAGACACTGCATAGCGCCAGGCTGCAGCCCCGGCGGGCGCCTCGGGCTCGGACCGTTCCATTTCGAGACAAAGTTGGTAATTGTTGAAGTGTTTGACAACGGCAGTGAGAGGGCGGCGGGCGCGGCCAGGCGGCGGCCAGCCCTGTGTCTTAAGCCCCCTCCCCCTCTCCTTCCCCTGCCTGGGCGACAATGCAGCAAGTCACTCACAATGTGGCGGCCGCTAAAGGGGGGAGGGGGGCTGAAACGGCTATGGGTCTCAGTGTGCAGCAGACCGGACAAGCTTTCAGCCGCCATGCAGCGGAGCCGAGCCAACGCGCCACGGCGGCGCACAGTGGGTCAGAAGACCGTGGAGGCGGCCAAAATTCAAGACGTGTTTTGAGCTCCAGAGTCGCTAAATGGGACTCAAACCGAACGGGAGACCCCACCAATGGATTCCTCGTTCGGAGAGCAATCCATTGGTGGGGTCACACGTTCGGTTCGAGTCCAGTTCAGTGACTCTGGAGCTCAAAACGCGTCCAGAATTTGGGCCGCCTCAACGGTCTTCTGGCCCACTGTGCAGCCCGAGGCGGGGCGAAGCGCTTTCAGCTGCAAATATCACGCAGCGTCCCTAATCCAGACAGCCCTCGGAAGGTCGGGACTTAAGCGCGGGCAAACACTCAGCGAGAGAGAGAGAGAGAGAGAGAGAGAGAGAGAGAGAGAGAGAGAGAGAGAGAGAGAGAGAGAGAGAGAGAGAGAGAGAGAGAGAGAGAGAGAGAGAGAGAGAGAGAGAGAGAGAGCGCTGCATGATCGACTGTGCTGGAGTGCAGCCAGATATTGAGATCCCCCCCCCACTTCCCCCTTGTGGCCCTGGGCGCAAACACCGCATTCTGCTCTGCGTTTCGTTTTCGCGCCAAAAGAGACTCGCAGGGAAAGTAGAGGAGTCGTCGTATCTGATGCGGCTTGGTCGAGATTGGTTGGATCGGTTCCGTGGCCGGGGGGCACTGCAGTGACTCAACACTGCATCCCGCCGGGCGCGGAGTCCTGGAGTTCTCTGCCCTCGCCTGGTCCTGCACCGGATGCAGGATGCCGGCACCTCGTGATGCTGCTACTGGACCGGTTGTATGGATTCGCAGATAATTTCAACCGGATTTTAACAGTGTCGAGCTATAAAAATTAAAATTAAAACCGCGAATCGCTACAGTCGTGGTGGCCACCCATCGTTAAAACAATTTTTAAATGCGCCAAATTTTAAATTGTCAAGCAAATAGTGCAATTTCTTTTTTTAAACAATACCCTTTTTTCTTCCCCCATACACACACACACACACACACACACACACACACACACACGGACACGCACTGGCCGTCTTTGCTTTTACGTATAGGCATGGCGGTTCTTCTCCTCCCTCTTTGTCCTGTTTTTGTGAATTCCTTCTTTTTTTTTTCTTCTTTTAAAAAAAGGAGGAGAAAATGCGTTGACGCAACTGGAATGAAAAGAAGCCTAGTGAAAAGGGGTTGAAGAAAGGCGTAGCGTAGCGCCCCTGTGCTTCCGTCTTGCGGTGCGCGTTTGCAAATGGCGGTCCGGCAGGGAGGTGTGCGCTTGTGTGTGAGCGTACGCGCGCACGTGGCACAGAAGGCCAGAAGACCGGCGCTGGCGGCCGAATCTCTTGACGCGTTTTGAGCTCCAGAGTCGCTAAATTGGACTCGAACCGAACAAGTGATCCCACCAATGGACTCCTCGTTCGGAGAGCAATCCATGCGTGAGGTCACACGTTCGGTTCGAGTCCTGTTTAGCGGACTCTGGAGCTCAAAACGCGTCTAGAGTTTCGGCCGCCGGCGCCGGTCCTCTGGTCCACTGTACGTGGGCGAGAGAGTGAGGGTGTGCATGTGTGTGTGAACTCGCTGTAAGGCATGGTTCTCATTTTGATGAGCTGGAAAGAGAGGAACCGTCACCGCAGAGAGCGGTCCAGGCGGGCAGCATAGGGGGAGAGATGGGGTTGCAGCGCAGAACATGGAAATGCCAGCAGATAAGAGCCGCAACACTTTGTGTCCAGGCGCGTCCCTAATTTGTGTGTAAGAGAGAGAGAGAGAGAGAGAGAGAGAGAGAGAGAGAGAGAGAGAGAGAGAGAGAGAGAGAGAGAGAAGGAGAGAGAGAGAAAGAGAGAGAATGCGAGTTGGCGCGCGGAGTGCTTTGTGGACGCCTCGCCGGGCATCTGCTGGTCCAGTGAGTTGCTGCGGCCGCGGACGTGGAGGCGATATGCGTCCAAGGCCGTTCTCCAGGACTCCAGGACACTCCAGGATACTCCAGGACCTCCAAGGACGACAGCGCGTTCCTGGATACGCGTGCCCGATCAGTGCGATCTGACCAGTCTTCGACGTCGCTTGATCAGCGCGCCTGACACGCCGCCGTCACCATACGGGCTGATGGATCGAGGACGCGGATTTGGGTGCCTTCGAATCATCGTACAGTGAGCCAGAAGACCGGCCTGGTACCTATTGAGTGAATACAGTAGCTGTGGTGAAAAAAAAAAGACACAGCGGGTGTAGAACTCTAAAACTCCGGGAATGCAATGTCTGCACACTAAACTCTTGTGGACTTTTTAAATGCATAATTATGCACTTTTTATGCATAGTTATGCATGCACAGATACATACGTAAGGTGTGTATAATATTATGCATCATTGTGTACATATTGTGCATCTTCTTGCATAAAATGTACACAGTGATGCATAATATTATACACACCTTACGTACGTTTCTGTGCATGCATAATTATGCATTAAAAACTCCACAAGATTTTAGTGTGTGTACGCTCTCGGCCATCGGGATCACTATGGCTGCGGCGACGACAAAGTCTAACGTACTGATGTTCGAATCCTGCCACACGCACTCTGTTCGGATCCCGCCTTTCAAAGGCACCGCTTCACCGACGGCGTCCCATGTGGTACGGTGGCCGAGAGCGAAGAGGCGCTGAACACAGAGTCCGGAGGACCTGGGTTCGACACCCAGTGCGAATGTCATTTTCAACAGGCTGTCCCGGGGAGGCGACCGCCAAATGTTGTGTCGGCGGACGCTTCCCTCGCGGTGGTGACTTCACTTAGTCCGGACGGTGTTTTTAATTTGGGGTCTGGCGACCCTACGCGACCCCAAGGACCAAGCCGCGACCCCAAATTATTTTTCCGCGACCCAAAGTGGGATCGCGACCCCAAGGTTAGGTCGGTCAGAACTGCGAATATTTTTATTCAATTTTTTTATTATTTTGGTGTAGATGACCTTTTATTCGGTCATACATTTGTGTATGACCCTTTTTTCGGTCTAAACATGTTAGTATCAGCCCTTTAAGCGTTAGAAGTCTGACCTTTCTATTTTCGGTGCGCGGCCTTGTTTGTGTTCCGGCGGGTGGAAGCGGATCGACGCGCTCGGACCGACACACAGTGGGCCGGTTCAGACGGCTAAAACTCTAGACGCGTTTTGAGCTCCAGCATCGGTAAACAGGACTCGAGCCCAACGTGTGACCCCACCTATGGTTTCCTCGCTCGGAGAGCAATCCATTGGTGGGGTCACACGTTCGGTTCGTTTATTGAGCGACTCTGGAGCTCAAAACGCGTCTAGAGTTTTGGCTGCGTGTGCCGGTCTTCTGGCCCACTGTGCGCGGAGAGACGTATTGACCGACAGAGCGACAGATGATAGATCGAGCGAATGTTAAGGTTATTCATTTCTTCCTTGTTTCGGTTCCCTGTTCTTAATTTAGCAAATTTATTGCTCTGTTCAACTTAGTTTTTGTTTTTTCTGTTTTTTTTTTTCCAATTTTTTTTTAAAGCGTGTATACAGGATTAGGGGTGAATAAACAGGTACAATATACACATCTCAGGGTAAAGGCTGGGTTGATTCCTGCCGATTTTATTCATCCAAATGTACATTTTAGCGGCACCTTACGTTCACACCAAATCAACACCACATTAAAAGAAGCAGTAAGTTGTCAAAGGGACTTTTGTCGAACAAATATATCGCAACATAATGGGAGTTGCTGTCCTGAGGACCAGTGCTCATAGCATTCAAATATTTCCAATACACATTTTGGCGGTCAGAAGTCTTAAAAGAAGGCAATAATATTCCTGCTCTGTAGGCAAGAGTATGTCTTAACGTAAAAATAATTACATCTCAAACGGAAGCAAATTTCAAGGAGTGTTGATATAGTGCTATATAAAAAGTGACTAGCAGTAATCGCACCGCTCAAGGTGTCCAAAGAGTACACAGGCATGGCATAGAGGAGTCATTAAGTCAGGATGACTAGATCCGCGAACTGCTAGCGAAAGTTACGTATAAGACCTGTCCAGTGAACAGCACTAGTGAGTTTCGTTGACCCATCGACGGTCCAGGAGTATTCTAGCGAGAGAAGTTGAATCAAAGTCACTCCGCCAAAATCTTATTCAGAGCAATATACGGCATACATACATACATACATAGAATCTACTACACTACGCGGTTTCAAAGTCTAGTGTTTAACTGTTTGACCTAAGTTACAATAAGAAGCCTTTTAATAAAACAAAAAAAAGATGCGTAAATACTTTAGGCTACAATGATAGTCTCTCTGTACATATGAAAACTCTTACAGATTTCACCTTTCAGGTTTCCTTCATCAGGTATGGGCAAACCTTGTCTCGATCCCTACACGCGCCGACAACCCTGCCCACAAACGCACGCACAAAACACACACACACACGCACACACACACACACACACAAGATGATTTTTAACACTCGAATGAATGCAGCTTCAATGACGCTCACGGCGTAAAGAGAAAATGCAGTTAAGAGCAAACCTCTGAAGCTTCCGCCGGTTGTGCTACAATCGGTCACCCCACCCCACCCCTCCAGAATTCCCCCAAAACAACAAGGAAGTTGCGCTCCAGCCCTTAGAACTAGGTATAAAACGGTAACCATAGTATGTATACACTCTACTCTCGTGCTCTGCGATCCACAAACTTAGAAATATAGACACAAAAACAAAATATAAATACGCTACGCTTAAACGAGGATTCGTTATTGAAAAAATAACATACAATATAGTCAATTGAGGCTTCTTGCTTCACTTCCTCTATTCTAATTTGTCAATACTGTCCGAAGTAGCCTTTTCTCAGTCATAGGGGGACGCGCAGCGGGGAGACAACACCAGAAAAAGTTCGGCCAGATGGGCACACACACTCACAAGTTTCCGAGCCATGGCCTAGCCAGGCAGATGCATCCCCGTTGGCCATTCACTGGTGATTTCTGGAATGCAGAGCTCGGGCAAACAAAAAAGAGGGAAAATGTAAGTAAGGAGGAGATCGTAGTTGAACCCACGATCTTACGAGCCTGTGTTTGTCAGCTTGCCCGCTCGGCGAAGAACAGGCGCACAGAGATAGGTTCACCCTGGTTGGCACTAGACCAGCCCTGTGTTCTACTAACGTCACACAGTGGGCCAGAAGACCGGCGTAGGCGGCCAAAACTCTTGACGCGTTTTGAGCTCCAGAGTCGCCAAATGCGACTCGAATCGAACGTGTGGATCAATGGATTCCTCCTCGATTTTTCGGGTCACACGATCGGTTCGAGTCCCATTTAGCGACCCTGGAGCTCAAAACGCGTCTTCTAGCCCACTGTGAGTTGCGGGCAGCTACGACCCGTACCCCATATCCGAACTATGAGAAATTTAGAGTCGGAGTTGGCTGCAGCATCTGTCCTTGTCTATCACAGCCAAGTCATTAAGTAGCCTCTTCCAACCCACAGGCCGTGCAGTCCGCAGCGTCACTTCACCATTTCGGGAACGCCCCGGGAACGCCCCAGGGAACACCCCGGGGAACGCCTCCGGGGTAATGCCCCCGAGGAACACCCCGGGTGAGGTTTCGAGAGCGCCTCAGGAACAGAGTCCCTAGCGCGGTCTGGAACGCCTCGAGAACGCCTCGGAAAAGCCTAAAGAACGCCTCGAAAACGCCTCAAGAACGCCTCGGGAACGCCTCGAGAACGCCTCGGGAACACCTCGAGAACACGTCGAAAAACGCCTCGAGAACGCCTCGAGAACGCCTCGAGAACGCCTCCGAGTCCGCGCTCTCGCCCCTGGGGTCGTTCAAGGCCAGTGGAATTTAGGGGTGTACTGGAGCGGTCTGCTGTGCGTGTCGTGGGCGAACTTCTCGCTCCTCCGGTTGTCGTGGTGGAACTTCTCGTTCTTCCTCGGGCACCGGCCGCTCAGCTTCCAGAAGGGGCCGAACTCGCACTCGGGCAGCTTGCACAGGTTCTTCTCGATGCATCTGTGGACATACAGAAAGAGAGAATGGTTATAAGGAGAGAGAGCGGGCATAGAGAGAGAGAGAGAGAGAGAGAGAGAGAGAGAGAGAGAGAGAGAGAGAGAGAGAGAGAGAGAGAGAGAGAGAGAGAGAGAGAGAGAGAGAGAGAGAGGGGGGAGAGGAAGCATCATGAGGAAGGGACGCTGCTGTCCAAGCACCCTTCTTCTCATTCCGAAGAAACTTTTAGACGCGTCTTGAGCTCTGCAATCTGAATGAGGCTCGAATCGAACCGTACGTGTGACCCCACCAATGGATTCCTCGTTCAGAGAGCAATCCATTGGTGGGGTCACACGTTCGGTTGGAGTCCCATTCAACGACTCTGAAGCTCAAAACGCGCCTAGAATTTCGGCCGCGCCTGAGGCGGTCTCCTGGCCCACTGTGTAGCGTTTCGTCGCTCTGTCTCTCTCGCACTGCTTCGGGACGCCCCATGAGTGCGAGAGAGACAGAGCGACGGAACGATCCTTTATAGAATGAGGCGGCAGGCCGTTGGGCGCCACTAGGACCACCGCATCCCGACAACCCCCACCCGGAACCACCCCGCCCCGCCCCTCCCGACAGCCGCACTGTGATAAGACAAAGCGGCAATAACTCTCGCGGAATTAGGAGAAGCGAATAAGTGGGGCCAGCCGTCGCTCCGTCTCTCTCGCACACATGAGGGGGCCCCGCAAGGCCCGTAGGGGTGCGAGAGAGACAGTCTGGAATCAGACTGCAGCCCACAGTGGGCCAGAAGACCGGCGGCGCCGGCGGCCGATACTCTGACGACGCGTTTGGAGCCCTAGAGTCGCTGAACAGGACTCGAAACGAACGTGTGACCGCAGCAATGGATTCCTCGTTCGGAGAGCAGCCCATTGGTGGGGTCACACGCTCGGTTCGAGCCTCATTCAGTGACTCTGGAGCTGAAAAGGCGTCTAGAGTTTCGGCCGCCGGCGCCGGTCCTCTGGACCCCGTAGGCCGTAATCCCAGGCTGGAGGCTGGCAACGGAGCGTGCATGACCCCAGCCGGCGGCAGTGGAACAGAGAGAGAGAGAGAGAGAGAGAGAGAGAGAGAGAGAGAGAGAGAGAGAGAGAGAGACTGCAACGGAGAGGCGCTGGTCCACTGTGCCTGACGAGATTACCAGTATCACTGCTCCTCACACACCGCCCTTATCACAGGTGTGAACACTCCCCGGTGCACCGCGGTGTGCCAGATGACGACGAAAATAAACTTACACTGCCAAGAAAAATTGAAAGAAAGACAGGAAAAACAACGAAAATGAAGGAAGGAAGAAACAGAGCGCGCGGATGATGGTGAGATAAATAGGCCCCCAGCAGGGCTTTGTATTTAATGACACGAGACTCCCATTCTGTTCTGCTGCTGGAGATAAGGGGGCCGCACCTAAAGCCTGGAGGCAGCGCCCCGGAAGCAGGGGGGCCGTCCGAGAGCGCTCTCACTGAATCCACATAATTCGCTACCACAAAGCTTTTTTTCCTTTTTTTCCAGTCACGTATTAAGTGACACACTCCAAGGGGTAACAAACTTCGAAAAATTTTGAGCACCGTTACTTTATGTTGCAATTATTTCACGTTATTTCAACGTTATTGTCAAAGTTATTTCACGCTGTTTTTTTTTTTTTCACGGGAAAACTAACACCAAAATGCAAGTTGCTCCCCCTTCGACACACTCTTAGGCAAGAAAGTGCAAAAGCCGGTGAAAGAGGACAATTGGAATTTTTAAGGTGTACACTGCCACTAATTTAGAATCTTTCTTAAAAATTAACTCTTAAATTATTTTTTTTTTTGAAATTAGGTGTGAATCTACAAAACTCTAAACACAGGGCAACTATAATTGTTTTCCTCAAAATTTTGTGATAAAAAAAAGAAACAACAACATTTAGCGAACATGATGATACACAATGTTTCTCTCCCTCTCTGCCACCACCACCACCACCTGTCACGGCGACATGGGCGACTCGGCCGCCCCAGTGACCCAGAGAAGGGAGGGGGAGGGTGGCGGATGGAGAGGGAGCGGTCCCCCAGGACAACGACCCCAACGACAAAGAAGTCCCGGAGGACCCGGGGAGGACCGGCCCACAGTGGGCCAGAAGACGGCGCAGGCGGGGCAAAACTGTCGACACGTTGTGAGCTCCAAAGTCGCTGAATGGGACTCGAATGGAACGTGTGACCCCCGCCAATCGATTCGTCGTTCGGAGAGCAATCCATTGGTGGGGTCATACGTTCGGTTCGAGTCCCATTTAGCGACTCTGGAGCTCAAAACGCGTCCAGAGTTTTGGCCGCCTGCGCCGTCTTCTGGTCCACTGTGCGGCCCACTCGGCGTCGCGACCACGCAGTGTCGCGGGGGAGGTGCACTGTTAAAAACAAAAAATTGGGATGGGAAGTCCCGGAAAGAGCGATGCGAAGCCCCGTTAAAAATTTAAAAAAGCTTTTTTTTTCTTTAGAATTTTTTTTTCTTAACACTTTGCCCAATGAAAACTCATACTAACTATAGGAACATCATAGGAGTTTTTGGTAAGTTCCCGACGATCGGAGGCTATTTTTTTTTTTCCCAACAAATCGTTCGGGGATTTCTAATATTTTTTTTTAACAGTGCGGTGGTTGTTGGCGGACTAGGCTGACAAGCGCCTCGACTCGAGGACTCCGCCTTGCCCTGCTTGGCGCTGCGGATACGCCGCAACGTGCCGCGTTTTTTCGCCCACTGCAGAGGGAAAATAAAGACATCGCGACGTCGTGTTGGCAGCACTGGCCAACACACTGATTCCGGACAGGGCTGCGGCCCTGCCCCACAGTGGGCCAGAGGAACGACGCAGGCGGCTAAAACTCGAGACGCATTTTGAGCTCCAGAGTCGCTGAATGGGACTTGAACCGAACTCGAACACTTTCGGTTCGAGTCCTATTTAGCGACTCTGGGGCTCAAAACGCGTCTACGATTTTGTCCGCCTGTGCCGGTCTTTCTGGCCCACTGTGCGCCCCGGAAGCGAGGCCCTGGTTGACGGCGGCGGTCCGCGCAGTGATCCGTCTCGGAGTCGTCCATGTCCGGCCGATGCAAAACAAGCCGGGATCAAATTCCGGTTGGGGGAGGGACTGGGGGGTCAGGGAGAACGTCAGCAGGCGAGCCAAGGGTCGTCGCGTCGCTCTCTCTCTCTCTCTCTCTCTCTCTCTCTCTCTCTCTCTCTCTCTCTCTCTCTCTCTCCCCCCGCTGCGGGACGGGACGCCCCACGAGTGCGACGGGGACAGAGCAGAGTCGGTCGGACGGCTGGTGAAGAAAGCAAACGCGGAGCCGGGAGAAACAGGAGTAAACCGACACAAAGACGACAACAGAGCGCACTAAAGGGGTGGGGTTTTCCGAAGGTTGGCAAACTTGCGGCGCACAGTGGGTCAGAAGACTGCGCGGTGGAGGCGGTCAATATCCCGGACGCATTTTAAGCTGCAGAGTCGTTAAAAAGGGGGCTCGAACCGAACGTGTGACCCTACCCCACCAGTGGATTGCTCTTCGAACGGGGGGAATCCATTGGTGGGGGGTGGGGTCATCCGTTCGGTTCGAGCCCCACTTGGCGCCTCTGGAGCCTGCGCTGGTCTTCTGGCCCACTGTGCCGCATGGCGATTCCCCGCGATACTCACAGCCGGTCCTCCATGGAGAAGTACTCCTTGCCCTTCTTGTACTTGAGGCAGTCGGCCTGGCGGTCGAAGCAGTCGCAGGTGCACTCCCGCGGCTTGGGCAGGTCCCTGGGGCTGAAGGTGCTCGGGCAGCGGCACCTGTCGGCAAGCCAAAGGGGGTCCTTGTTGACGAACGGGAGCACAACAACGGATCACGGCGCTGCTGCCGATCTGGCCGCCGCTGCCGATTCATCACGACGGAAAGCCAGGGCGCGGCGCCGCGCGTCCCGGACGCGTCAACGCCGGAGCAGAAGAGGAAGAAACAGGGAAAAGGAGCAGAAAAAAAAATAATGGAAAAGGCAGCAGAAAGAAAATGCCAAGTTTGAACAGAAAAGATACTCTCTCGGTCAGAAGAAATCATATGCTCTTGACGGAAAAAATTTGCAGCGTGTAGGTTATCAGTCACGGCCTACACCTTTCATACTTGACAAATGACAATAAATGACAATAAAACTTTATTATTATTATTGTTATTATTATTATTATTATTATTATTATTATTATTATTATTATTATTATTATTATTATTATTATTATTATTATTATTATTATTATTATTATTATTTATTTTTTGGCTGAGTGTAGTGGTCTTTCCTCACCCTGGCTTGTTGTAGGGCGGGATGGCGATGAAGGCCGGGGTCTGCGTCTGCCGCTGCTTCCTCGAGGAGGCCGCGGCGTGGGCGTCGTTACTGTTGGCGCTGCCGGTCAAGCGGACGTCGTTGGTGCGGAAGCGGGTGTCTTCGATGGGCGCGCACTCGCACTCCGTCTCGTTGTAGAAGGCGAGCCTCTCCACGATGGGGTTGCGGTGCCCAACTCGCGTCGTCTGCAGGAAAACAAAAAAAAAAACAAAAAGGTGAAAATTTTGACTATTTAAAAAAAAAACATCTAAAAAAAATTCTTTTATACATCAAAAACACCTAAAAAAAAAAATTAAAAGCATATAAAAACGAACTTTAAAACAAAAGTTCTGAAAAAAATATCATTATTCGATAAAGACTTGTGTTTGGTTCTTTTATTGCACTCAGTATTTGAACCCAGAGCAGCTGTCACATCCCCACATAATCGCTAACCGCGCGGCTGCGGAGTCAATGCAGGCGCACAGACGGCTTTCCGGGGGCGGTCGGTGGGGTAGTGGGGTGGCGTCTGATCTCGATAGAGCGGTGGAGCGTTTCATATAAATAACGGGGAGATTTCACGTTCCATTTGTCCCGGGGCCGGTGGCGCCGGAGCGGCGAGGCAAGGCACGCCCGTGGCCTAGACGTGTCGCCGCTCGGGTCGAGGGTTCGAGTCCCGGCGCCCCCTGCGGTCTTTTTATTATTGATTCTCTGGGGGCAGTGTGGCGGTTAGTTGCCGCGAGTGCACGAAGTTCCACCCCGCTATATTTCTCGCCCTTCGTCCCAAGCTGCTCCTGTACGATTTTTTTGATTTTTTTTTTGCTCCGCTCTTTCCGGTTCTACTTCGCTCCTGAATCGATGCGACTCGGGGGTGTTCGCGGCTATTAGAATTATTGGCCACTCGGAGGGGACGTCCTCCAGGAGGGAGATGCACAGAGGGCCAGAGGACCGGTGCAGGCGGCCGACGCGTTTTGAGCTCCAGGGTCGCCAAATAGGACTCGAACCGAACGCGTGACCCCACCAATGGATCCCTCGTTCGCAGAGCAATCTATTGGTGGGGTCACACGTTCGGTTCAAGTCCCGTTTACCGACTCTGGAGCTCAAAATCCGTCCGGGATTTCGACCGCCTCCACCGGTCTCCTGGCCCACTGTGCGCTGACTTACACAGAGACACAATCCCGTCAGCGGCGTCAGCCTTCATTCAATAAACCTCAACCAAAAGGTCGCACCCGCGCCGCGGAGTAGTGGATGTTCGCCGGCAGCGCTTTTTAATGGGGGTCATTTCATTTCCATAATTACCAGTGGACGCGTGCCAAGCCAACCAAGCCTCAAGCCCACTGTGACGGACATCCATACAGCACTCGGAGTGCGGTGACTAACGCGTGCCGACAATACGGCCCTGCAAACACGCTCTGTCTCTCTCGCACCCCAACGCACAGTGGGCCGGAAGACCGGCGCAGGCGGCCAAAACTGTACACGCGTTTGGAGCTTCAGAGTCGCTAAAAAGGACTTGAACCGAGCGCGTGAACCCACCAATGGATTCTTCGTTCGGAGAGCAATCCATTGGTTGGGTCACACGTTCAGTTCGAGTCCCATGTGGTGACTCTGGAGCTCAAAACGCGTCCGAAATTTCGACCGCCTCCACCGGTCTTCTGGCCCACCGTGCAACGGGACGCCCCATGAGTGCGAGAGAGACAGAGCGACAGTACAGTCGGAATGCCGCCGCGTGCTGAGACAAGGACGTGCGCGCGAACAACGACGCGTGTCTTTTATTTTTCCAAAAGAGCGCTGCGCGTTCGGCAATTTTTCATACGCTTCCTACAGAGTCCCCCGCCTTTCCCCTAATGGAGCAGTCCCCAGTCCCCAGTCCCATCCCCGACCGGAAATCAGGTCGAAATCATCGAAAGTGAATCGACGCTCGGGAAGGGGGGAACCGGGTGGGGCGACGGAACAGGGGGGCAGGGAGCGATCGGTCGGTCGGTCGAGGTGACATGAAGCGACAACGAAGTGACAGCGAGGTGACAGCTCACAGTGGGCCAGAAGACGGGCGCCGGCGGTTTAAAGTCTATAGACGCGTTTTGAGCTCCAGAGTCGCTTATCAGGACTCGAACCGAACGTGTGGCCCCACCAATGGATTCCTCGTGCGAAGAGCAATCCGAATCGGATCATGAGATGATGCACTCTTAAAGCACTACTGTCTTTTTGGGCAATTTGTCAGTAGTTATCTCAGTAATTTGTGCAAACGTAATATGTACTTTCCTTTATTTTAAAGAAATACTGATGAATTTTTAAGTAGT
Source organism: Stenchaetothrips biformis (assembly GCA_030522485.1). Taxonomy (NCBI): domain Eukaryota; kingdom Metazoa; phylum Arthropoda; class Insecta; order Thysanoptera; family Thripidae; genus Stenchaetothrips; species Stenchaetothrips biformis. The sequence goes on along the minus strand of CM060101.1, from coordinate 15,049,759 downwards.
GTATTGACAATTTATTTTTGTTATTAATTTTACAAATCAAATTGGTCTTCCTTACTTAAACAATACTGTACTAAGTGGTTATTTAATTAATTATGGTAATTATGTTTGCTTCAACGAATACGTATTTAATGAGGAAAAAGTCAGTGACGCGGTGAGAGTGTGCGGGGTCACACCACGCTCGATTCGAGTCCCATTCAGCGACTCTGGTGCTCAAAAGGCGTCTCGAGTTTTGGCTGCCTGCGCCGGTCTTCCGGCCCACTGTGCAGCGAAGTGACAACAAAGTGACAGTGACCACTGTGCAGCGAAGTGGCAACAAAGTGACAGTGACTCACGTAGAAGGCGAGCTCGATGCGCACGCTCCGCTTAGCCTTGCAGGTGTACTTGCTGCTCCTGCAGCAGCCGGTGGCGTCGGTGCAGCGATGCAGGATGGTGCAGTGCGGGATGTACTCCTTGGAGGGGTCCGGGTACAGGCTGCCCACGTTCACCACCACCGGCGCCGGCACCTTGCAGGACCCGTTGGAGGCCATCTTCAGGATGTGTTCGGTCGCCTCGTTGGCCTGGCGCACTGGAAAAGGAGGCAGGTTCGAATACCGGCATTAGTTTTGCTTTCTTACATCTTCATCCTAAAGATTTATTCTAAAAGAATTCACCGGGAATTCCCGATATGTTTTAAAAGACCGCTTGACTGCGTGTACATTGTGCCACATCTGGGACTGCATGCACGGTGTGCCACATCTAGGCACCGTTGTGGATTTCTGAACGACAATTTTCAGCGTGACTGTACTTTGGAATGAGGCACCTCTTGCAGAGCACTGTACTCCAGGCCGGCGTGCCGCGGACGGCGCTCCGCCGAGGAAAGGCGCGAGTGCAATGTTAGCGATTGGTCACACTGCCGTCCGGCGTCCGTCAGAGGGACGTGCGCCGCGCCTATGTTGGCCACCGTGGCAGCGCGGCGCAGCGCGGCGCAGCGCGGCGCACCGTGGGTCAGAAGACCGTTGAGGCGGCTACAATCCCGGACACGTTTTGAGCCGCAGAGTCGCTAAACGGGGCTCGAATCAAACGTGTGACCCCACCAATGGTTTGCTCCCATAACGAGGAATCCATTGGTGGGGTCACACGTTTGATTCGGGTCCTATTTGGTGACTCTAGAGCTCAAAACGCGTCAAGAATTTTGGCCGCCTGCGCGGTCTTCTGACCCACTGCGCGGCGCGGCGCAGTAAAGCATGGCCAACCAAAGACCGCCAAGACACGAGCATTGACCATCAGGAGCGGAATAATTGTGGGGCGGCCGATTGGAAGGCTTGCTCGGGGAGCACTGTGCTAAAAAATTTCGAAAATCCCGGACAACTTGTCAAGGAAAATTAAATTGCCTCCGATCTTGGCAAATAGTTCCAAAAGTTGAAACGTTTCTATTGTAGAGTACAATCAGTGTACAGCTGGCTGGCTGTCTGTCTGTCTATCTGTCTGGCTCCCGGCTTGCCGCCTGCGGCGTCGGCCACCACGGCACTCCGCGACACGGCTGAACGGCGGGCTGCCTACCCCGGCCGGTCGCAGGCGCTAGTCGCACTGCCTTATCGCCGCCTTCCGCACGCAGGGGCGCGGGTTCGAATCCCCGCCGCCGCGCACAGTGTGCCGGAAGACCGGCGCAGGCGGCCAAAACTCTAGACGCGTTGTTTTGAGCTCCAGAGTCGCTAAGCCGGACTCGAACAGAAGGTGTGTGCCTCTGTGATGCTTCGTTCGGAGAGCAATCCATTGATGGGGTCACACGTTCGGTTCGAGTCCCATTTAGCGACTCTGCAGCTCAAAACGCGTCCGAGATTTAGACCGCCCCCGCCGGCCTTCTGGCCCACTGTGCTGCCGCGCCCTTCCGCAGAACTCGGACTTCGGCGGAACCCGAATCCGTGTCGGGGACCTTCGGGGACCTTCGGGGACCTTCGGGTCGCCTTCGGGCGGGTGCACTGTGCACGTGCCCACTGCTCACTGCTCGGATAAGAAAGGAAAGTGGACGAGGGGTTCCGCCGCGCGCATTCCAAACCATTTGCCGCAGCAGCAGCAGCAGCCCGGAGCAACGGCCGGGCGTTACGTAATAAACCGCAAGGCAGTGTCAAGGTTGGGGCCGAGGCCGGCCGAGGCGGCGCGAGTGAAGCGGAAAGGGAAGAGAGAGAGGAGAGAGAGGGGAAGAGAGAGAGAGGAGAGAGAGGGGGAGAGAGAGAGAGGGGGGAGAGAGAAAGAGAGAGGGAGAGAGAGAGAGAGAGAGAGTGAGAGAGAGAGATAGATAGATAGAGAGAGAGAGAGAGAGGGAGGGAGAGAGAGAGAGAGAGAGAGAGAGAGAGAGAGAGAGAGAGAGAGAGAGAGAGAGAGAGAGAGAGAGAGAGAGAGAGAGAACTTGCCGCCCGGACAAGTCCTTCTCTTTGCAGAGCATGCAAACTTGCAGCGACGGTGGCAGGCGAGCCTTCCGAATGCGGGTTCAGGCTTCCAGTCCAGTGTGCTAGCGAGGCAGGCCATATCCGAAGGCACGCCCCTATTCCCACGGGCTAACACGCTCTACGACGCGACAACCCGCGGCGGAAGTTCGAAAATTGCGTCACAAACAAAATTGATTCCCTTCATATATAAGTATATTGAGTTGAGAATTTTTTTTTGTCGATTTTTTTTTCTGGCAAGGTGAAATATTGATCTTGCCGAGACTCGAACCCGAGCCCAGCACCGCCACCGACGCGGCCGTGTTCGGGCGCTACTTGTTCGCGTGCAGGAGGACACGCTACGATCCGATAGGGGTGGGACCGCTCTGCTATCCACAGCATCTTCAGCCAATAAACGGCTGTCTGGCCCACTGTTCTGGCCCACTGGTCTGGCCCACTGGTCTCGGCCGCCGCGCTCCGTCTTGCAGCGCTGCTGCTGCTTCGAGGGCTTGAAGCGAGGTGGCGGCGGAAAACGCACGCACTGTTTTGCCCTGCCGCTAAGTGGCCGGTGGAAATAACATCACTTTCAATTACACGGTACGTGGGCCAGGACCCCGCCCCGCCCCGCCCCGCCCCGCCCCGCCCCGCCCCGCCCCGCCCCGCCCCGCCACGCCCCGCCCCGCCCCGCCACGCCCACTTCACACGCCATGAGCGCACGCGGTCACATTGGCCGGCACACCCGCCTGGGCACGCTTGTCAACCCGACTGTGAAGTCTCGGGGGGAAGGGAAAGGGAAGGGGGTGGGCCTGCCTGCGCACAGTGGGCCAGAAGATCGCCGCAAGCGGCCAAAACTCTAGTCGCGTTTTGAGCTCCAGAGTCGCTAAATGGGTCTCGAACCGCACATGTGACCCCACCAATGGATTCCTCGTTGGTGTCGTCACACGTTCGGTTCAAGTGCCATTTAGCGACTCTGCAGCTCAAAGCGCGAGGTTTGGCCGCCAGCGGTGGTCTTCTGGCCCACTGTGCTGCGCGTTCGCGTGGTTGCCAAGGGCCGGCCGAAACATGTCCGCGGTAATCAACAATCAGTTTTTCCTTCCAACAAGCTGTGAACTTGGAGCGTGTATTGCGATACGCTAAACCGCCTCACGGAACGCGACGGGGCGGCCTGGGGGATGAAAATGAAAATGCGGGTCAGCGGGGAATCGAAACCGCGACCTCCATCATGCACAGGCCCCTCGCTGGAAAGTCGGCGAGGCCGGCTACAATGTAGTCAGCGTCTTGACACTCCCCGTCTACGTTGGATGGCCAAACCCTTCAGGCTCATTCCAAACAGTGGTTTCGTCGCTGTCTCTCTCGCACTCATCAGGCTTCTCGTCGCACAGTGGGTCAGAAAACCGTTGTGGCGGCCGAAGTCTCGGATGCATTTTGAGCTCCAGAGTCGCTTAAAGGTACGCGAATCGAACGCGTGACCCCACCAATGGATTGCTCTCATAACGAGGAATCCATTGCTGGGGTCACACGTTCGATTCAAGTCCCATTTAGCGACTCTGGAGCTCAAAACGCGTCTAGCATTTTGGCCTGCCTCAACGATCTTCTGACCCACTGTACGTCGGGGTGCGAGAGAGACAGAGCGGGCCGTCCGGAGCCCACTTGGCTCTGCTTGGCACCGGCCCAACGGGGCTTGTCCATAGACTACGGCCGCGGCGCCGAAATACAAATCGGACAAGTCCATGAGGGGCCGGACGGGGTTCGGGGGAGTCAGCCGTAGCGCTTTATTCACTCGTCTCCTCGAACCGCGAGGGGCTCCGCTGCTTCCACGTGGCGGATTCGCGAAGTCATATCTCACCCGCGAGGCCGACGGGGCGGTTCGCTGCCCGGACGCGGCACAGTGGGCCGGAGGCGGTCATAATCCCGGACGGGTTTTTTTTTAGCTCCAGAGTCGCTGAATGGGACTCGAACCGAACGTGTGGCACCACCTATGGGTTGCTCTCCGAATGAGGAATCCATCGGTGGGGTCACACGTTCGGTTCGAGTCCGGAGCGACTCTGGAGGTCAAAATGCGTCTAGATAGTTTTAGCCACCTGCGCCGGTCTTCTGGCCCACTGTGACGACACCCAAACGTGGGCCGCACGTATATTCGCCATTTTTTACCCCTTTCCAGATATTTGCGTGTGACGCCTGAATAGAACGAACTCAAGGCCAGCCGAGGCGGCCAGAGATGAGCCAAGTATGCAGATGAGTCCGATTCGATGCAGCCGTAACAGCCCGCTTTTGGCGGCAGCGGGAGTCGAACCCACGCCCCGCCGCCGGAATGAGCCACTTTTCGTGATCCACCGGTCGAAATAGAAGAGCTAGCTCATTATTCGATCCACTTAATGACGCGCGCCGTGGCCGCGTGGGCTGCGGCGTCGGATTCCTACCACTGAGGGCCCATGTTCAAATGCCCAGTTTTTGTGTTTTGCTTTATTTCTTTTTTGACGGGCAAGGTGTTGTTTATCATCATGGCGGTACGACCGAGGTAAAGTGATTCTGTACTTACAGGAGGTTTGCGCCTCAGGCTTGAGTCCGTTCCGACGGGTGTTCTGCAGGTTCTCCCTGGTGCCGTACGAGTTCCATTTGTGATCGCTGTAGGACATGGGCGGCGAGTCGCTCAGCGCCTGCAACAAGCAACAAGAAAATCCATTGAGAAAATAGAACAAACCCCAGGTTTGGCGCACATTTTGTCCATATTATTGACATTTATTTATGAACTTAGCGAAAGGTCGGTCTCTCCTCTGTCTGTCTGTCTGTCTGTCTCTCTGTCTCTCTCTCTCTCTCTGGTATTCACTGCAGCACAACATCAAAATTAAAAATCATCAACCACACTGCATGCACAATTTGTGACAAAATTAGACTCATTCCCCGGCCCTAACTGTTAATAAAATCCCATCAATAAATACTTGTAAAAACTTAAAAAACCTCTCTCTCTCGCTGTCTCTCTCTTCTCTCTGCTGGACATAAAGGCGCACGCCTTCCTTGTTTCAGGAAGCAGCCGTTGTCGGAAGTGGGCGAGGCACAGTGGGTCCGAGGAACACACCGATGACTTATAAATGTTTCTGGCGATCCGCGATCCATATGAATGTCTATAGTACCGGGCATTTCGCCTCGGAGCAGGTGATCGATCACACTGATCGGAGCGGATGAATCAAGTTCCGCGAGACGAGAGAAAAAACGAAAAAAAAAACAACAACAAGGAAATAGTCCGCCTCGGGATTACCCACGAAAGATAACGTGGACGTAAAGCGCGCGCAGCCCCACCCAGGTCGCGGGGTCTTCGACAAATGAGTCATCCGCCAGACATACTGGCCGGCAGTCCAGTGCTCCAGCTTCCAGCTTACAAGTCTGTCTGACTGTCCGTCTGTCTGTCTGCGCGTGAATGTTTCCTGTTATTAATGACGAGCTGGGCAAGGAGGCCAGACCACGACGACACTGACTTGGACCGGCGCGAGTTGTGTTGAGAAAGGTCGCCAACAGTGAGCTGAACGCCGGGGACTTCCCTCCCGCCGGGAGGGAATACCTCTGTTTCCCACCCGGTTTACTTACGTTGCTCATTTTGCGAAGCCTGGCGCAGCGCAGCGGGCCTGAAGACCGGCGCAGGCGGCCGAAACTATAGAAACGCTTAGACCTCCAGAGTCGCTAAATGGGACTCGAGCCCGAGGGGGAATTCACTCTGGTAATGGTTGGTTGTCCGGTGTGTAATTGATCTGTAATAGTTCTGTAATGTAATTGGTTAAATGAGCAGTTGGCAGGAAAATTTAGTGACATGTTTTTACTTTTCTTGCCATGAAGTTAGTTTTTCTTTAGTTTTTCGGTCTTAACGTTCAGTATTACGGTGACTGTAACGGCTCCCAATAAGAGAAACTCATTATTGAATTTTAAAACCGTACAACGTTTGAAATACGCGACATTGTGGGTCAAAATTGAAGGTCCGTAATAGAAGACGTAATAGGTGTAATAGATGTAATACTTTGAAAAAGGTAATGGTTGGTTGAGCATTTTAGGTAGTGAATTCCCCCTCGCTCGAGCCGACCGTGTGACCCCACCAATGGATTGCTCTCCGAACGAGGAATCCATTGGTGGGGTCACACGTTCGGTTCGAGTCCTGCTTACAGCGACTCTGAAGCCCAAAACGCGTCTAGAGTTTCGGCCGCCTGCGCCAGTCTTCCGGCCCACTGTGCGCCGGGGCAGCCTCGCGCAGCGCGCAGTCAAGTTGCTGGCCTCTTCCGAGAACGTCCGGGCCGGGCCGCAGTTCGCCTTACGACGCCGTATATCAAACGCCATCTAGATGCCGCGCGTCCGGCCGGCAAATCCACCGCCTTCGGCAAAAATTTATTATTATCTGCGCTTGCTCAAATGCATAAAAATTACAAGCTTGCGGCAGTAGTTTAAAGGAAAATTAATCTTTGAAATCCTTTTAAAGGGCTTGCAGCGACAGGACAACCAAATAATTTTTTGCAGTTTTTATTTTTTAAATTAATTTTTTTTTACAAGAAATTTCTCGAAGAATTTGCAATTGGGGGCGTATTGTTGACGGCGAGAAGGTGGCTCCGCGAAGCTACATATAACGACCGGATATCGGCCGTAAAACGAAAAGGCAACGCTCAGACGGATTGTCTCCCACCTAGAGAGGTGTCTCAGACAGGCGGTTCAGACGCCCACGCTGGCGCCCTGTCTCTCTCTCTCTCTCTCTCTCTGATTGGCTAATAACGCGTGAAGAGCGCAGCGCAGTGGGACGCACGGTGCGATAACTGTCAACGGGTACGTCGTGGTGCCAACAATAAAAAAAAGAGAAAAAAAGAAGCAAACGCAAAACTCAAAAGTGGAAAATTTGGACGAGAACAGCATTAATTTAATTGAAATTCCAAGTGTGTGTGGGTTTTACCATACGTGAGTTTTGTTGGTGAGTGGGTGTCTCTGTCTCTGTCTCTGTCTCTGTCTCTGTCTCTGTCTCTGTCTCTCTCTCTCTCTCTCTCTCTCTCCATTTAATTCAACAGCATGTTCGCTACCGTGTCACTTTGACGCCTCTCGCGTCGTCGGCTCGGCTAAATCCGGACACGCCAGCGACTAAACAGCGGCAAAATGTGTGCCAGGAATGCTTGTGCGGCCACTTAGTGGTGGGGGTACGAAGCACGCTCGCCTACGTGGTTCCTGCGCTTAAGGTGCGCTTAGAGGCTTTGAAGGATGGCGAGTCGTGACGAAAAGTGGCGTTTAAGTCATGGCTGAGAATCTTTCAGTCTCGTCTAAGCCGGTTTGAAGTTGCCCTACTGCGCTTAGCCAGAGACTTAAGTCAAGTTCAGCATAAATGTGCTTAAAGTCAGGCAGCAACTGTGCTTTAAGTCTAGCAGTAGGTGTGCTTCAAGTCAGGCAGTAGTAGCTGATGTGCTTAAAGTCAGGCAGCACCTGTGCGTAAAGTCTGGTAGTATCTTTGCTTTAAGTCCTGCTTTTGCAGCAAAAACCCGGTGAGCTTTATTACGTGTAGGCCGCGTTAAGTAGGCGGCCTCGCCTCGTCATTCAAGTGAAAAACGAACCGATACCTTGTCGGCACCTCGCGGCACGCCACGCGTCCTCTCTCTCTCTCTCTCTCTCTCTCTCTCTCTCTCTCTCTCTCTCTCTCTCTCTCTCTCTCTCTCTCTCTCTCTCTCTCTCTCTCTGTCTCTCTCCGACGGGACGCGCAGCGGGTGCGAGAGAGACAGAGCGACGACAGAGCGGCCCGCGGGCGCGGCACACCCCGCTCCCGTTGGCAGCTTGTTGTCGTTTTCCCGCCACCGACAGGATAACCATTTGTCCGACAAGATGATGGATTTCCGCGTCCTTTTCCCCGACTAGGTTACATTTGTAACATTTATCGCGTAGGAATGCCTGCCCATCGCACCTTGACGGCGCGCCGCCGTCACGACCACGCGCACAGTGGGCCAGAAGACCGCTGAGGCAGCAAAAACTCTAGACGCGTTTAGAGAACCAGAGTCGCTAAATGGGACCCAAACCGAACGTGTGACCCCACCAGTGGATTGCGCTCCGAACGAGGAATCCATTGGTGGGGTCACACGTTCGGTTGGGCCCCATTTAGCGACTCTGGCATCCATAGAGTTTTGACCGGCTCCCCCGGTCTTCTGGCCCACTGTGCGGCGCACCGCCGTCTCGACCGCGCGGCCGATTGACGTCTTCTGGTTTCAGAAACAGTCTTCGCGACGCCTTCGCCTTCACGACCCGTAAATCAGCAGCCAATGACAATGCGGAGCGCAATGCGTGCGCACCGTTCACACGCAACGCCGATATAAAGAGGCTGTGTGTGTGTGTGTGTGTGTGTAGACGAAGAATTTGCAAACGATAGTGACGACGGGGCGCAAGGAGGCATGCAGCGGGCAGCGAGGGCTTAATGCACGCTCGAAAAGAATTTCAGGATGAAAACTGACGACAAGGACGACCAACAGCCTCCCTTGTCACATCACTCAGCCGCCGACTCTCTCTCTCTCTCTCTCTCTCTCTCTCTCTCTCTCTCTCTCTCTCTCTCTCTCTCTCTCTCTCTCTCTCTCTCTCTCTCTCTCTCTCTCTCTCTCTCTCTCTCTCTCTCTCTCTCTCTTTGCCGCACACAAACGCGCCGCCGCCGCCTCTAGGAAGATGTTCGCCCACTCGGCGCGTCCCCAGGACGTATCGTAAGGCGCAGGCGGCAAAAACTCTAGACGCGTTTTGAGCACCAGAGTCGCTAAATGTGACTCGAACCGAACGTGTGACCCCACCAATGGATTGCTCTCCGAACGAGGAATCCATTGATGGGGTCAGACGATCGATTCGAGTCCCATTCAGTGACACTGGAGCTCAAAACGCGTCTAGAATTTTGGCCGCCTCAACGGTCTTCTGACGTACTGTGCTGTGTCGCCAGGCCCGCCGCCGATGGGGAGAGCTGGCCCGCGTCGCGACGCTGCCGCTCGCCAAGTTTGTGGTCATTTCGAATCATGAGATGCGTTCGGCTTGTTAGCCAGGAGGCCGCCTGCCCCGCCTACCCGCCTGCCCAGTGGGCCACAGCGCGCCTCGATGCGGGCCTGCTACTTGTGCAGCGAGATGCAAGGTCACTGCCGACGGCGGGCACGACGGACGCACAGTGGAACAGCCAGAAGACCGGTGGGGGCGGTCAAAATCTCGGACGCGTTTTCAGCTCCAGAGTCGCGACATGGGACTCGAACCGAACGTGAGACCCCACCAATAGATTGATCTCCGAACGAGGAACTGATTGGTGGGGTCACACGTTCGGTTCGAGTCCCGTTCAGCGACTCTGCAGCTCAAAACGCGTCGAGAGCTTGGCCGCCTGCGCCGGTCGTCTGGCCCACCGTGTGACGGCTCGTTGAGCCGCCCGGCCACCCTGTCGGCGTGTCCGTCGTCGTGTCGTCGCCGCGTGAACTTACAGTGGACATCAAATAGAGGATTCGGGAACAGTGTCGCTGGCGGCGCCGCGCGGCATACGCTTACCACAACCGGGTCTCATTTCCATGCGGAGCCCAATTGAGACGGAACCAGTACTTTGCCGGCTTGCATAACCAATTCACGCTGACGCAGCGTTCGGCTCGGTCCGATCCGATTGTAGAGAGCCACCTCGAGTACTCGCTGTGACAATCCGAACCGGTCCCTTGACCAGAACAGCGTAACTCGTGCGGGCTTCACACGCGACGTACGTTGCTCTGTCCAGCCAGCTACCCCATCGTAATTTGCAGTGCAAGGGCAACTCACGGAGCCCACAGTGGGCCAGAAGACGGGTTGAGACGGTGAAAATTCCGGAGGCGTTTCGGAGCTCCAAGGTCGCTAAATGGGACTCGAACCGAACGAGTGACCCCACCAATGAATTGCTCTCCAAACGAGGCGTCGCCTGCACCGGTCTTCTGGCCCACTATGCAGCCGTAAGCTTCGGGCCTCGAGGAAACCATACCGCCTGCAATGGAGTCTCCTTTCCGAGTCCACAGAGTCCCCACAGCCTAACCTAACCTAACCTAACCTAACCATACCGCCTGCAATGGAGTCTCCTTTCTGAGTCCACAGAGTCCCCACAGCCTAACCTAACCTAACCTAACCTAACCATACCGCCTGCAATGGAGTCTCCTTTCCGAGTCCACAGAGTCCCCACAGCCACGCACCGCGAGCTTGGAGTATTCGCCGCATACACAACTGAAACAACCCCCTTGCGGTATTTGTGACTGCACTCTCGCGCTACGGCTGGCTGGCAGGCACGGCTTAGGACACACATACACACACTCACGCACGCATTCCTGCCTCCTACACGCCGGCCGGCGCCAACAGCGGCATGTGGCTGCAAATACGCGCCCAGCCGGCGATTCGCAGTTATTAATAACGACTGCGTGTTATGCGCACGACAAACGCGTGCCCGGAAGTCCATTACTCGCAGCGCGGTCTGCGAATAAGCGATCGGAAACCGGGGAGTGGGGTGAATCACGGGCTTATTCGCAGGAAACGCGCGCTGCTCTGGCGACAGGCAGGAACCTTTTCATGACTGTAAAAAATGTCAAGTCAAAGTCAATCAGATTTGGTTGATTTACTTAGCAACAACACGTTGATTAACACTAAATCCTATGACTTCTTTGTGAAAAAGTTATAGTTTCAGTGAATTAGACGTTAACTTTTTTTACAGTCATCCGCGACAGTATTATGGAACCAGTCAACAAAACGAGCCTGTGTCGCCGAGTTCCAAACCCGAGGGATGGCCCATGCCTACTGTGCCTCAAAAACGCTGCCGTGTGGCTCAGCTATCTCTGTCCCAGATTGCGATCTTTGAGGAAAGGGCTTGTGAACTAGTGTGTTGGAAGAGGATAAATCATAATAACCTCGTTGACTATTCCCCATACGGGTTCCAGATTGCATCAGGCCCTGGTGCAACCTAAACACCTCACTCACCATCTCTCTTCTCTCTCTCTCTCTCTCTCTCTCTCTCTCTCTCTCTCTCTCTCTCTCTCTGTCTCTCTCTTTCTCTCTCTCTCTCTCTCTCTCTCTCTCTCTCTCTCTCTCTCTCTCTCTCTCTCTCTCTCTCTTCTCACACACACATACACTCACGGACACTAACCAGATGACCTACACACTCACACACGCGACATGATAAACGAAGTCATATCGGAAACCATTTGAAGTCGCTTTCTCTGCTGAGTACGCGGGTCTGTGAAGGCCGAGGTGAGTGATCGACTGACCAGTGTCTGCAATTAGAGCGATTATCTTCTTCCTCCGAGGAAACATTTTTTTTTCGGCTGGTTCCGCCCTGGCCACGCACCAATTCAATAAACTCGCCCAAAGTGGCGGTTACGTTCCATACGCACCGCCACACAGTGGGCCAGAGAACCGGCACAGGCGGTCATCCCGGAAGCGTTTTGAGCTCTAGAACCCCTCAATGAGACTCGAACCGAACGTGAGACCCCACAAATGGATTACTCTCCGAACGAGGAATCCATCCGTGGGGTCCCACGTTCGGTTCGAGTCTCATTGAGGGGCTCTAGAGCTCAAAACGCGCCCGGGACTTTGACCGCCTGCGCCGGTCTTCTGATCCACTGTGCGTCGAGGCACCGCCAATGGACCTGGAACACACCCAGTGCGTGCACCGCGGGCCAGCGCATGCATTATGCAGTACACTGCCAAACAAAACGAAAAAATATTATAAAACAACACGTCTTATCTTGTCGATCGCATGCCTTCGATGTATTTCGGGGATAATAAAATTAACTGATAATTGAAAGGTGGCAGGTCCCGGCGGCTTAAAAAAAAGGAGCCCTGCAGTTCGCGTCAGATTAATGACAGGGCGTTTTGCTCGTATCATTGCACTCGTGACTGCAGCCAATAATAATCGCGCGTGTCCAATGCGGTGAGTGTGCGTGCGTGTGCGTGCGTGTGCGTGTGTGTGACACACGTGTGTGTGTGAGGTGCTACGGCGCGCGCGAGATATGAATTTCAGATGTTCCCGCTCATTGATGTGGGCTGCATCCACTTTCACCGGCTCGCTGCGGCTGCATCCAGAGTCGGGCCGGGCCACAGTGGGCCAGAAGACCGGCGCAGGCGGCCTAAACTAACTCCAGATGCCTTTTGAGCTCCAGCGTCGTTAAAAGGGACTCGAACCGAACGTGTGACACCATCAATGGAATGATCTCTGAACGAGGAATCCATTGGTGGGGTCACGCGTTCGGTTCGAGCCCTGTTTACCGATTTTGGAGCTCGGAACGCATCGAGAGTTTCGGCCGCCTCCCCCGGTCTTCCGGCCCACTGCGAAGCCTTCGGTCGCAGCGCGCCCGCGCGGACGCGGCCACCGCACTGGGTTAGTGTGCCTAAGTAGTGGTGTCTGTCCACAGGTTGCGTCACAGCGGGGGTGGCGGCCCGGCTCACTATTAACGGATTAGGGAAGGTAATGTTGGCCCGAGGCTGATGCAGACTGAACCCGAGAGTCTTTCCGTCGCTCTGTTTCTTTCACACTCATGAGGCGTCGTCCCTCCTGGTGCGACAAGGACGAACGAAAACGACTCTTCGAATAAGTCTATGCTGGTGTGTGGGGAAAAAAACAGCAACACGTTCTTTGCTGCGTTGATCCTCGCGTCACAGAGTGCATAAGGCGGAACAGTTTAGCCAACCTCCCGACGCGGGTGGCGCCCTCCGTTGCCAACCTAGCGATATTATCCCGGCGCGTTGAATAACCCCCGATGCAGGCCGGCAGGGATCACGCACCGCGTAGATCGATAAATCAATGCATCGATCAATGAATGCCCAGACAATGGGAGGCGTGAGTCCTAAACTTCCAAACTAACAGCTGGCCCGCGAGCGCGCGTGCGGCCTAAAAACAATCGGTTGTGGCGTCGGACGCCCCGCCACCCACGACTCTGGTGTCAATGAATGACCGGTGGTCGTTTTTCCGTCGGTCGGGACCATCGCCACGCCGGGCCGAACCTTGCCTAACGTCGCCTTCGTTTGCCTACGTGAGTGGCCGCGCACAGTGGGCCAGAGGACCGGTGCGGGTGGCCAAACCTCTTAGACGCGTCTAGAGTTTTGGCCACCGGCGCCGGTCTTCTGGTCCACTGCGTAATAGTGCGCCGAGCGGTGTTTGCCAGGCGGAGGACCGGCCATTGAACACGTGGGCCAACTTGATGCACGTGCCGTTCTCCTTAACCAGAGAGCGAAAACTTTCTCTCAAAAGAACAACAAAGACTTAAATTCTGAACAAAAACTGTTTCATATATCTCTAGAACGGGGAGCATTTCAAGTTTGTAAACGAGGTCCTGCTATCCCTGCGACGACACCTCAACCCTCAAGTTCTTTGGCTTATTTTTAAGCTTTTTTTTTAATAAGGGAGTGGTACTCCCTACCAGCACGCACTCTCCGTACCGCACGGCCCACTGTGCAACGCACGTTTTCAGGAGAGCACAGTTACCTCACATTAGCATTCGCCCTTGCCGCTTTCTGACACGCTGCCGTGTTTACATCGGTGAGGTCCTCTGCTGCCGTGTGTGTGTGTGTGTGTTTGTGTGTATGTGAAAGAGAGAGAGAGAGAGAGAGAGAGAGAGAGAGAGAGAGAGAGAGAGAGAGAGAGAGAGAGAGAGAGAGAGAGAGAGAGAGAGACTGTGTTCGTTTTTCCGCGGTTGGATCCATCAAACCGCTTGACTTGCTTGTAATGGTCGGCCACAATTACAGGCACCGCTAGCCGCCGCGATACGCGGCAAGTGCGACAGCGCGGCATGCAAATAAGCAGTCTTCGGTGCAATGTACCCGTGTCGTTATGATGCACTCCGCGTCATAACGACACGCGTGTGTGTGTGTGTGTGAGAGAGAGGAGAAAGAGAGAGAGAGAGAGAGAGAGAGAGAGAGAGAGAGAGAGAGAGAGAGAGAGAGAGAGAGAGAGAGAGAGAGAGAGAGAGAGAGAGAGAGAGAGAGAGAGAGAGTTCGAAACGCATGTGGGCGACGATGTCTCTACGACACGCGGGTGTGCAGGTTACGCTGGGTCACCATTTGTCCCGCAACGGGCTAGCAGCCTGGCTGGCTATGGCCTACATGTACGCGGCTCGGCGCGCGTCAAGTGTCATAAATTACGTACTGTATGATTCTACTACTACCACACCTTTGACGACGAAGTGCCGGACGGACGCGCTATGCGCTGTGTGAGGACGGCGAGTCATGCAAGAAGGGTCTTGAGCTCAAGGCAAGGCTCAAGGCCTTCAAAGCAGCGGTTTCGAAGCCTTTTCTGTTCCCGGATCGCGACACAAAAATGGCTCCCGAAAATTGTTTTGGCCTAAAGACATGAACTTAGTTTTGAAAAAAAATGCACAAAAATGCCCTAAAAAATTATGCGACCACAAGGTTGAGAACCACTGCCTCAGGACCTTATGATCATAAGCAAGGCACAGTGGGCCGCAGGCGACCCAAACTCTAAACGCGTTTTGAGCTCCGGAGTCGCTTAGTGAGACTCAAACCGGACGTGTGACCCCACCAATGGATTGCTCTCCGAAAGAGGAACGTACTGGTGGGGTCATTCCCATTCAGCGACTCTGGAGCTACAAAACGCGTCCGGGATTTTGACCGCTTCCTCCGGCCCGCTGTGCGAGGCCTCATGCACAACAAAGTCTTGATGACTGAAGGACCTCTCCGGCACAGCCACAGCCCAGCAGCCAAAGGTCGCAAGGTCGGGTGCAACGCGCGTCCCTGGCCAGCATCCTTGACACGCCCGCCGTCACGACGCGGCCGCGATGTGGGTCGCAAAGGAGAGATGGATGGTCGCGGCCAGATACCAGAAGGCCGAACACGTCGCTCTGTCTCTCTCGCACTCACGGGGCGCCCCGCAAGGGTGCGAGAGAGATGGCGACCGCTGTTCGGAATCACGCTCCGCAGGAGGTGGGGGTCCAAAAAGTGATGAGCAGCATAACGTTGCATCCTCGAAAAAATGCCCCGGTGACGTCATGTGACCCCCGGACGAGTTTGAGCGGCCGGCCCACACTAATGCCTTGCTGCAGGCTCCGTCTCTCTCGCACAGTGGGCCAGAAGACTGGCGCAGGTGGCCAAAACTCTAGACGCGTTTTGAGCTCCATAGTCGCTAAATAAGACTCGAACCGGACGTGTGATCCCACCGATGAATTCCTCGTTCGGAGAGCAATCCATTGATGGGGTCACAAGTTCGGTGCGCGTCCCGTTTAGCGACTCTGGAGCTAAAAACGCGTCCGGGATTTCGATCGCCTCCACCGGCCTTCTAGCCCACTGTGCACCGCCTGGAATCAGCCTGCCACAGGACAACCATGTTGCAAGCGCGCAGGCCGAGGGTTGACCCACTGACAATTTTTGTGTACAATGATTTTGTGGATGTGCTAGAATGTGTAAGATTTCTGGCGTATTTGACACACATTTTGCCTACATACAGGCGTTTTTGCCACCTGAATGTGGGAATGTGTTCAAATTTTGTACAATTAATGAGGGAAGTTGTTCCCCCCTCGGCGCAGGCGCTTGGCCTTCGTGAGGTCGCAACTTCTTCACCCCTCCGCCTTTTATTTTATCGTATTCCAAGTGGGGAAGGAAAAAAAAAAATGAGGTGACCGAGGTGACCTAGGAGGGCCTGGCCTTCAGGGCCTAGCCTCCAGGCAAGGCGCAGCCTGCAGGGGTTCCGGTGATAATATTCCGAGGACTGTCCGGCCCCTGGTCCGAGGGACACACACCCAAAATCGAAAGGCAGTACACATGGTGTCACAAAGGCGGTAAAAAAATTACCGCCCTCTACGGGCGGAATCCAATTTTTACCGCCTTTCCAAGGGCGGTAAAAAATTACCCCCCTTTTTAAAGGCGGTAAATTTACCACCTTTTGCAGCTGTACCGCCTTAAATGTTCCCTCCAAACGGAACATTCAAGGCGATACGACTGTGAAAGGTGGTAAATTTACCGCCTTCAAAGGGCGGTAATTTTTGTACCGCCCTTGGAAAGGCGGTAAAAAATGGATCCCGCCCGTAGCAATATTACCGCCCTCAAAAGTGGTAATTTTACCGCCCTTGGGTTTTCGGTGCATCCTGTCCTCTGACGGACGGTGTCAAAGCAGTCGGACCCGTTGGCCAGGATGGCCGGGCGGGATGGCCGGGATATGATTTGGAGCTGTTTCCCCGGGAAACCTTTCTATTTTATCGCGCGGAAGGGAAAGGAGAGAGAAAGAAATTCCCAGGACAAAAGGCGCAGCCCGTCCACTGGAAAAAAAAAATTTAGTTGTCACTTAATGACAATTTTAAGGCTAATTAATCATTTTAATTTTTTAAAATTACGGTGAAACTTGCACGCACAATGGGACAGAGGATCGGCGCAGGCGGCCAAAACTCTAGAGTCGCTTCACAGGACTCGAACCCACTGCAAGAAAAGACCACAACAAAAGTACAACGAATTCTAGGAAATTTTTAAGTCAGTTTTTGATGTACTTTCAAAGTCCAACAATTTTTGTACAAAGTACAACGATTAGTGTACAGTACAATGGGGCCAAGGGACGAAACAGTACCAGTCCAGGTGACGTTGTACTTTTAAAAATACTTATTGTACTTTTCACAATCATCGTTGTACTTTTTTTCTACAATCCTTGTCGTACTTTTGTAGCACTATCCACATTTTTTCGTGCAGTGCGGAACGTGTGACCCCACCAACGGATTCTTCGTTCACACACCGCCTCCCTACCGGTCTTTTGGCCCACTGTGCGCACGGCTCGTAATTTGGCTGCCGCATCCCCAACCAACAACAACAACAGGGAATGCCGGGGCCTTGTTGTTGTTCATCGGCCCCAGTTTTCGCGACCAATAAATCAATAAAGCCTAATATAATTCGCCGTCGGACAGAGTGGCCGGCGACCACCGGCCAAAGCGGCCAAAGTGGCTCCTCGGTGCGAGGCGAGGCCCGGCAGCCACGTGTCTCTCTCGCACTCACGGGGCGTCCCATCGTGGTGCGAGAGAGACAGAGCGACAGGTTTGGAATCGGGACTGCAGACGCCCGCCCAGACGGACGCGTAAGGAGCAAGGACAGTCAGGGCGCCTCCGCGACATGCACAGTGGGCCAGACGACCGGTGGAGGCGGCCAAAACTCCCAGAGGCGTTTTTAGCCGCAGATTCACTAAAATGGGACTCGAATCGGACGTGTGACCCCACCAACGGATTCCTCGTTTAGAGATCAATCCATTGGTGGGGTCACACGTTCACTTTGCGTCTCATTTAGCGACTCTGGACCTCAAAACGCGTCTACACCCTATATGTCTTACAGTGAAGATTCTCAATATTATGGAGAAAATTCTCGATAATATGGTGGTGCAGCTGCCTTTGATTTGAAACATACCTTTGAATATTCTTTGCACCTTACAGATATTTTGCGGAAAATTTCCTTGTATTATGGAGGAAATATGCATTATAATAAGTTGGCCTACTGTGCACTGTCGGCACTGTCTGTCTGTCTGTCTGTCTGTCTCTCTCTCTCCCCCCCTCTCTCTCTCTCTGTCTCTCTCTCTCTCTCTCTCTCTCTCTCTCTCTCTCTCTCTGTTGTGACTGCTTAGGGCCGCTCCCCAAGGTGGCGGTGACCCCCATGCCCGCAGTGCGGCGGGCTGCCCGGCCTGCCCAGGCCTGCCGCCCCCCATAGCGTCGTCTGCGGTTTCACCTGCCGCCCGATTCCGAACGATCGCTCCGTCGCTCTGTCTCTCTCGCTCCCCTACGGCACACCCCGCGAGTGCGAGAGAGACAGAGCGACGACGCGTCGCCGTGAGCAGGCGGTTGGCGGAGGCGAAGCACGCCGTCGTCCGTCGATCGTCATGGACTGCACTCTCAAATTTCAGGGCGGCAGCGGCACAAATGTACTCCTCTCGATCGCCCCGATCATTGAGTCCCATTATGATGAAAGTTTTTTTTTTTTTTTTTGATAGGACTGAGGAGGACAAAGTATGGCGCCCTTCTTCGTTGTACGACAAAAAAAAAAAAAAACATTCAATTATTATTCAAATATTCCGAAATTTTAAAGAACACTCTCATCCTTCAATAGACATTTTATTAAAAATCATTCACGTTTGTGCACATTAATAGGATTTCGTTAAGAAGCTGAACAGATTTGTCAAGACAAAATTGATAATAATGTTACTGTTACAAATAAAAATGTTAATAAGCTCATTAATGTGCACAATACGTCAATACGTTATCAAACAAAAAAAAATCAGTACGGGTCTGCTGAGAGAGAAGAGCAGCAAAGAAAAATATTAGGAAAAAAATGATTCCCTGGAGAGTCAGGCTCCATAAAATTCACGAGCTGGCGAGCAAGACTATTTCACACGCCATTATATTTTTAAATTATTATTTATTTTTTTTTATTTATTTTTCGCTTTGGCCCTTGCCTGTTTACAGTGTACTGGCGGCGTTTCGTGCAGCCATTGCAGCGCTACATTTCCAAGTGAGAAAAACGCACTTATAAATGCGAACCTGGAGTGCCGCGGTGCCGGGCGGCGGCGGGCGGCGGCGGGCGGGGCAGAGACACTCGGGGCACGCACAAGACTCGCGTTCCAGACGGTGCCGTCTCTGTTGCACCGCCGCACAGTGGGTCAGAAGACCGTCGAGGCGGCCAAAATTCAAGATGCGTTTTAAGCTCCAGAGTCGCTAAATGGGACTCGAATCGGACGTGTGACCCCACCAATGGATTGCTTTCCGAACGAGGAATCCATTGATGGGGTCACACGTCCGATTCGAGTCCCATTTAGCGACTCTGGAGCTTAAAACGCGTCCATAATTTTGGCCGCCTCGACGGTCTTCTGACCCACTGTGCGCCGAGCCGGGCCGGCGCACAGTGGGCAAGAAGACCGGTGGAGGCGGTGAGAACTCTAGACGCGTTTTGAGCTCCAGAGTCTCTGAATGGAACACGAACCGAACGTGTGACCCCACCAATGGATTCCTCATTCGGAGAGCACAGTCCATTGAAGGGGTCACATCTTATTGGCTCGAGTCCCATTCAGCGACTCTGATGATCAAAACACAGGGGTTTAACCGGCTCCGCCGGTCTTCTGGCCCACTGTGAAGCGCGAGCGACGAGGACAGAGCGAGGCCATTGTACCGACAGGCAAAGACGGCGCCGCCGCCGCCGGGATTCGAACCCGGGATCCCCAGGGATGCCGAGCGGCGCGCCGGCTGGCGGCGTGCATCTAATTATTAGCCTTGCTCTAGGCGCGGCGGGGCGCAGCGGGGCGGGGCGCGGCGGGGCACGGCGCGGCGGGGCGGGGCGCGGTGAGGCGGGGCGTTCTTGCTGCATCACGACGTGGTGACAGAATCTGACATCGCACGTGGACTAGAGCAGCGCGAGTCCCTGAATAAGCAGCGGAGGAGAAAAGATCTCAAGCGGGAAACTTGAATAACAGAAACCGCACACCTGTCAGCTCGATGGGTGTGACGAGGTGAGGATAAGTTCCACAGGACAAACTGGAAAAGCCGAACCAGGCCACGCTGCACCGCTGCACGGTGGGCCAGAAGACCGGCGCAGACGGCCAAAATTCTAGACGCGTTTTGAGCTCCAGAGTCGCTGGATGGGACTCGAGCCGAACGTGTGACCCCACCCTTGGATTCCTTATTGTTCGGTGAGCAATCCATTGGTGGCGTCACACGTTCAGTTCGAGTCTCATTTAGCGACTCTGGGGCTCAAAACGCATCTAAAGTTTTTTGCCGCCTGCGCCCAGGTCTTCTGCCCCACTGTGCACCGTTAGTCCTTGTTGTCGACCAGCTGGGGGTCCTGCGGTCCCTCCTCGCGTCCGTGGGAGGAGACTTGAAGGGCGGCTTCACACAGTGGGCCAGAAGACGGCGCAGGCGGCCTAACTCTGGACGCGTTTTGAGCTCCAGAGTCGCTAAATGGTGCTCGAATCGAACGTGTGACCCCACCAATGGATTGCTCCCAGAACGAGGAATACATCGGTGGGGTCACACGTTCGGTTCGAGTCCCATTTAGCGACTCTGGAGCTCGAAACGCGTCTCGAGTTTTGGCCGCCTGCGCCGTCATCTGGCCCACTGTGCTTCAGCAGCCCAGGCAAAAGCCCTCAGCCGGACGATGACTTCGCCAACGCAGACGCGGCGCAGACGGTGCAGCCAACAGCGGGGCCGCTGGCCGACAACATTGTACAGGATAGATCAAACAGGCCGGCAAGAGAAGCCCACGCCACACAGTGGGCCAGACGACCGGTGGTGGTCGGTGAAGGCGGCGGTCAAAATCCTGGGGACGTGTTTCGAGCTGTAGAGCAATCCACTGACGGGGCCACCCGTTCGATTCGAGTCCGATTTAGCGACTCTGGAGCTCAAAACGCGACTAGAGTTTTGGCCGCATGCGGCGCTGGTGCACCCACAATGCGCCACAACGGTCAGGAGGAAAACCAAAAAAAAAAAATAGGGCACGAGGAAAAACCGGACTAACGGGCTGCTAAAGCTCATAGGCAAATCCCTGAAGGCGAATCGAGAAAAACAAAACGCGGTGGCCCTTCGGACCTTCCTTTCTTTCACACCGCATTCCGATCGGCCAATCAGGCCGCCGGAAACGACGCGCCTTCCCACGCCACCAATCGCGAAGCACGAAAAAAAAAATCCATCGCTTTAAAAAAAATTAAAAGAAGAAAGAAAAAAAATTTCAAGCTTCTTTTTTTTTTGCGGCGTGATATGCGATTACTTTGAAAGTTGCTGTGGGATTTTGTAAAGCGCTGTTTAAAAAGATTTTAATGGCCACTATCAATGTTTTAATAGGCCCTTACAATTCCTTGAACTGTGTTTTAAGAGCAACGTTATTCACGCAGTTACAGGGGCTATCCTCCGCATTAAAAAAAATAAATAACGAAGAATTTTTGATCTGGACGAATGGTACTGGTGATGAGACAAGAAAGAACAGTGAGTTTGACGTGCCGCGAGCCACGCACGCACAGTAGGCCAGAAGATCGGTGGAGGCGATCAAAATCCCGGACGTGCTTTAGAGTCGCTAACTCGAGCCTAACGTCGTGTGACCCCCACCTATGAATTGCTCTCCGAACGAGGAATCCATTGGTAGGGTCACACGTTCGGTTCGAGTCTTGTTGAGCGACTCTGAAGCTGCTAACGTGTCTTGACTATTGGCCGCCAGCGCAGGTCTTCTGGCCCACTGAGCGCACGGTAGCCGTTGCTGCATTTATTCCAGGGTAATCAAAGCCCTCCAGGAAGGGGTCCAGCCAGCTCCGGAGGCTGCAGAGAGACCGACCATCCATCTTCATCCGTCTAGCTCGGCGGACGAGGCACGGCACATGAGAGCCCGATACATAAATCTGTTGACAATTCAAAGCTTCGCGCCCTTTTACGCCCCTCGAAAAAAAAAAGAAGACAAGACGCACTGTCACACCTCTCTGGTTCCTCCTCGGGTGTGGCCAGGCCAGGGTACACCGTAAGGAAGACGGGCTGAGAAGGCAGCCAAAACTCTAGACGCGTTTTTAGCTCAAGAGTCGCTAAACAGGACTTGAACCGCAGTGACATCCCACCGATGGATTCCTCGTTCGGAGAGCTGTCCATTGGTGGGGTCACACGTTCGGTTTGAGTCCCATTTAGCGACTCTGGAGCTCCAAACGCGTCTAGAGTTTCGGCCGCCTGCGCTGTCTTCTGGCCCACTGCGGGACGCATTCCAGATTTGGCAAGAGAGCAGAGATTCTCCCGCCGTTTTCTGACAAGTACTCACAGCGCCCTGAGCTGTCCGCGCCCATTTAGAAACAATCAGCGCCGAGCTTATCGCTATTACAATATGTTTGCCTGGAGTGCCTCAGGTACAGATACCAACTTGATAAATTCTTCCGGAAAGATGCACTCGCGCCCCCAGGGCTGCCGAGGCGTTGTACACGCACAGGCGGGTGTAACCTCGCAAGTGTTGGCAACACTGCGGGTAAAGGTGAGGAGTGCACCGAGCACACTACTATGTATTCCGCCACGCGATATTTTGAATAATACACGGCGAAGTTGGTTGTCCGGCTGGAAAGATACGGATCCGCGCACTCCGCGCGTAGTGAAACATTCACATTCAGATTGGCGTGACACATTCACATTCAGATTGCCGTTGCCGCGGTAGCACTCCTGGAGCGCTATTTGGAGTGCGTGCAACGTGACAGCGAAAATCACGGAGGGAGTCAAGTGGTTTCTTAGTTGCTGATTTTAACCGCCGAGATAAGGCAGGCGTTACTTCACAGTGGGCCAGAAGACCGACGCGGCCGAAACTCAACTACATTGATCTCCAGAATCACTTATTGGGACTCGAACCGAACGTGTGACCCCACCAATGCGGATTCCTCGTTCGGAGAGCAATCCATTGATGGTGTCACACGTCCGGTTCGAGTCCCATTTAGCGACTCTGGAGCTCAAAACACGTCCTGGAGTTTGGGCCGCATGCGCTGGTCTTCTGGCCCACTGAGCGCTACAGGTAGCAGCAGCAACAGCAGCAGCAACAACTACGTACTAGAGGTATCGTGTGATTATTCAGGCGGCCGTGGCATTGCCCTCACCTCCAGCGGCTCGAATGGCACATGCCCGTCGTGCCAGGCGGCTCCGTGTGATGAGAGTGCAAGTGAAGCATGCCGCGCCTCCTTGCACCTGCCACACTCCACGCGAGCCGTATTCAAAAAAAACAAAAAAACAACAAAAACACAAAACAAAAAGCAGAAAGTGCAGCAGCAGCAGCAACCGCAAGCAGTCTCGGGATGCTGATATTACATCGCAATGCAGACGTGCTTGGGATTCCGCCGCGTGGCATTCGGAAGGAGGGAGGAGGCGGGGGAGGAGAAGGAGGAGGAGGAGGAGGAGGAGGAGGAGGAGGAGGAGGAGGAGGAGGAGGAGGAGGAGGAGGAGGGGAGGAGGAGGAGGAGGAGGAGGGAGGAGGAGGAGGAGGAGGAGGCGGAGGAGGAGGAGGAGGAGGAGGAGGGGGAGGAGGAGGAGGAGGAGGAGGAGGAGGAGGAGGAGGAGGAGGAGGAGGAGGCAGAGGAGGAGGACGAGGAGGAGAGGAAGTAGGAGGAGGAGGAGGAGGAGGAGGAGGAGGAGGAGGAGGAGGAGGAGGAGGAGGAGGAGGAGGAGGAGGAGGAGGAGGAGGAGGAGGAGGAGGAGAGAAACAGGAAGAAAAAGGAGAGCAACGAGAAGGAGGAGGAGAAGGGCTGAGATCAATTTAAAGACACGAATACGAGAGCTTCCGCGCGACACGAACAGAAACAGGCGCCGCGGACGTCCAGGCAATAATCGGCTGATTGATGATGAATCGGTCCGACCGGCCGGTCACTTCTTTTCCGCTGGCAGGGTACGTTCCCAAATTAAGGCCACGGCCAATCACAGCACGGCGTTTACAACCCCGTGACTCACAGACAGGAAATCCTTGCCCTTTTGTCCGCGGGCCGTCATGGGCGATGCAGCGGCCAAGCCGCGCACAGTGGGTCAGAGGACCAGCGCGTTTTGAGCTGCAGAGTCGCTAAACAGGGCTCAAGCCAGACGTGTGACCCCACTGATGGATTCCGTGTTCGGAGAGCAGTCCATTGGTGGGGGTCACGCGTTCGGTTTGAGTCCCATTTAGCGACTCTGGAGCTCAAAACGCGTCTAGAGTTTGGACCGCCTCCACCGGTCTTCCGGCCCACCGTGCGCCATAGGCGCGGTGCGTTCCCTCATCAGCTTCCTCGCGCCAGTAAAACAAATACTGATTGGGTTGATACTCGCCGGGGGGGAAACGACAGGCCGGCCACTGTCAAGGCTGGGCGGGTCTCTCTCTCTCTCTCTCTCTCTCTCTCTCTCTCTCTCTCTCTCTCTCTCTGCTGGCACGGGCTTATCGCCAGCCGGGCCTTTTATTCGCACGAGACGAGCCGCGCCCGTTAGAGGCGGTTTAGTCCGCTCGGAATGACTTATGAGAATATTGTCGCTGCGCGGTGCGGCGGCGTCGCCAGTCAAATGGGCCTATCCGTGGTGCGCTCCGCCCTTTAAGCTCAATTAGTCATAATGAGGTGTGTGCCAGAAAGGCGGACGGCCACTTCGCGGCGGCCAAACCGGCTCGAGAGCGGAGCGGCGCGGGTTCGATTCCTGCAAGTGCCGGGCTGATTTTTTAAAATTAATTTTTGTTTTGTAATTTTTTTAAAAAAACTTTCGTTGGTTTTTAATTTTAAAAACGACTGATTTTTCCTCACACCTACTAAATACAAGCGCCTTGGACCGTTTTGCAAAAAAAAAAGTTCTTACCCTTTTTCTCTGCTTTTTGTTTTGTTTATGAAGCGGTGGGTTCAGCGAACTGCGGGAGAACTCGCGACACTCCGCCGGGCAACAGGTCTCTTGACACTGAATGGCAGTCTCCGCTCCGAGACTCCGAGAGGACATGTCTGCGAATACTAGCAGTTAACCTCCGAGAGGACACGCCTGCGAGTGCCCTGCAAAGTGCATCCCGGGAGCGACTTCTGCTGTCCGGAGCGACAGCGCCGGCAAATTATCATCTCATACTTCTGTCGGGCATTAGGAAGACCCCCTGCGAGGCTCACAACTCGTGCCCGTCCTACGAGCCTCCGGACGCCCCGCCACACAGTGGGCCAGAAGACCGCCGCAGGCGGCCGCAACTCCAGGCGCGTTTTGAGCTCCACAGTCGCTAAACAGGACTCGAACCGAACGTGTGACCCCCACCAATGGATTCCTCGTTCGGAGAGCAATCCATTGGTGGGGTCACACGTCCGGTTCGAGTCCCGTTCAGCGACTCTGGAGCTCAAAACACGTCCGGGACTTTAACCGCCTCCACCGGTCGTCTGGCCCACTGTGCGCCGGCGGGTGCGAGAGAGACACGTCTCGCTGCAGCGAGCTAGACAAATGGACGCCACCTGTTAGCTCCCGGCGGTTTGATGTCTTGCTCGGACGAGAGTTATTCAGCCTTAGCGACCGCGTGTCTACACAGTGGGAAAAAAAATGTTGGTGGAAGGGAATGATGGAAGTGTTGGACCATAGATAAGCAGTCATTAACCTACACTGCCCACCGCATTGGTAATTTTCTCCAGTTTCGGCTGATTCGACTGCATAATTCGGGTCAAGTCGGTCAAATGTTGGCCGGGCTGCAGCCGAAGAACGAGGACCGAAGTGGGAAGGGGAGACAAGAAAGGAAATGGGAAGCCGGGCGCGGAGTTGAAGGCGGGAAAACAAAAAAAAAAGCGGGAAAAGGCCGATTTTGAGAAATTGACGAGTCAAATGGGCCACCTGCGCGGAAATCTAAAGAGCGACCTACACAGAGGGCCTGGAGCGCTCTGCAGGCCTCTACGGAAATCGACCTGCTCGTCGTTCGCGCTCGGAAGCAAAGCGGGCCGACTGCGAATAACAAAAACATGAAAAACTGTCGCGTCATAATCTGCCCGCTCCGGCACACAGTGGGCCAGAAGACGGGCCAAGGCAGGCCAAGGCGGTCAAAAATCTAGACGAGTTTTGAGCTCCCGAGTCTCTATATGAACCGAACGGTGACCCCACCAATGGATCGGAGAGCAATTCATTGGTGGGGTCACAGGTTCGGTTCAAGGCCTGTTCAGCGACTCGGGAGCTCAAAACGCGTCTAGAGTTTTGGCCGCCTTCGCCGGCCTTCTGGCCCACTGTGCGGCCCGTAGCCCGAGGATGATCGCCAGTTGTGACGGGGCAGTTTCTCATAATCGTGCGCAGGATTTTTCTTCTCCTCTTCCTCCTTCTTATCGAAAGGCAGGAGTCCCGGTCTACAGCCCTACATTACAGCCTTTTCCTGGAACCTCTCGCGTCCCTCTCGTTTTTACTCTCTCTCTCTCTCTCTCTCTCTCTCTCTCTCTCTCTCTCTCTCTCTCTTTTTCTCTGTCCTGCGTTGCTCGTAATCAGCGTCGCAACGCCCGGGAGCAGCAGCGGGGGTCCACACATACCGCTTGTTGTTGTTTGTTATTGTTATTTGTTATTGTTATTGTTGTTGTTGTGGGCGACATAATCGACCTGTAATTAGGTCTGGATTGAGAGATCAAGGTCGGATAAGGGATTATGGGAATGCAAGGACGATGCTGCGTCGCTGCGGCTAATGGTCCTCCTTGGCTTTTAAAGCGAAGCGAGCAAAGCGACTTCCTGCTGCTGTCAACCACAGGCCAATTCCTGAATGTCACGATTTCAAGTAAAGTCTGTTAGAAAAGATAAAATATCCCCCTCCCCACACACCCAAGGTGCAACTGCACAGTGGGCCAGAAGTCCGCTGCAGGCGCGGCCAAAATTCAAAAAGCACCAGAGTCGCTAAATAGGACTCGAACCGAACTTGT